>JAQQZY010000029.1:22814929-22845614 GCA_030068375.1 Ostorhinchus rueppellii
ACACACACACACACACACACACACACACACACACACACACACACACACACACACACACACACACACACAAAAAAAAAATCCAGATTGTGTTTGCTGTGCTCTGGGTCATCAACTGTGGTGGGGAAAGCGTCAAAGCATCCCTTTGATTCTCCTTTTACTGTGACTATATAACGGTTTTCATTTCTCGCTCTCACTAGTCCTTCCTCATTTGAACCAAATCATTTCAACATATTTAATTTTCAGGGACAGGCTGAAATAAAGAAAAATCATGTCAGCATAATTTTTTTTTTTTTTTTCTTTTTAAGATCTCGCTGGTCTGAGGTTGCGTTTGAGTGCATAACAGAGCTCTAAGAAGTGGTATAAGGTGTAACGGTGCCATAATGAGGGATGTGAATGCAGTGAAACCCTCTGAGAAGCACTTGGTGATATTTTAATGAAACATTTGGACATTGTGACAGTAACACTTATGCAAGTTAATGCTTTTTTTTTTCCTGAAGTAAAACTCTTGCATTTAATGTTTTCTGGTCAGTTACTAAAAGGAAAAATGAAATCATCGTGAATAGATAAGGGCATCGTGTATCACTGCATTATTCATGTTTATTTTTCCAGATCTTATTGTAATGCACCAACATCGTTCATAATAAAATAAATAAATGACTTTGTGTGCTCATGTCTTGTCATACAGGTCAAGCATATGTTAGGCTGCATAATGTTTTACAAAGCGTCAAATAACTGAAAGCCTATAGGGATTTTCAGAGGTCTAACAGGAACTCAGATGTATAAACAGAGTCAGTATTTGCTCTATAATCGGTTTCCTGGAATGAGGCATCAGCGGGGGGGAATTCACCTCTAATGCATAGGTTTCATTTTCACACAAAAAATCTGATTTTACGTCTCCCACATCCTTCAGTTGCATATCTGCTCAGCGGACTGAGAAAGAGCAAAGTTAATTATTCCCCCGTGTTTAAATAAACAGTTTTTATTGTGAAGAATTTCTAGAGAAGGGATTATTTTTTTTATATGTTATGATCTGGTGGTTTGACTTTAATTGTAGATCACTATTTAAGACTAAAACATCTACACTTTGTGAAATTATCAATCTTTGTGTACCGAAGACGCAATATTCTTTATTAAATCTGCTTCTTACCTATATTAACTGCTTCAGTAATAACATTTCATCAGTTTAATTTACAGTGTGCTTAATAAATCAACTCCGTTTCAGGATTGTTTTTGTTGCACACTTCGAAATGACAAAAAACAAATTGACGTACACTCCTGCTTTAAATAAAAATGAACTTATGGAACAGTTAAGCAGTTTCTCACCATAACTGGAATTTGTTGCAGATTTCTCCTAGGATAGTGACTCACTCAGAGGAAATATTGTCTGGTAGGATTCACAATATTTTCTCCACACATTCTCATTTTCATTGTGCTGCCCTCACCTCAACCTCATATGTTCATGTCAGTGAAAGTCTGAAATGAATAACAGGGGATTTTCTTGTTTTTATTCATCTTGTTTGTTGCAGCTGCAAAGCCTCTTAAAACTCAGCGGAATTAAGATCATTAAGATGTACCTTTTATATGATTTGAACTGTGTCAAAGCTCAGATATTGTGGTATTTTTTTCCACTTAATATTTTTTTCCCCTTCATCTAATTTTGTTGCCTGTTTGTTTTGGTGAATCTATTACTAATATACATCAAATTTATAGTTTTCTCAAATCAACTCTATTTATAAAGCACTTACAAAACAACATGATTTCGCCAAAGTGCTGTTCACGGATATAAAAATAAAATACATAAATGCATTAACTTCTAATCATAAACACACACACACAAAGAGAGCCTTTTACACATAACATTTTTACTGTATATAATTAATTACTTTATAAAGGAATTTATACAGGAGCCAAAATATGAGCTTCACAAATGATCAGAGTTTCTCAAAAAGCTAAAATGTAAACTACCTGTCAAAAAAAAATCCCTCGGCAAAGAGGACAGTTTTGTAGATTTTTGGTTATTTTGACATTTAGATGTTAATCTTTTGAAATGTCATTGTCTATCCGCAGCAGATGGAGGAATAGGGCATCCCCTTTTAAATAGATCAAAAACATGTGGAGGAAACGTGGATCGTGTGTCAAGTGCAGCTCAGTTACACTTTATTGTTTTTTTTTTATCATGAGATCTGTGCTATTTTTCTGGTTTCGGATTGAACCAAAGGGGACAATGATGAACATAATTATTAGAAAAGAATTTAACCACACCATCAGCTTTAGAAGACGATAGTGTCAGATTTGGGTTTATAGACTGACCTTTGTCCTCTCCAAGGTTAAAGCAATGCATTTGACTCAACGGGTTTAAGAAGAAATAAGGAAGATGTGCAGACAACTCCCTTTGACTCATAACGGATAGTAACAAAAAAGCTGACCATTGTAAAAAAAAAAAAGTAAAAAAAAATACAGATTTAACCCTTGTTTCTAGTGGAAAATGTCGCCTCTTCAGTGCAACTTCCTTAAAACATAATATTATAAATAACAGAGCGCACCATCTCAAAGCTCTTTATTTGGGAGATTTGAGAAATGTAAAAAAAAAAAAAATCACCTTGCATATTTAAAATTCTGATGGTACTGAGACGAATAATTCTATCGTGACATTAAAGAATAATACAACCCACGTTTACAGTATGTGAATGTAACACCTCATCTGATAATACTGCTTTCTCATTGTAACATGTGTTCTCCCACATCACTTCTCATGTGCTTTCCTTTCTTTTAAACACATGCGCTCCAGACGCAAACTCATCGTGGTAATTTTTTTTACTTTATACAGCAAGAAATATCCTGACTTTAACACATTTATATTTGTATCCTTTAGCACTAAAAAAAACCCCCCATGTGATTCTGATGTAAGTATTGATGTCTTGCTGCCCGTTTGTCTAAATGCTGTTCCTGCATTTAGACAAAATCTTTATTTGGGTGTCAGTTGATGTTTCTTTCACTTCCCCTAATGCAGCAATTTGGCTGAATTTAAGCAGACAAGGTCTTATTACTGCATATTTACAAAAGTTGATAGCAAGTCAACCCTGGATTCATTTCATTCTGTCCAAAAATAGTCTTTTTCACATTTCTATGCATGGAAATGCTGTTGTTTTTTAACTTCTCATTTTGTCATCTTCTTATATTTCATTGTCTGTATACATTTTTTTCAAACTGTAGGTATGTGATGTTTAGGGCGCTTGGTTTTATTGATCACTTTAACACATTTATGCTTTTTAATTATTCAAATAAAAACTTTAAAGGCTAAACTGATTTTAATTACAGGCAGAATCATTTTAATTAATTTCCACATACGTTATAATTTGTAGGGATATAAATAAGACATTATAGTTTGTTATATTGATAACTTTTAAAGTTTTGGACAGAAACTTTGTTTTTTCCTGTGCAGTAAAAACAAAAACAAAACTTCATATTTAAGTTTAGATCTTTACATCTTGTTAAACCTGCGATTTAAGAATTAAAATCAATCCACACAAATTAATGACTTATTCATTTTCCATATATTTTTGTGTAAATGTGGAAAATAAAGACACGAAACAAAGCCGACGGATTCATTGAGGGGAGGAAAAACTCAATTTCCCAGAGGCATTTGCTGTGGTGCAATCAGACAACCAATGAAAGCACTAGATTGAGACACCTTCCTTTTTTGTGGTGTCAAGCAGAAGAGGACGCTGAATGAATTAGTGTCACCAAACAGTGTAAAGTCACCAGACACCAGAAGACACTCTCTGGAGATGGGTAAGAATGACTTTAATCTTTCTCCAGTCTTACTTTTTATGTTCACTTTTTATGAGCAGTTTATCTGAATATGAAATATAATAGATAATACTATAATATATGAGGCTTTCAAGAACTTTATATAGAGAATGAAAACTGTGTAACATTTATATCAACTGACATAGCATCACTTTGTGGAAAGAACAAACAGTGTTTACTGAAAATGTATCATTAACTTCAGTTTGACAGAATATTATAAACTATTGCGTCATAAATCTTTCACTGAGATCACTATTGTAATAGAACAGCTTGGTGAACAATTTGGTTAGAATGTCAAACCCATAAAAAAAAAAAAACAAAAAAAAAAACTGTAAGCTGAGGGAAACCATACAATTTATCATTATATCTCTTACACTTCTCACACTTGAAATGGAGAAGTTAGAGGCTACTGAAAGCAGAATTAAAGGTTCAAGCCACAGCACAGGAAATACATGATCTCAAAAGAGAAGCATATTGGTTTTGCACACAAATTATATCACTGTGGGTGGAGGGCTATGCGTATTGAGCTGACAGTTTGTTCTGACGAGTGACATTTCATTCTCAGAACGACATTTTTTCCCCAAGATGTTTGACATGTTGTGACATTTTTAACATTCAGATTTTCCAAAAATTTGCATATTTGTGGCCTCACTCTAGTAAATATCTTTAGAAAAACAGAAAATAAAATGAAATGTCTAAAGAAAATAGAGGTTTTTTTTTTTTTTTTAAGAATAGTACCATCTGAATAGTATTATAGGCTATATATACTGTTTCCATATATTTAAAAAATGCTACTCCAATATCCTTACTTGTAGTTTACTATATTATCTCCATATACTTTGTAGTTTGTATGTCACAATATCATACAGTGCAGCCTACAAGCGGTTGTGTTCTTGAGCAGGAAGTGGTTTTGCAACCTGTGGTTTTATATCAGGCTGAGTTAACAGTGTGTCTGCAGATTTTTATTTATTCAGTGATCACTAATTTGATGACACAAAACTGCACAAACCAAACAGAAGAGCATTTTAAAGCATGCAATATCTGCTCATACACTAAAGTATTGAATTGCTGCAAATGTTTGGGCATGTTTTGGGGTAAAGCGGTGATTAATGGATCCCCTGTGTGTGTCTTGAAGCTGAAGGGGATCAGAATGGGACGTCACAACAAACCTCAATGAGCGATGATGAGGAAGAGATGGTGAACCAGGTACTAACCCCACTGACACTGCTGACAAAACTGTCAGTTAGCCTCTCCACAATTTTCATCAGTTACAGTTAATCAGTGACTACTGACATGACTATTCGCAGTAAGTTATGTGTTATGTTTTCACTTCCCTTTTTTAGTGAATTTGAGATAACGTTGGATTCTGTGTACAGTTATTTCATCTCAGGGCCTAATTGCGAAATGACTAACAAGGAATAAGTGATTCTGCTTTGTTTTCTGGGAGGTTTACACAACACACGCACATCTCTATTTCTCTCTCTCTCTTGAAGACGCATCAAAATATTTCATTGCACATACAGAAACTGCAGCAGGTCCTCATCGCCATTGTTCTGGTAACTGAAGTGAGAGGTACAATATGAGAAACACAAATTAGCTCATCAAATTTCCAAGGCTGATGTTAGTTGAAAGCCTCGTGGTTTCTGTGGTAATGATAGCATCAATCCAGCACGCCACTGACAATCATTGTGAGAGTCGCATATCAACACATTGACATCAACATCACCCACACAGTTTTCCAGAAAATTTCATCAAATGGAAATTAACTGAAAGTTAAACAGTGATATTCCCTCTTACGTAGAAAGGGGGGGGCTTCACTGCGTATCATCGAGGGCAGATATTTCCTGTCAGAAACTGTTTGTGGGTAAACTTTACAGTTTTGTGAATCAAATCTGAAAACAGCAGCTGAACATAAACAGTCACACACAAGAAGAGTTTTGCAGGAAGACAAATTAGTAACACATTTGATTGCAATCAATCATCAATTACCATTGATTTGATAAAGAAGCATTTTATATTTTGCAGATTGCTTGTTTTTGTCAACAAATAATAGCTCAGAACTTACAGAAAATAGGGATGTGGTTTGTGAAATAGAAAGAGAAATACAAACACATTAACTCATGTGGGAAAAGCAGATGACTGTGGTGTCCTGGCGGTGGAAAAAGCTCTCTGGTTGTTGGCTGGGAACAGCATTGAGGAGCAGCTGAACTGTGACTCAGTCTGGGCTATGTTGGTTAGAGGCCTGCACCTTCACTATTACTCACTCTAGGGGCTCACTTCTCGGAACCAGGAACCGCATAGAGGAACTTAATTCAATATGAAACCACCTTGAGCTGTTTTGTTGTACAATGACTGCCGCACAAATACAGCAGCTTCTACAGGCGGTGATTCAAACTAAAACACTGACATTCTCATTTGTCATCTTATTCAACACCCAGTCTGTTGAAATTAATCAACAGTGCCGTGATATAAAAATCTTGTGTGTAAATATTTGGGGTGAAATACTGTGATCTTTGATCTTTTTAGTATTTGGGTTGTTTAAGTTACTATCAATAAGACGATATTCACTGTGATATCACACGTGTGTACGTTATCTAGATCAAAATAAAAGAGAAATGATGGACAGTTTTTCAGTTTGTAATGGATTTATAAAAAAAAAATTCATCATCAGTATTTACGACATAGCAGATTATAATGGTTTCTTTTCTTATTTGTCGCTTTTCTTACACTCAGAAGATTGAATTCAGCATGCCTTTACTGTTTCATTTCTTCTTTCTTATAAACCACAAATAGTGACATTGTCAGTTTCCTATTCTCGAGTTCTAGGTAGTCTTTGAGAGTAGATACATCTCAATTCTTGGTATTCTTATGCTCAGTTAAAAGTTATAGATATAATCTTTGTGGAATTTGGATATAGAATAGAAATATATTTCAGATTTTAGATCGATGTAATTGTATGAAGTTCACCATCTCATCAGGTGTTTCATGTTTTATTGCTGCATGTAACACTTTACAGCAGCTCATATATATCTTTCAAGATTATATTTGTTTTGCAAAGTGACATTTGGATACTAGTGACAGACAACTCTAGACCAAAAACCCCACAAGTCTGTTGCTTTCTCTCCAGACAGGATGTGCAGTGGTTATCTATTGAAAGTAGCGGTAAAACCCTATCGTCTGATTTTATGTTTCATTTCAACAGTTGTGTCCCATCACATGATGCTGAATTTTGTATTTCCCACCTATTGTAATGCCAGCTTAAACAGGAGAAACTGATTTCCATGCCAGGTGCAATGGACTGTGGAATGTTCACATGGCGCCATTTGAGTCCCATGCAAAGACGATTTTTTTCACCGACGCTTCTGTTTTTCTCTAGACTTCCCCCTCTGTTATTGAGATACATGACTCTACAAATGAGTGTGAAGAAGAAGCGAGACCCAGTATGGTGCAAGTGGAAGAAAAGTCTTTTGTATCAAGACTTCACTGTTTTATGAAGGACAGAGGTACACCAATCGAAAGGATCCCACACCTGGGCTTTAAGCAAAGTGAGTCTACATTTTGTTGCATGACACCAAATCCAGCTGTGTTTGTATATACTCTAAATAAAATGAAAAGGTTCTCATGCTTGTCTCTCACATACAGTTAATCTTTGGAGGATTTACAAAGCTGTGGAGAAACTCGGGGGCTATGATTCTGTGAGTATCAGTTGAGGTGTAGTTAATGCAATGAGTGATGCAAACACACCACCTTAGTGGTTTCTGAATGGAAAGTTAAAGAGTTATCGCTGGTTTAGACCTGTGAACGCTATGTGCTTTGTTGTCTTTGATGCAATTCTGAGAATGGAACGCATACTGATATCACAATAGAGGGGCCAACATCTATACATAGCCGACCCTTACCATCAACGCCACTGCAGATACGGTATCTGCTTGATACCAGATGCGTGCTATATATAGGCACATAAAAAATACAAGTAAAAGTGTTTGAAGCCACCACCTTTGAACTTTTCATCACTTCTCCCTGGTTTTAACAGACAACACCATAATCAGCCCTACTCTGGCCTCACTCCATTGGCTTCCTGTGTGTTGTAGAATTGATTTTAAGATTTTACTTGTCACTTTTAAAGCTAGAATGGGCCTGGACCCTAGTTATATAATGGATATGATGGTCAACTATGAGCCAGTACGCAGCCTTACATCCTCAGGTGGAAGGCTCCTGGCTGTTCCAAAGTCGAGGCTTAAATCCAAAGGTGACCACGCCTTCTCCATCAGGGCCCCCCGACTTTGGGACAGCCTGCTCAAGGAGATAAGGCATGCAGAATCAGTGACATCTTTTAAATCACTTCTTAAAACACATTTTTATAGACAAGCTTTTATGTGATGTCACCTTGGAATGTTGAATTTCAATTTTACCCTGTTTTAACTATTTATTTATACATGATGTTTTATGTATTTCTTTTATTGTGTTGCCCCTGTTTTAATATCTTTGTTTATATCTTGCATCCTATTGTGCTCTTTTTACTATGTATGTAAAGCACTTTGTAAATCCAGTTTTTAAAGGTGCTATATAAATAAAGTTCTTATTCTTATTCTTATTAGTATAAAAATCAGTGCAATCAACAATCAATTTCTTGCATTAAAAACAATAAAGGATATGAAATGAACAGTCTTTTAGGTATAGCTATGGGATGATAACACAAGCCTTTTATGTTCTATAAGCATTGTTGAATGTTCATACGTACATTTTTCCAACAGGTGACAGCAAGACGTCTTTGGAAGAAAGTGTACGATGAGTTGGGAGGAAGTCCAGGCAGCACCAGTGCAGCTACATGCACTCGCAGGCACTATGAGAGGTGAGGATGATTCAGACTCCAAATAACCAATGCTTTTAATGGTATAAAGGGCTGATTTTAACCATATATGCATTGCCTATGTAACAGGTTGGTTCTGCCCTTTGAAAGACATATAAAAGGAGAGGAGGACAAACCTCTGCCTCCCAGCAAACCAAGGAAACCATATAAGAGGAATGTGGACAGCAAAGTGAGCAAGACTGAGGGGAAAAGGAAAAGAACTCAGTCAGATAGAGAGATGGATTCTGAGGTAATTTATTGCAACATATCACATGTGTCAAACATATAACCCAAGGGCTAAAACCAGCCTGGCATATGGTCCAATCCAACCTGTGGGATGAATTTGTGAAATGCAAGAATTACACTGAAGATATTAACAATCACTGGTGTCAAAATCATTTTAGCTCAGGTTCCACATAAACACCAATTTGATTTCAAGACCAGGAAAATACTATCATAATAACCAATAAATAATGATAATCCCAAATTTTTCTCTTTGATTTAGCTTAAAAAAAAAAAAAGTAAAATTACATGAAATTATTTACATTTGCAAACTATGCTTTCACAAAAAATGTGACTAACCTGAACATATATGAACAACATGAAATGTCTTCAGAGAACTAAGTACAGTTTTGACAGTATTATGTGTGTTACTAAATGTTGTGTATCTGCAGATCCACTGTGATCTATAAGTTATAATGCCTGTGTATAAATGATAAACTGAGACATAATATTGTTAAACCTGTACTTATTCTTCCAAAGACATTTCAGGTTATTCGTAAACATTTTCATGAAGTAACTTTTCCTTAAATTTGACTTTGTTTTTTGTTTTTTTGTTTTTTTTTACTGTTATTGAACTACATATAAACCAAACTGACTTTGACACCCCTGCAATATACTGTATTATTTTAAAAACCCAAATCACACAGAATAACACTGTTTTAGCTATTATATTTCTATACACGTATTTTTTTACACTTATTTTGCAGGTACTCACCCAGAGAAGGCCGGACGCTGTCTGCCAGAGTGAAGCAGGGATGCACCCTCTCTCCTCTTTATGGGCTCCGCCTTCTGACAAACATCACTCAGACTGTTCTCAACCAAACAGAGCATCCACAGATCTTTGCACCACTGTATATGCATGTTCCCACCTTTTGCAGGTCCCCACAACAAACCCCTGGACAGCCCATATCCCTTCTGCCACTGGAGAGGTCATATCTCCACTAGAGAAGAAAAAAAGATTGGCTCAGGCTAGCCTTAACTTACCGCTCAGCCCGCAAGGAGAGGATAAAGAACGACCCTCTGTCATCCAGTGCTCCCAGTCTCCTGTCCCGGGTTCTTCTACCATTAACTGCAACTCCTCTGATGGCTCTCCACACCCTTTATCCTCATCTTCCTCCCGCAGTCCCTCCCCCCTCTCTGTGTCGTCAGAGGACAGTCCAACGACTAATCAGGATAAGCCTGTGTCAAGTTTAGACTTATCTCAAAACTGTTCCAACACTGCTAAAAATCCATCCAGCTGGAGTGAGGACAAGAATCTGAGTCAGAGTCAAATATCCAAAGAGCCTACAGGGCAGAGTAAAGACATTTCTCACATCAACTCCCGATCACTGACAGCAGAAGCGATGAAAAGCCAGATTAAAAACACTGCCTGGACGCCAATTCACAAAGGGACTGTCACACATTTTAGTCCTCCTTTCCCCTCATCATCATCTTACACAGAAAAACCTTACTGGGCTCCAACATCTACCTCAAGTTTCACAACAGTTATTCCCAAATCTGTGCAACTTTTGCGTCCTGCTCCTATTCGGCCAAGTTATAAAGTACCCCAAAGCAGGTTGACCCAGCAGGATGAGACCTTGACATGCACAAAGAAGCTGAACAACATGTCTTCAAGGCTTTACCAGACGGACAAGTGGGACAAATCCAGAACAATGTTATCCAGAGTTCCCCCATCTCAGCAGAGTCTGTCTCCTTCTAACACCACATTACCCACATCATGTGTCCTGTCCGGTTATGACAAATCAAGCCGAGACACTCGACATCAGCCTCCATTCCACCCCGGATTTCACCCAGGCAGAATGAGACTACCTCAGGCCCAACTAATGTACCGTCATTTCCCAGTGAGTCCAGCTCACTCTGCTCTCATTGGGTCTGTGGGTTATCCATATCCCTATCCCATTCCAGTTTTAAGTGCCCAAAACGGATACGCCCTGCCTACAATGATGCCTATTTATCCTCATAAACTGTGATTCTTTGTATCTCATCTCCACTCATCAGCAACTGCTTTTTTTTTTCATCTTTACACTGAAAAAGGTAACCATTGACCTGAATGCCTGCTGTTGATATGGGCAGCAACCTTAAGTAATAGTGCAACACGTCAGTTTACATGGAACATGTTGTTGCTCTGCTTGAGTAACAAACCAGTTACAGTAATAAACCAATTTACTGTATTGATCATTAATCACTAAAACAAAATAAACTGGAGGGAAGTGAATTCAGAACTGTGGTGGCTTATACTATATATCTCAATTAAAAAGGTCTGATCATTCATTTGCATCAAAAACATGGCTGTTTTCTTTTCTTTTTTTTTTTTTACCCTTAACAGAACTGTGTAATACACTGGTCACACAGTTAGTATGATTGCTTCAGTTGAAATACATTATATTCACAATTTTTGTCACACTGTATTCAACTGTAATATGTCAATTTGTAAAGTGCTAAAATGGAAATGCTTTTAATCCACATATAGACTGCAAACTACAGTTTAAATAATGGTACATTTGTGAAAAACACTCATTTAGATGTCATGTATGTAGTTGATTGTGAAAAATTCTGAATACATTGCTGTTTGGTTTGAGTTAAAGGCACCATTTTGATTTTCAAATTCTATCAAAACAACATTGTCTGCATACTGACCATCCTGTTGCACTATTCTGAAAGCTAAAACTCTTCTTGTACTGTACTGTAAAGATTGTTAAACTGTATAAATACTGTACTGTAAGTAAGGTCAACTTTTTTTGTCTCAAATTTCTGTATTTCTGATGTATTTAAAAGTAATTAAATGACCCGCAACAAATACAAATAAACATTAAAATACGTATTGAAAAATATATCATTTTGTTGTTGTGTATTTCTATAGCAGTCTGTGGTGGTAGCTGAAGCAAGATTACTACTGATTAAAAATAAATATAAAAGACATACAGAATTATGAAGAAAGAAAAAGGAAGGAAGGAGAAAGAGGAAACTAGACCAAATAAACTGTGCTGCAGGTCACATTGTGGTCTTAGAGATACCAGCTGGAGTTAGCCAAGCAGATGATGACATTTTCTGTTAAATTTACACCTGACTAATAGAGAAGAAAGAAGGAAAGAAAGAGTAGATTCTGAGAATGAGGAACAATGGAGAATTCTGTATTTCCCTCAGTGTTTCAGTTAAGTGAACCTATTTGCATTATTGTTTGTCATATTTTCTTCGGATACGCCCTTAAAGTTTCACAAACTGCACTGTTGTTTTGTTTTCAGGCACATTCTTCTCTTTATTCCTATTTACAGACATAAGTAATCACCTTAAACTAGCTGCAAGTTACACTGCATATATCACAAATAAATCACATTGTCGGAAATCTTTTTATGAGAAGACGTAAAAATATTTTATTACAATTTTAAGGGCATGTGCGTCAATACAGTTTAAGCCTTGTGCGTTTATCCCTGTATTAGTTTTACAGGCTGCAACATTTCTAAATTATGTTTGAATATTCTTCATTTGGTGGACATTAGAGAATGTTACGCCATCTGTTAGGTTAAATTCCATATGTAAATCTACGAATTACAACGTTTTAATCTTTAAACGTCGTTGGAATCATGTCGTACATAGGTACATTGTGACGAACGCTGCCTTACAAGCCATATCCAGGAAATACGGTTAGTTTTTGTTATCGCGAGATTTCAGTTGTGGCGCGAATAAACAAGGAGCTGCGTAAATACACACAGTGGTGTGGACCTTTTAGAAAACGAGTTATTGTTTTGAGTCGCTCTAAACTTTAGTTCATTCGCTAACAGCTTTATCATTTCGGTAGAGCTTAGTGTTCTTCGGTGCTACTCGTAAAACCAAATTATGTCGGGCGCTTTATCTGACGACGACAACCAAGAAGAGAGCCAGGAGGATGTTATGACCCCGGCGGAGCTCATAGCCAGACTGGAAGAAGTGAGCCCAGAAGATCCACATGATCCTCTCTGACATCGATGTGAGATGACAGGGAGCTCTCTGAAAGTAACAGATGTTTCTATGTGTGCATCCCAGGCTTGGCTGAACGAGAAGTTCTCACCGGAGCTGCTGGAGAACAAGTCGGAGGTGGTGGAGTGTGTGATGGAGCAGCTGACCCATATGGTAAATGAACGGAGGAATACACCGTCTACTGTACCTTCTGCTCATGTGTTTATGTGCAGCCATTAACTGAAACTACACACAGGCCAATAAGTACACACACATACACACACACACAGTTCTCTTGGTGTATTATTAAGTTGTAAATTAGTCGTGTTATTAATTGTTGTGTAAAGTGAAACCATCACAATCTTCATGACCTGTTAATGTTCTACATTCATGCTCATTTTTCACTTTTAATACAAGAATTTTGGTGAGTCCAGTCTTGATAGAATATAATGACAACTGCAGTACCAGTATCTGTGACCCCAGTGAGTCAGTGCCAGTGTTGTGCATCACAGTTAAATGTATGAATTTTCACTGGCCTCAAGATATGATCCACATTACAATTAGGGCTGCACAATATATCGCAGTGTGTGCAATATTCATATCCAAAGACTTGCAATAATTTCTCTAATTAACTAACTTTCTGTTTTACACATGGGGTACTTGAGTGGTTTTCTGTATCATTCTAACATACTATTTTTTTCTAGCAAAAAAAGTAAAATAATGCTACTGCTGCTGGTTGAATGCAAGTTTACCTGTTATTAATGTTGAAAAGATGTGAATATTTTCAGAGCACAACTTTGTGCTAGGCCTGAACATTTATATTTAAATATTTTATTGTTATATGCTATATTTACCAAACCAGGCAGGTAATGGAATAGTGCTTTGTTAAAGCTCTTACGTGGTGGTACTCCAGCCATTTTGTTATTATCAAATCCATCCATGTCATTTACACATTGTTCTATGTGAATAAAATGACTAAATATTTGACTGTGTTTGTGTCTGACGGTCTGTGGTAGCAGCATCAGCAGGTTTTTGGACAGAAGTGTGGAACTGATTGTAGTTGTTCAGTATTTTGTCTTAAATTCTAAATAATTCAGTCAGCATACAAACAATTGGCTCATTTTAATATTGTTAAGGAACACTTTTCTGAGGTGAAATTGGTATTTCTTTAGGTGAACGAGAAATATTGCAATATTATTGTTATCGCAGTGCTGTACATCCATATCACGTATCGCAAGTTTTGCCAATATCGTGCAGCCCTAATTACAATTCATTATTAAATATCCAACTTTCAGCAACTCTACAAGTATCTTATGATCCTCTTTTAAAGCTTGTGAAAGCGTTATATTTTCATTATGTAAATAACCTAATAATAATAGTAATAATGTTGCATTTCTTTTAAACTTTTAACTGTAGGGTAGCTACTATATAAACATACACCAGTTTCCTAAATATCCCCAAAATAGCTCTGAAAATATAATTAGAGGTACTTTATTTCAAGAGTGTCATTCTAAAATAGAGATTGATCAATATTCAGTTTGGCCAATTAATATTCAATGTCTCGAATCTCTACTAGGATTAATGACTTCAAGAGAAAGAGTAAATCCAACTAGATGTTTTAAAGTGTAACTAATATATTCAGCTCAGCAATTAAGTTAGTTCTAAAGATGTCTTAGGCTACGTTCAGACTGCAGACCCAAATGTGATTTTTTTTTTTTTTTTTCCCATATGTGACCTGTATCTGATCTTTTAAAAACTGTTTGAACAGTAAAAATCAGATTTTTTTTTTTTTTTCCCAAATCCAAACCAGGCCACAGGGAACACATATTTACTTCCGTAAACAGTGCATGCCTCTGTGGTCATGTATTACATCAGGACCTCTTGGGCGCATGCGAGTCACTTCAGGGTGGTCGCATTCAGTTCATACTCAAAACTGATAGAAGTCGCATTAATTGTGTAATATGAACAAACAAATAAAAAAAATCAGAATTGACCAAAAAAAGAATTGTGCATTAAGAGCTTTTTTCTGAACATAGTCTTTGATAGGGTTGGGTTCAAAGTATCTCTACTCTGTTAACTTGCACTCTGAAGAAAAGAAATATAGTCATTCCAGCCCTTCTCACCAACAGGAGGCCAACTTGCAGCGGGTAAAGAAAGGTGATACAAAGGCCAGTGTCCACCGCATGGAGATCGACAGGATCCGCTTCGTGCTCAGCAGTTACCTGCGCTCTCGTCTGCAGAAGGTCAGACAGATGTAACGTGTAGAGTGTACAGCACACCCTACATCACTGTCTGCCTTCATCCACCATTGCCTTTTTTCTGTCATATCTAGATTGAAAAGTTTTTCCCACATGTGCTGGAGAGAGAAAACTCTCGCGGTGAGGGGGATCCATCTTTGCTTTCACCAGAGGAGTTTGCCTTTGCCAAAGAGTAAGTAGAGTAAAACTGAAATAACAAAGAGGTATTTGTTGTAAAGATCTAGAACACTTTTTGTGGCAACTTCTAAATTTATTATAGTATTCAGTGCATTTCAATTTTTCCGTGAAAATCTGGTATTTCTCTTCGTTAAACTTACTGATCATATAGATGCTCGTAAGAACTCATTCAGAGGTTATTGCATAAAAAGCACTTTCTGAGCAAATCATACCGTTAATTGAACATACAAGCATCTACTACAACCACTGTCATCGGTCAAACTTCACTGACTTTTTATTTTTTTTTATGATGATGACGATGATGATAGTGTTTCTATGTTCATTTCTGAGCCTCTGCATGTCCAAATGGGTCATATCTGATGCCACTGAGAAACTGCATTTTACCTAAATTATTTCAATATATTGACAGGATTAGTGGTTTAGAAGATAATAAACAGTTTAGCTTTTGGCTTCTCGTGACTGTTTAGGTCTTTGATAGTCGAATAAATAAAACTAGTGAGAGATTACGAGATAAATTATATTTTGGCGTATTGCACATTGATATGTTTTTTTAATTGTCATTAATAAAGGAGACATGATATTGCTGAGCTTGAATGTATCTTGATTTTCTCTACATTTAGGATGAAGCTTTTTTTTTCTGGTTTCTAGATACTACGCAAACACAGAATCGTACCTGAAGGCAGTGGCGCTGAAGCGTATGCCCCCCAACCTACAGAGAGTGGACATGCTTAAAGCAGGTAGAATCTCCTCTAATGTAGTTTTCACACTCAGGCTCTCTATTTGTTCTTCATTGAATGACCTGTGAATACTCCTATTAGCAGTCAGACAGCAGACGATGGCATTAGCTGTGACATTTCCACTGTCCGTCACCCTAAATCACATGCATTTTCATGTAATCCTAGTACCTGAGCCTTGCTTGGACTCCTTTGTGTTCCTCCGGGTGAAGGAAACCCAGGAAAACATCTTGGTGGAGCCTGAAACAGATGACCAGAGGTAAGATTCACTCCATATGTTGTCTTTGTCTTCAGCCTCCAGCAGGTGGCAGTGTTACTCTTTGACCCTCCTTAATATAGTTTGTCTGCATAGATACTGAAAAAATCTGATAACATGTTTTTCTTCTATTAGAGAGTATGTTGTGGATCTTGAAGAGGGCTCTCAGCATCTAATGCGATATCGAACCATAGCACCACTAGTTTCGAGTGGAGCCGTTCAGTTAATTTAGGTAATATGGTAAGTTTGATGGTGTCATTTTTCTTATTAACATAGTAGTGCTCTCACGCCCTCTTGCATCTGCTAATTCATTTCTACAGATCTTACATAACCACTTTTGCTCTGACATCTGGATTTATTTTTAGCTCACTTTTTTTTTTTTTTTTTTTTTGCAGCGTTCTTTGTCTCTTGGCAACTGACGATGAAAGTGTGGAGTGTGTTTTGTGTGTTGAACTGATTTGCCTTTTGAGTGAACTTCAATTCACACAGTGTTTTTATGTTGCAGGTCTTTGTTAGCAAGGACGCTTTGGGCTCCAGGAGATCATGGCATGTGCAGTCATGTGTTTTGTAATATAGCAGCACTGAGGAATGGACTCATCCTCACACTTCTCTTCCTTTTGCTGATGTCAGGGTTAAACACTATCTTTTCTGAACAAAGATAATTGTGTTGACACTGACGCAATTTAAATACACTGAATATAATCCTATATATATATATTTAGTTATTGCTGATAACATGTCAGTTGAACTCTGAGATCATGGTGAAACATAAGAGTAAATTTGATTGCATAATTATACCACCCATATTGGTGTTTGTGAGACATGTAAATATAAGTGTCTGACGTGCAGGTCGATCTGGCCTACAGTTACTTGACCTGGTATGTGTTATTGGACGTGCTTCCTGCTGCTCTGACAGGACAAATCTGATTGCTAAAGGTGTAATTTCATCACACCACTTGGCATCACAGCCACCAACACCCCAAGGTGCGCATGTTCATGTGCATTTGTAGTGCATCCATTGCCATATTTTAATTTCAGTCATAAATTATACACATGATACCCATTCTAGGTTGCACAAATCTTTGTTGCCTTGGCTATGAAAACAGCAAAATTGTTTATCACATTCCTCCTTCAGCAGTTTTTCCCTTGACAGTGTGTATTTTTAATTTGTACTTTAAAAGCATGTGTGTAACTTCAACTTGTGTGAGTCATAATTGCTGTAATGGTGCTGTTATGTAAGAAGTTCAGACTGAGCAATCAGTGCGTGTTGTTTGCCTTCGCACAGATTATCAAGTAATTGGAATTAATAAGGGATTGAGAGAATGACCACTGCACGACTGAGATGCAATCCAACAGACGTGTTCTTGAATTGCTCTGTCATTTTACTGTTATGGAAACAGACTACATAGTGTTACTGATATTTAGAAAGGTTCTCTCGAGATCAGAAGTAGATGATTTGCATTATTTTTTGTCAGTTGCATCATATGGACAAAAGTATTGGGACATTGAATTCATGTATTTTATAGCTAATGTGCTGGACTACAAAACTAATGACATGTCAAATTTATATTGCAATAAATGTTTTTATTTCTTCTTTAAGGTTGCATTGTCATCTAAAGTGCTTAGAAAAGGCCTCAGAATTTGTACTTAATTTTACTCTTGTCAAAGTTTTTTATCGTAAGTCTACATAAAATTTTGTACCTTGGTTGCTGAAATATTTGTCATGTACATGACCATAAATAACTACTTTATAAGTAACCATCTTCAACTCTCACTCAAGCAGAAAAATCAGCCTTTAAAATTTTTTTTAAAAAATACAGATTTGACATTAATCATTGTAATTATTGACAGTAACTGACATTTTTGTTCTATCACATTAATATATCAAATGAGTGGGAATGGCAAGTCCTGGGAGCTGTAGGTGTGATGTGTTGTGACATTTTTGACCATCCAGCATCATCTTGAACTTAACCCTTAAAAGTATTACTGAACATAAATAAATAGAAGTTTGCAAATAAATGAGGAGCAAAGACATTGTTTGACTTTTTATTAAATACAGCACCCTATAATCAGCCTTCTAGACAGCTCACCATTCAGTCCATAGGCTATTTTGATCAATTATGTTATTCACTTTAGTGTCTCCTAACTGCTGAAATTTTGTGTTATCGAAATGTCCCAGTGACCAATCTTGGTAACTGTTTCATGTAACCAGGGTTCCTGTGGGGTTTTTTTTAAGTTTCAGAAAGCTTGAATTTCCAAATCTGCATTTAATACCTTAAAAACTCTTTAAAAGGTATTAAATTTGATATAGGTATTATGTTGCCATAAACTTGTTCACTGTATTGTGTTTAAGTAAAGACAGTAACATATGTGTACTCTGTTACACCCATTCCAACCCGACAATTTGTATTGAAATTAGGAGCCGCTAACTTCGCAACTCCTTGTAGCAAATGATCACTCCATACAGCCCATGGCACGTGCAGCCATATGTCTACACTTGCAGTCGCGTGCAACAGGTATTTAGTCACGTGCGCGTCACTCGAGTTGATTTTGGGAACTTTAAAGGACACGCGACGCGTAAATACGGGGAAGTGGAAACTCAATGCTACCTGGTTGGAGAAAAGGTCATTTTCGGCCTGGTAGACGCAAGTGAAGAGGAGCATGTCTGAATGATGGGAATCAAATCGTTGGAGTAAATACAGAAATTTTAATAAATTACTGGAGACACGATTTGTTGCCAGTATGGCTGTGAAATACAACAGAATTTTTTTTAACACCAAATTCACAGCCTAATTAGTCTTAATAAATCTTAAATGTAACTGGTACAAACCTACAGGAACCCTGTGTCAGCCTATGCATGTGATTGAATTGTAACATGACATGTGTGACCTATTTGAATGTATCCATGGACTAGTACTCTGAGAGTTGTTTGTATTCCTATGCTCCTCACCGTCACACCTAGTGACTAAAGATAGTGATCCCTTCAGGACAGGAGCCAGCTACCATAGGGCTTAGATCCAGGCCTGGGATTCAGTTGGACCTGGATCCACCAATGGGCCTGAGAATAGATCCCCAGATGACTGGAATAGTTTCCACAATGTATGTAGTGCAGAGGGAAATAATATGTAACATCACCTGCACTGACTCCATTATCATGTCAATGAATCTCACATTTCTGAGGTGGAGTTAAAAGATGCTTTTTCACAGTAATCAGTTTTGCATGTTGTATACTGTTGTAGTATTTTCCTCTAGCAAACAAGGCTACTTAATGCTACATGAACAGTAGCTTCGTCTTTAATGAATCAATAATAATGAATATGGAGTATATAAATGCACAGACACCATTAGACATTTTTAGCAGCATAGGAAGAAGACAAGAGTACAACATCCAGCTGATTGGTCAAAGGAGTGAAGAGGGTGGGGTATACATCATGACATCTGAACAGGGGAATATAAATAGGAGGTGTGTACATTCTGTTGTGGGGGGCAAAGAGACGACTGAGACCAAAGACAAAGTTGCTGCTTATTGGAATCCATAGGTAAGAGGAGTAAGATATTTCAGATTTTGATATTTGTTTACTCAAAATTATACCTGCACCAAGAAAGAACTTTGCAATCTTATGTGTATTTTTTTCCTATAGATTCCAACCTGGCACTGAGGTCCTTAATCCCTTCATTGTACACCTAATGACTAGTATGGAGATATCCAGGACAAAGTAAGAGTTTGATACATGTTGTAGGTTGTATTAGATTGTGCCATCTCTGAAACTATCAAAAAGTGGAAATAATGTATGACCTTTTTTTGTGTTATGTCACCTCAGTTTGTTGAGACAGTCTAAACAAACAGCCTTTTTTGTGTGTAATACATACAGCATTTACAAACATGTAATCACATTTGTAGGACAGAGGTTTTAATAGCATGCCTGTTTGTTTTCCAGTGTCCTGCCAATGATTGGTTTAAGGTCCATGGCCCACTCTGCAGGACTCCTAGAGGTAGCTGTCAGACTCTGTTTAAACCAAAGTAAACAGTTATGTCCTCATGTTTGGGTCCCCATCCTGAAGCCCCAGCGCTCCTGTCTTCGTCTCCCAGTTTCATGCCCTTCCGACACCTTGGACCAACCCTATCTGACCCGCCTCCTCCTGGATGACTTTGACAATGAAGATGAAATCATCCCAATCAAGAACAAACACGTGGTATTCGCTGACTCAAAGGGTTTCTCTCTGACCACCGTGAGAGTCTTTTCTGATGAAGAGGAGCAGTGTGACCTTGACCTGCTGCCATCTCTCCAGGGTTTAGGAAGCATGACAGAGGACAGCTACAGCTGCACCGTCAGCACCTACTGTCCAGGTACACAGCTCAAACTGGGCTTCCCGCAGCCTTCTGCAGATTTCCAGGCTTTCCGTGCCAAACTGGAAGAAAGCATGGTCGTCCTGGAGAACTGTAGTGTCACTGAGCAAGCCATCCAAGGTACCGTCAGAGTCAGAAACATCAGTTTTCAAAAAGACGTGCATGTACGCATCACCTTCAACTCGTGGCAGAGCTACAAAGATGTACCCTGTACATACCTGCAGAAACGCTTCGGTGGACCGCAGACAGACATCTTTGAGTTTGACATCGCTATTCCTAAAGTGCTTGATGCCAAAAGGAAAATAGAATTCTGTTTGTGTTATTTACCAGGAGGGCACACTCAACCCTTTTGGGACAATAATAATGGGGAGAATTATAGCATTGTTGTGTGTGTGAACTCACATCTCTGTCAAGGAAAAAAATGCAAATGAAAGGGCATGGCTTATATATTTGTCATAAATATTGTATCATTAACATCTATAGACAGCTTGAATTTTTTTTTTTTATTTGCATTGTTCTATCTTTACATTTGTTCTTTTAATTGTCATAAATATTTACACACATCATTTTCATCTGTCATGGAGGAACATGTATAACTTTCATAGAAAAAACAATTTAAAACAATGTCTGTTTAGTCACATTCCTTTTTCTTTTGTGTTTTTCTGCATTAAATGTTTGACTTATATACTTGCTTGTTGCGTCCTACATTTTGGCCTCTAACCAGTCTGTGTGTTTCGTGGGGAGGAGGGGATCCCTTTCACTTGGGGCATTTTTGGGATTCCCATATAGGTCAGAGATTACTGGGCAGGGACAAACAGAGCCCCATAGCAGCAGAGTAGCTAATCTTAGCACTGCACAGTTTGTAGAGTTAGGAGGGAGCTGTCAGATAACAGGGATCTTTGTGATATCATCTTTCCCCCTTCCTTCCACCTAATTCACAAAGCTGTCTGCCTTGTGCTCTCTGTTATATTCCATGTTCACGCAGTAATATAGAGTTATTCCCTTTGTGTGATTAAGGGGCATAATATTATGTAAGAAGTAATCAGTTATCTGCAGGGATCCTGATCATTACAGTTAAAAAAAACTCCATGGTAGCTGTAATGGTTGGCCATTTGGCAGTCAGATGAAGACCTAGCAATAGTTTTTGTAAAAAGATCATTACACAAAGTAGAAAAAAATGTCTTTTTTGTGTTTTATATTGGTTAAGGTCTTTATGTTTGAAATCACTGAGGCTTCTTTTTTTTAAATAGGACTAATAGTTTATGTGTAAGAATGAAACATGGACACATCTAACTATTTAAACAATAAAACAAAAGGAAAATTACAAATTAAAGATATGAAAAAGATAATTGAGACAAAACCTAGAGAGCACAGGTTTCACCAGTATCTTAAATCACTATAATTTGTTGAATTATCTTTTTCATCTGTCATGGAGGGCATTTATAACTATTCTCTGAGGAAAATGAATTTGAGCAAAATGCATTTTAAAAGAATATTTAGCACTATTCTATTCCAGGCATAAGGGAAGAGGAGAAACAGCATGCAGACACCAAAGAAGTGAGCTGTTCCTGCTGTGACCTACACAGGGTAAGTTCAGCTGTCTTATATCATAGGAAGTTGACACAGCATAAGGTCTGTCCTGCACATTAGTGCCTCAGCGGCCCACACTGATATTACACACTTTGCAGCTTGGGTCTTTCTTTGCGTTGGCTGTGGTCAGACTCATGAGCTGATGGTGTCCACTGATCTGCTGCACCGAGCCCTGGTCCAAGTGAACTGGCTCAGTGAAAAGCACTTCGAGGATGACATCACTGGCATGACAGAACTGGGGCTCCTCCCCCGGTAACTGTGGGGCTGTGTACGTCAGGAATGGGTTGGAGGCTAAGTCCAGCATATGAAGCCGGGTGCGGCAGAAAGTGTCGCCCTCTGAGCCAACAGGGGCTAGCACCAGCACCACATAGTGGTAGGCTGTGTACATACAGTAAAAGTCTGCAAAGTACAGGCTGACGTTAGGATTCAACAAGTGTCCAGCAGGGACCTGGAAACGGAGAGGGCCGTAGGGAGAGTCCTTTGGAGGAAGGCCTGTGTCAAACTCAGTGTTACAACTAAAGAAAACTCCATGCAGTTTGCCGTTGATAGGAGAACCGTGACTCCCACTGCTGTCTTTTAGGGCTGGACGCATCAGTCCTCCGCAGTGTTTTCTAAACCAAGAAAAGATCATCATATTTAATTGCTAGTGTGTTGGTTATAACTGCACAAAGAGGAGATAAGAATGCAACACTGACCTGACATAGTCGAAGTACTCTGGGTGCTGGTTGCGGTAAAACACAGAGAATTTCAGCAGCCTCCCTGTGGAGCCCTTTGCTTTGTCAAGGAGTTGCTGTAGGTGTTCTACAGCATAGTCTGCAAAGTTAATAAGAGTTGTGTCATCATTTCAAAAGTATTTACTGCTTTCAGATCCTAATGAGGCAAAGCAAAGCAAGTTTGTTTATGCACTGTATTTTATACACAAAGACAACTCAGTTGGCTTCATAAACAAAGTAATCCAAAGGAGAGGAAAACAGTGCCTATACAATCAAATAAATAATTATCCTAATTAAAGGAAGTGCAAAGCATATACAATTACAATAAAACAGAATGATATAATAAAGGATTGTTAATATGACTAAAAAAGAATGGTGCCAGAATTATAGTTAGTATAATAAGAATCACAGATTTAGGGCTCAATCATTGACATTTGACAAGAGGAATTCTACCCTACTATTACTATTACTATTACTATTACTATTACTATTACTATTACTATTATCATTACTATTACTATTACTATTACTATCACTATTACTATTACTATTACTATTATTATTATTATTATTACTATTACTATTACTATCACTATTACTATTACTATTACTATTATTATTACTATTACTATTACTATCACTCTCCTGACTGTTTGTTCTTGTATGCAGTGTATCATCTAGATGCTTGCTCAGACTGACTGATGTTTTTTGCCTCAAAAACATTTCATTTCATGACACATGCAGATGGTTTCTCTGAACAGATAAAGCGAGTTTTACTATTTTTATCCACTTTTAACAAAAATATTTACCTAATGTGCATGGATAGACCATGTACATTCAACAGAATCACACAGCTGTATCCCAGTGCATCACTACCAGTTTAACTGCAGTCACACCTGGCAATGAACGTATGTTTGGATTCTTCTATGAAGGAACATGATTATGTGACCGACAGTGAAATAGGCCAAGTTTGTTTTTTGTAACAAAATGACTCAAATCTTCTTATAATGGCTCAATTCTATAGTTTATTGAGTATAATGACGACTTTGTAGATATTTTATGTGTTTTATGGGTATTTAATGGGGAAAAAATTTTTGATGAAAACTTTTGAACCATAATATGGTCATTTGTAAGTAGCAAGACATAAAAACATAATAAATAGAATAAGAGTAAAGATTTTAAAGTAATGTGCTCTCTTTTCTTTATCCTAGTCCAACTTTAATGGTCATTTTGGGAAGCCCAGTTCAGAGGAGGCTGCTCAGTGGTGAAAGACAATTGGGTTTTACTACTTATTGCACGCATGATTGTTTTTTCCTCTTTCCTCACAGTGCTGTTGTAAAATGATCATATTCTGTACTAATTACTAAAGACAGTTTTTGGTGAGACATAGCATGTCTTACCTCCAGTGCAGAACTCCACCACCTGGCTCCACTCTGACACCAGGTAGTCACCATCTGGTTGTCGGACAGCTGTCTGCACAGCCACGCAGTACTCTGTCCGAGGGCTGAGGAACCAGTGTCCTCTTACGGCCATGGGCAAAGGCACAGCTTTAGCCACAAGCTTGGTCGGCACATCCTGGAAAACAAAGGAAGGAACTCACGTCATACTCAAGTGAGGTCTTTCATGGTGTGTCATTGACATTTTAAAGTAAATGTATTTGTTTGCTCAACCATTACGTTCTATTAACTTTGCCTTATTAGCGTGATCACCTACTTCAAGCCCAGGCTGCTGTAACTAGGATACATCTAATCAAATCAGCAGCTTTGTTTTGGCCATGGCCTCAGAGAAGCACAGCTAATTACTCCAGGCTCAAAGGCCCACATATCCATGGAAACATCGCTGATGCAAGTTTGTTTGTGGTTCTTTAGAGGCAACATATCCTCCATTCAGTGCAAGTGCTGCCTTGACTTCACAGAATAACTTTCAAAGCTGCCAAGTGTCAGCTACATGATTCATTCAGTATTTTGCACCTGCAGTGAACCGACATCATAAACATTAGACAGGAGCAATCAGTCAAAATGCAAATTGACAATAAGTACTAATTACTTCTTTGTGGGCATTCAGTCATATAGAAAGCTCAAATTTGCCCTTTAACAGTGTTAAAAACGGAAATAGCCACCATGAAAACAGATTCAAGTGCTGATCAGCAGCAGATGAAAGGAATGCAGATGGAAATCAGCTGGTTACAAAATCCAGAAAAAAATATTCTCTCTGTTTGAGCTGAATAGTCTGTGACAAATGTGTTATTTTAAAAGAATCATTGCAGATTCTTTACCTTGTGCCTGTAGTGTACGAACTTTACTAAATTTGAAAATTAATGATGGTGCATTGGATGTAATTATCGTAAAAATGGTTGTGTGCTGCAGTTGTATTAGTCAGTTTTTGTCCATTTTAAGAGGAAAAAACATACAAGTGAGTCACTGACTGGCCTGAAGCTGTTGACTGCGCTCATTTTCCTTTTTTGCCTGTATTGGAAGTGACTGAAAGGGCGCAACCGCTGTTTTCTGTGTTCAGACTCATGTTTTAACCTAAGTAGACCTTGAAAAAATATGTGTTTTAGCTTTTCACTATTATTTTAACACAGGAGGACATGTGGAAAGAGGCAAAGCGATGATGATTGGTATGAATGTAGACAGGAAATCAGTATAGGGGGCAGTATGGAGGTAGGAAACACATCAGGAATGAAGTCACATGAGGTCGAACTGCAGTTTCAGACCCTGTGTTTGAAGCGGTTAGGATCCCGGCTCTCTTTGCGACTCAGGTCAATGAAGAAGTGTGTGGCTCTTGCTGTGTCCTCCGGGGTCATGTCCCACATAATGCGGAAGGAGTCACAGGTCACCTCACAGATCTGGATATTGCAGGGGGTGGAAAGAGCGGCGTCCATTGCTGTCAAGTGCCATTAAAACCAAGACATAAAAAAGCATGAGAGAGTATAATCTGACATTGTAATACCAGCGTTGCAAAATGGCAACATCTGCACAGACAGAAACTGCCTGTCTGAATTCACGGCAGACAGAATGTAATTAACCTTTCAATTTGGATCTGTGATTGACCTCATCCTATCGAGGCTTTTAATTCACTGTCCTGCTCTTTTCTCCCCTCCTCCCTCCCTTTTCTTGCCCTTAACTGACATTTCACATTATTACACAACTCAATACGCTCCCAGCTGAGTGACTGGCCTCTGCTTTGCCCGTGCATTTCATAATCCACCTACAGCAGTCGCCCAGCAACCACACGTCTGCAGCCACTCTCTGTTTTATCCTGTAATTCTCAAGGAAGGGGTCACAAACAAAAACAGCAATTTAAAAAAAAAAAAAAAACACTTTAAAACACTTTTACCTCCTCATGGGAGTTAATGCCTCTTAAAACCGCTGAGCAAGTGAATAGTGTTTAGCTCAGGGGAAATCTTTGTGGAGCTTTTACATTGTCTGGGCCTAAATAGAAGCGGTTTAAAGAGGTATCAGCAGAAGGTGATGTATGATCATCTCTTCCATTAGTAATTTGATCCAGGCTTGTGCACATAGCCTTGAGCGCAGAGCTGTGGGCTATCTGTTGGTCAGCCTGCATTGTGTTTGATTATCTGTCACCTTCCCACATCTGGACTGATGGTATATGTCTGCAGCGAGCGCACACTGGTCATCTTCTTTTGTCCTATGAGACATTATAGATCTATAACTCCACAGATTTTTCTATAATTCTCTTCTTCCTTGTTTGTTTGTTTGGAGTTGTTTCCTCCAGTATTGCTTCCTGATCTAATAATGCACACTCTCAGCACACGGCATCTTCTTCTGATTAAACAGACTCTCGCACTGAGCATATGCTAAATTGTAGATGCGCCTAAAAATAACCTGCTTGCAAGTTGGTACAAACAACCATGACATTCTCATTTTGTTGTCCGTTTGATGCTGCATCACACATAGATAAGGATGTTGTGTCAGTGTGCGACTGTAGGGGTCTGTGAAGGTGTTCTGTCAGCGTGATGGACAGCTTGCAGTACCTCATTAAAGCCTGTGAACTGTGAAATTTATGTGGTAGTTATGTGGTCGTTCACAGAGCAAGGGATAGAGCTGTTGCATCATGCACGTGTGTTTCCATGCGTCTGTTTTCCAGCTGCTGTTCCAATTTCTAACCATTCTGCCTTTCAGAGATAGAAACTGGGGCAAGTGGAGATTCTCACAGGACAAGCATCAAAGCTCTATGTTTCTGTGTGTTCCACTTTAGGATCGAATACTTGTGTGCACAGTTCAAACGTAGGTTTCCATACCATTCATGCAGTCCCGTTGCCCTCATTTACAAATTAGTCTGTAAGGAGTGCGGGACGTTTTTTTCCCCCCTCCTCTGCAGCAGATCTACATTTGATAGGCAGTTTGTGTCTAATCAGGCAACTGGGTTTAACTAATTATTATGACAGGGACCCTTATCATTACACTAATTCAGGCTGCTAATTTGTTCTATGTGCGTTGAACTGTTGAAATTCTTACATTAGCTGCAATACAGAACACACACACATACACACACACACACACAGAGACAGATTGTTATCTCTGTGAGGCACATCTTGAAAGGAGCTGCTGCATCTATGCATATGGAGTAGGACACCAAAAGCAACTGAGGTTCAAAGTGTTTTTTTTCCTTTCAACAGAGAATATCTTAAAACACAATGAAACAGCTGCAAAAGAAAAAGAGACAGAAAGGGATGGAATGCTTATTCTTCCGTACATTTTTTTTTAATTAAAACAAAAGGCAAAATGACAAGTACTTTGCAGGCAAGGTTCATGAGACTGAGTGACTGTTCATCCTGTAGTTCAGTAAATGGTCTGAGTCACACAGTATTATGCGCTGCAACTCTTTGAACCGTTAAACCAAGCATTCACGTCGTTTTATACGAAGCAGTAAAAGCTGCGGATTTTATCAGAAATGATTGCCTTGTGAAATGGGATCAGTGGGATAAAATAAACATTCAAAGATGGCATAAGAGTCTGTAAATATACATTCTATAGACACAAATAAATATTAAACTCATACTCATTTATTTGAATTAACATCTAATATTTCTTGAGCCTGTCTGCTGTCTCCTGTAACATCTCCACAACTTCATACAGAGAGCACAATACATTCAATTTATTATGTTGGTACCACGAACATCTACAAGCAGTTTAATCGAAAAGAATTGCTTACTTGTATGAGGTTCAAGTTACTGATGGGTGAAGAAAAGGAAGAAAAGGAAATTCACTATCTTCTTTCTCTGCTTTCAACTTGTCTCTTCCGCTGCAGTCGATGATAGATCCCCCAGGAAAACTGATTAGGAGGTGAAACGAACACACAGACTCCCCTCTCTCTCTTTTCTGCTTTCAGTCTGTTTCTCTCTCCCTCTGTCACACAAACACTCTAACACACCCCCACCCCCACATCCTCCACCACCACCACCAACCCCCTCCCTCCTAAACTCGTTTTTCGCTCGGAGCTCTGTGGATAATGTTTACTTGGCTCCATCCAGCCAAAGACGATGAATTAAAACCTAAAAGAAGCAAAAATGGGCATCTGAAGTGCGAGCGTGCAAGACAGTCAGTCAACCTCGTCAGCATCATACTATCACCAGCCAACCATTACTCGCCACTCAGTCTGCCCTGAAGCATACAATCCACACACTCATACTAATATTAGACTGCTTATGAATGACAGAACACTTAACTGCTTTCATGAATGTCACCTCTCAGACATAAAGATGACCAGAAGGGCTGTAGGGAAGCATTTGATACACACTCCACTCGCCACTGAACAGTTGAGAGAGATTATACTATGAGTGATGTCCCAGTAAATTACACAGAGCACCATCAAGACCTCAAAAATATACATGTGCCAACTGTTATGCCATATGGACTAACTCCACAGGGCATCCCCCCCTAGCACATCCACATGCAAGGGATGGCACGATGTAAGTCCTGACGAGTAAGCAGATTTCCACTGGCATTAATTTTCTGAGGGATGTTTTTCTACTGGTTCTACCTCATGAGACAACCTCATTTAGGATTTCATTAGAGATTAAAATATAATCACAAGAGACCCCTGCCCAGATTAATGCTGATAATCTGTTGCTAAAACAATGGCTGTGTGTATAGAGTGAAGAGAAACAATAAAAGTCAAAGTGATAGCGTAATATTGCAGCCCTTTCACAAATTCACTAAAAAAAATGACATAGATGTATTGCCATAATTCCCCTGACTGTGTGCGATATTGAAAAGCTTCATTTATTTGAAGCTAGCCAAAGATAAGTGATACCCTCAGAGTGTAATTAAACTGTAATCATTGATCATTAGTCATGCTATGACAGTCTGCTTCAGTCCAAATAACCCTTTCATCCAGAAACAGTGTTGATGTGTATAGAATATGATCCAATTTACATTGCTTTATAAAAAAAAGACCATGTGATTTATATCTTTAAAAATGCCCACACGTTGGCACTGTTTTAATTCACCAAATCCTGTGCTGAGGAATTCATCCCAGCCCTTTAAGGATGACCTTCAGTGTCACCCAAATGGATAGTAGGCGTGCATAGATGAATGCATCCATGCCACAGTCGGTGCCTTATCCGCAGGGCCAGTTGCACTTTGAAGAAGGTGTCTGCCCTGGGCAACAACATCGTCCAAAAACACACATTCCTTAAAACGATTATGTATTTTTCCTGTAGTGAGGAGTCAACAGTGGTTTAAAAAATGCTCTGGTAGTTCTCTATGTTACTCTGCACACTCCAAAGAGCATGAAAGTAAAAATCTCTCTTTCAGTGACCTGGCAAAGAGAGCAGCATAGACATTTATTTTCATGATAATGTATCAAGACAAAACACTTTTCATATATTATGAATGAATGAATGAATGAATATAGTATTTGGGTGTATGCAATAAAAGGAAATTAAAGTTTAATGAAGGATAACTTCAACAATGATTTCAGTGCAAATTTAGAAGCAATCACATTTAGCAGATAGAGTCAAATTCCCCACTAACGGGTTCTGACACTTTCATTTAATCACTGCCTGAAGAAGGGGCAGGGTATCAAAGACATGTTTAACCCAACTCTGTTCTGACTCTGAACCACCACTGATAGGATCTTCTGAAACTGCAGAACATATTGCTTTTGGATTTTACACATGTATAAAGATAAGATGGAAGGAAGCATTTATGGATAAATGCCAACCAGTGTGAGTCTGTTGATATGCAGAGAGCGAAAGTTTGCTGCTGTGTCCTGAGTACAGGGGTGAACATGATTCTCAAGCCAGTAATAAAATGTAAATCACAGTGCTAAACAGTACCCAACATCTTTAGGTGTTGTTTAGATGCATTTATGAGGAGCAAATCACCGTAATCCTACAAAGGTAGCAAGTTTGCAGAAGGTGTACAGTTCTTTGCCCAGAAAAAGAAACAGGATTAGTTTCTGGAGAGCAAACATTATTTACAGGGCACAGGAGTTTTGATGTGACATTTATTTTCATCTAAATAAACATAAAGCTCTACTGTATTGCAAGATAAATTGATGCAGTGAGAAAATTAAGAGGCCACTTCACACATGGACAACAGTGAAAACCTCTGGGATGTGATCAAAAAGAAGCAGGCGATCAAACAAAACGGAGCATCACCACATGCTCAACAGCTTTGTGAAATACAGATGAAGAGTATACCAAGATGTGTGAACCATTAACTGAAAGTTATGGTTAGTCAACGAAATGTGATTTTAAACTCTT
>JAQQZY010000029.1:22859325-22871245 GCA_030068375.1 Ostorhinchus rueppellii
TATATATATATATATATATATATATATATATATATATATATATACATACATACATATATATATCTTTTGCAACATTGACTTTCAGAAAAACCCATAAAGTTTGACAAATGGCAGCGGTTAATCTGCTTGAAAATTTTTTTACAATTTCTTCAGTTTTTTTTTTTTTTTTGTCAGGTTGTGGTACAATAACCCTTGAATATAAATTAAGCTTTGTACCTCTTCTTAGTTCTATTGTTATGTTTCTTTGTAAAATGTATTCTATTTTCTCATCTTATTTTTCGTTTTTGTAATTTTATACTTCCACAATGAGTATAAAGGCTATTCTATTCTACTTACAGACAGTAAAATAAATACAGGAAAATACTTGTTTCTCACTGCAAATATATAGGATAAAATAACGTTTGTGATAAACCTGTTGAAGGGTTAACGAAAACAAAAAAAATCTTTTATAAGTAATACAAAAATATTTTGTTGGTCTCTAGGGGTTAAACTGTTGTACAATATGAAATGTATTGTTGCAGAGACAAAAGAGTTAGAGGTCACATCGGCAGTTTGTAAAATAAAAGCATATTTTTTAACAGTCCGAGTGTCTAAGCTGGTGATCACTGACTAAAACAGTAATGTAGCAAAGTCCACACTAAAAACTAGAAATGTTCTATGTGCTGCAGGTACAAAAGCATGCAAATAAAAAGGATAACATATCATACACTAACCTTCACTGGTCACGCCATCTGTGTCCTCATAGTCCTCATACTGTTTCACAAAGAGAAAAAAAGTCTGTTAAAAAACTTCATAATAATTGTTGTTTTGCAGATTGAATCTTTTAAATTTTACAGTTGAATGCTAAAATTCAACAGAATTATTCTTTAGTTAAACAAAAAGTGTAAGTTCAATATGTTACATGTTCAAAAAGATGTGTAATAAAATGGGTTATTATGAATTACATGTAAAATGATGTGGGTAAATATATTATTCCTGTGACTTACATCATCATCCAGATCCAACCATTTCTCTATATCATCCATAACAGTTGATTGGTTGATAGGAATCTGCAAGAAAAGGATGGTCAGTAAAGAATATGTCAGTATTTATCATTTTAATCTACCAAATACCACCTTAAAAAAATAAAAGAAAATGAAAAAAAAAAAAATTACATGTGTGGAATCAAACCATTCAGTGGAAGAGACTGGAGGAATGACATCAATGCAGAATCAAACCAAATGTCATGCTCTTCAGAAGCACAAATGTAAAATCTCAAAAAATATCACCACCACATACAAGCATGCTCTTGTTTTATACCAACATCAAAATCCACAAAAGTAACTAAACAAAAGTAACCCAGGCCACGGCAAATGTAAAATCTGGATCTCATGACATGAAAGAGGAGGTGAATCAGAGCAAAACCAGGACACAGACCCACCATTCCCCTTTTAATCATCCAATCTAACTTTGGAGACGAGCTGCAGGTGGAGGCTGGGCTGTCATCCTTCATGCACACACAGAAAGTCATTTTAGGGCAAAGTGGAGAAAAATCTGCAGGTTATTAACTAACTGAAGCCAACTCATATGTACTGATGTTTTAACCCATTAGGACTGTGTGCAACAGGTAACAGTATTTTTACCTTCAAACTGAATGTAATGTCTGCATATTTTTAATGTAAAAATTTAGTCTGATGTTTGTGTTTTAAAGTGGGATGTTACCATGTTTATGATTTTTAGTGTGTTGTTTACATGTTTCCTTATTACCTGTGCATAACACAACTGAAAGTGTTCTATCTACACTCTTCTCTTTTACTTTATTTTAATTGATTATGATTTATGTTTTATTGATTGTATTTTACTTGTAATTGTGTCTCTTTTTTTGTGTTTGTCTGTCTCTTTTCCATTTTTGTAAAGCACTGTGAATTGCCCTGTGTATGAATTGTGCTGTACAAATAAATCTGCCTTGCCTTATGAATGCTTGCATGTTTCTGCCATTTAAAAAAGCGATGCTTGTGGTGTTACATTAAAAACTGTCATATCTTCAAGGTTTTTCCTTTACAACAGAGTGAGAAGTCTGCAAAACTGTAACTGTAAAAAGGTTCTGCCTTAAAAGTTGAGTGCAGTGTTTGCATGTTTGTTTATACATTAAAACTGTGAGGTTTGTGCATTTTTCCCTTTAAAACCAAATGCAATGTTGCCTGTGCACATCTTTACCTTAAAATAAGAGTGCAGCATTTGCATATTTTTGTCTTAAAAATGAAGTCGACTATTTTTGTGTTTTTTATATTAAAAAGCATGTGATGCTTGTGTGTTTTGCCATTAAATTTGTAATGTTGGTGTTTTTGCTTTCGAGCCTGCTGCAACCAAATTCAGTTGCTGGCAATGGGATTTGCTGCACAGCAGGGTGCAGCAGGGGAAAAAGGGATAATAGTAAGTGGGATGTTTGCACATCTTTACCTCCAATCCAGAGCAAAGTTACCATGTTTTTACATAAAACCCAAGGATGTTTGAGTGTTTTTATGAATAAAAACCAAGTAAGATGTTTATATGCTTTTACTTAAAATCAAGCCTGACATTTTTACCTTTAAGACTGAGTGACGTTTAGATATTTTTTATCTTTAAAACAAAAACAAGAAAAAAGCTCAGATTTTAGCAGTCTGTTTTCAATAAAGGCTTATGTCTCAATAGGTTAAACACATAATGCACCCTCAGACATCATCAACAAATCCATACTGCAAATATCTTTCTTTTTCAGTTCAGCTCTTTGAAGGTTTCTGAGGCTAAGACAGCATCTTCCACATGTTCAGCAACAGAAAAGACACGCAAGAAAAATAGAACTGAAAACATTTGACTCGACTTGTTTAAACCATGTAATAAAATAATAAATGCAGCACTCAGTCTTCTTACCGTTCCAGTGTGTAGTCTGTTGCTCTGAGCTTGAGCCAGGCCTTCTACTTCACTCTGCTCACTGAAACACACATATAATTGTGTTATTAGGTTTTACATTTTAGAATGAATTAAAGCTGCAAGCAGCATTGGGCGGGACCTCGCGGGCACGCACCACCTCCCACGCTGCCAACCGTGACCCATCACGCTCTGCCCCTTTACATATTTTTTGGCAGTCCATCCATCCATCCATCCATCCATCCATCCATCCATCCATCCATCTTCTGAACCTGTTTTTTCCTCAGTAGGGTCATTTGGAGCCTATCCCAGCTACTTAAGGGTGAAGGCGGGGTTCACCCTGGACAAGTCGCCAGTTCATCACAGGGCTGACATATAGACAAACAATCACTCTCACATTCACACCTATGGGCAACTGAGATTGACCGATTCACCTATCAATGCATGTGTTTGGATGGTGGGAAGAAGCCGGAGTACCTGGAGAGAACCCACGCAGACACTAGGAGAACATGCAAACTCCACACAGGTCCCACCAGTGACTGGTGTTGGAATTGAATCCTGGACCTTCCTGCTGTGAGGCACAAGTGCTATCCACTGCACCATGCTTTGTGAAACGGACCCCTGGTTCATTCTATATAATGGCCAGGTTCAAATTATTGCAACTCATTAAAGTTATAATGTGAAAGAATACAATGAATGTTCACTTAGCGCTACTGTTTTCATGAATATATTCCATCCTGTTTGTTTTTTCTGCTTCGTATTAGACACCATTCTGGCAGATAAGTAAAGCGCATGCGTAGATGAGACTTGGAAACATAACTGTATATGAAAGGGCCAACTCCATCGCCGTGGGAAAAAGATTGAAAATGGACTAATTTGGAAATTCGATGGGTCCCCAATAAACAAATGTATGTCTTACTATTTCTTAAATTGTAGCGTTAAACTCTTTTAATGGTGGTATATTATGAATAGCTATAATAGCAGATATAAATGTATGTTCAAAATGTGTCTGAAATTAACCAAATATAGTTCCAAATCTGAAAAGTTTGTTGGACAACAACTGTCTAAGTGGTATGTCATATTGTAGATTTGTAGCAACATAAAAGAGCACCAAAATAAATTAATACATAAATGGAAAAAAAGTCATTTGTATGAAAATAAAATATCAATAAAAGTGCTGATTTTTACACAAACAAAACATTCTCATGGATATGACATCAAATAAATTCTCACCAAAATATTGTTGTCTGAGCATCAATGAAATCAAATGAACTGAACAGAGTCGAGCACTATGACATTTGAAGCACTGAAAATTTAACTCAACTAACACGGTGGAAAGTCTGTTGAGAAAAGTAAAATGATGCACATATATTTGTAGTGTATTGTACGGCTGCCACGATTAGTTGACTAATCACGAATGTTGTCGACTATTAAAATCATTGACAACTAATTTAATAGTCGATGTGTCTTTACCAAAACGTGACGTGTGAACACTGCAGACCACTGATTGGTCAGACAGTTTTGTCCGTGACCCGCGGTTTTACAAACACAGATGTAGAAGTAGACAGTAAAATCAGTGGTACATGAATCCACATGATGACAGAACTAAACTACATCATGGTTGGTCGAACAGATTCAATCTTTAGTGGCCGACGTAAAAATTCAGACAAGACAACATGCAACGAGTGAGTTTTCAGTAACTCGGAGCAGACGACACAGAAATAAACACGCTGCATCGGAATACCGAGGTGAGCCGAGCCAAGCCACGTAGTGGAAATGCAGCTGGCTAGTTAGCGACTTATACTAGTGTAAACACAGCTAACGTACTACTTACTCATATAGCTGTGAACGTTAACATTAGCGATGATGATTTGATTCATTAGCTGCTCTTAGCACACATATTTATGCGTTTTCTGTAACGCTTCAACAGTGATGTGTTTGAACAGGAAATGTGGTAACCAGGGGCGATTCTAGGATCAGAGGTTACAGGGTGCTGAGCACCCAGAGTGATGACTGACAGGCAAGAGAAATGTCACTGTTCTGTACAGTTTAATAAAATGTCAGACAATTATTCTCATATTTGTGAAAGAAAATCTGTCTCTTTGTGTTTTAACCAAAAGACAAACAACCAAACAATGTGATTTATATTCAACTTACAACATCATTCTAATAAAATATTTGGTTGCTGTGGAAAATGAGGTGGCACAAGTTGATCTTACACTCTTACCTGAACCTGGCTCTTTTATCTTTAAAAAAATAAATAAATAAAAATCACAAGACACACACACACACACACACACACACACACACACACAATAACTGATGGACATTCAGTCAGTTCTCCAGTCTGACATAGACAGTATCACCTTGGCTTTAATATGAGCACATGTACATGACACAACAGCAGCTTCTCTCAGTCCAGTTCAAGCAGACAGAGGTGGACTGAACCACATGGAACAGTTCCAGAAAAAAACATCAGCTAACTGCTACCTAACAACATAAAGTGATCTACTCAGGACAAAAATCTCAACTAAGGTTCTCAAAACTCATGCATGAAAGGGTTAAACACTTCAAGCTGAAAACTAATGGTGGTTCTATAAGAGCAGCTTCATGCTGGTGCCATAAGCTGAATGTTTTACATTCAATTTACGTATGATCCGATTAGTCGACTAATCGAAAAAATAATCTGTGATTAGTCGACTATCAAAATAATTGTTTATGGCAGCCCTACTTTATAACTGGTAAATTATGAGTTGTTACTGAGGTCTGTTTCTGTCTAATTAACTGTGAAAAGAAAAAAGTTCTAAATGCATTGCCCATGCACAGTGATAAAACGTGCATCAGGCTGTCTGCTATCAAGGACAAACCTCCTGGAACACGTATTCCTCTCTCGTCTGTGGCTAAAAATACAGAAGTGACACAGGAAGTGTTGCTGTCTTCCTCTATTTGAGATTGTAACCCTATCTTTGGAATGTATATTTGGGGTACAGCCTGTTAATCAGACCACAGGATTTATGTGTTTCTCCAAAGAGACACAATGAATTGGATTTTACCCAGCTCTCTTCATAGATGAATGGTTTTTACAGGCTGTGGAGTCTTTTCCCTTAATGTTTCATTCCAACACTGTGAGAAAAAGAGGGTAGGAGTTGGTAACCACTTTGCTGTTACACTCATCAGTGTTTCAGTCCTTTTTTTAGTATTAATATTCCCTTTAAAGAAATTGGCAATATACCTTTTTCCACAGTGAGAATAAACCCAAGAATGGTGGACTCTGTGTTGCCAACCACACTTCTCCTATCGATGTCATTATCCTGGCCAGCGATGGCTGCTATGCTATGGTAAGTATACACCTGCCTGGCAAGAAAATACAAACACATCAACATTGGGCATTTGTTCCACAGCAGCTGCTTGTTTGTTGAAAGGCCATTTCTCCTAGAAATAGATGTGTTGCTATTTGCATGTGTTGCTTTTATGTGTCTCAGGTTGGACAGATTCACGGTGGCCTGATGGGGGTCATTCAGAAATCCATGGTAAAGGCCTGCCCACACATTTGGTTCGAACGCTCAGAGGTCAAAGACAGACATCTAGTGGCCAAAAGGTAACATTACCAGCTCTCTTAAATTCTGCTTTCAGTCCACTTTAATGCTCAGTGTAAATACTAGATAGTTTCTATCTCTGTAATGTCAAAGTGAGCATATTACATACCGCTTTCCTCCTATTATTTTACAGGTTGAGTGACCATGTAGAAGATAAATCTAAACTGCCCATCCTCATTTTCCCAGAAGGTTTGTTAATTTAATAAGACCTCTAATTACACTGTGGAAGGCCTAATATGTTTGAATTTTTAATAAGTGTTGAATTCCCCAGGTACCTGCATCAACAACACATCAGTCATGATGTTTAAGAAGGGCAGTTTTGAGATTGGTGCCACGGTCTACCCTGTGGCTATTAAGGTGAGAATGTCACATGACACAAGCTGCTACTTAAATGTAATTCACATTTCTTAATTATCCATGTGAAATTTGTCCTCACAGTATGATCCCCGATTTGGAGATGCCTTCTGGAATAGCAGCAAGTTTGGAATGGTCAACTACTTATTGCGTATGATGAGCAGCTGGGCCATCGTCTGCAGTGTGTGGTACCTTCCTCCCATGTCCAGAGAGGTCAGACTCCAAGGAGCTGTTCAGCTGTTTGGTTTTCTTCCACATCAGACAAGTTAACTAGTGCAGAGCTCCAAAGTAACAATATATGGACAATACATGGATTTTGAAAAAGACCGAAATGTAATTATATTTGCACCATGAACTTGCCATATTACGAAATATACATATGAAGTGCGTTTCTGGTTTTACAGTTGAATACTACGATGGCAAATGGATGCATTTACCCAAAATGAACATGGTGACACTCAAGCATGTCATATGTGCCAGCATCAAAACCTTTAAATCACTTTAATTTTATTTTACGATGAAGCCTTTTTTTTAAGGCTTTCACAACTAAGTTATACTGGAAGCATCATCAAAGTGATATCAATAAACTTTTTTTTTTTTCAGCAGACATTTTATCTTGTACAGCAGACAAAATTTTACTGACACTCGTTTATGTGTCTCTGTTCTTTTTAGTTTCTCGCAGAGTCCATTCCAGTGAATCACCATGCACAATTCCCAGGCCTAAAACTGAGATATAAATAGACACACACAGCCTTTTGTGATCATACCAATTCCCGTCTTTGTTTACAGTGTTATGTGCCTTAACAAGTTAAAATATGTCTGCTGTGAAATATCCGGGGTTTTGTCTGACTGAGTAAACCATATTAGTGCTTGTCTCATGTTTCCAGTGGTTCAGCTGAAATGCCAAATAGTCACTCGTGTGCATGCTGCATATATAACATGTTTTATTTTAATTTGTTGTATTCCTGGTCACCTTTTGCAGTGTATTCATAGTTGCATATTCACAATGTTAATAAAAATGAATAATTTGCTAAAGTGCAAATATTACTTGAACAAAGTGTCATAAATCAATACCTAATGATCCGATTGTCATAGTATATTGTTATAATTATATTAATAATCTTGTTATAATTGTTCAACAGGAAGGAGAGGATGCCGTACAATTTGCCAATCGTGTAAAAGCAGCCATTGCCAGGCAAGGTGGACTGGTCGACCTCCTTTGGTAAGATTATACTGAAGCCACATGACTGCCAAAGAATTTATTATGGAAATTAATAGAAGTCACCAATTGTTCACAACATTTGTTTCCCTGGGCTTTCCTGAGCAGGTCTTTACGTGCACATCACAGTCCTTACCAGCTCATATCTGTGAACATAGATTTCAAGTATGGGTTAATATTGTGTACTATGTTTTAGTGTAGTTCAGTAGAGTTGTCTTATTGTGCCAACCTGACTGATGCATGCTCATTAAACTTATAATTATCAGCTCTACCTAAAAATTAAATGCATCTGCTTAAATGCTCAGTCATTGGCAAGAAGAATAATGGCGTCACTTTTCCGTTGACCCTCAAATTGCGTGACTGTAACTTGTGCATGAAAATTTATTTAAAAAAAAAAAAAAGATAAATGGTAATTTTGCCCAAACTCTTGTTTTTCAATTTAAGTTTTTACGCTGGCATGAGGTGGTTTTTTTTGGGCGTAGTGCAAATGGTATATCATGCAAAACTACAATGGAAAGACCTTTTTCTGCAACTAGAGTCACACGAATTAAAAAAACGGATGTTAGCAGATGCCACAACAAGTAAAGAAGAGCAGTTTTAAAAGAAATATGGCATGGTATCTGTGGACACACCAGGAAACCAAATCATTTTAGAATTTAGTACAGGATAGAGGGGTGAAAATATCTGTAAATCAACACGATATTTCCGTTTGTCGCCACGTTGGAATGACCTCTTTTGTCATCTCTCGATAATAAATAAACAAATCATAGCATTTGTGATTTTATGGAAAAACCAACGTTACACACTTCTGTTTTGTCAGTATTTTTGTAAATGTCGGTAAAGTTTTGCCCATATGTCCAATGGAAAAGCAACTAGTGACATGATTCTTTTTGTTTGTGCTAGTTACAGATGTGTGCATGCACCTACATTGGCACCATCATTAAAGGTGGGGTGGGAGATGTTTTCTTTTTAGTATATTGCTTAAAATCCACTTCACACCCTGATTCCAACCAATTAATTAATGCTTTAATGTGAAATTAAAAAAAAAAAAAAAGACTCCCCTGTGGAATGGACAAGACTGAAAAAACTCCATCCAATCATTTTAAGCGGCCCATGAATGGTGATATGTTTATCAAACTCAACTGCCATTTGTCCCTCCCTCCTCTGCGTGTACCTCTCTTCATGCTCGAATCATCCGTTCTCAGAGGCTTGGAGCACTTGTACAGGAAACAAAGCCAGAGCTTGGCTAGCTATATTAAATATATTAGGATGGAAAGTTCACCAGGAAACTGTTTTGTCACAAACATAAATCACAAGGGTATGTAATGTTAGACAGCTAGGTATGAATTGGGGCTGTTCTGTAAGAGCAGGGGTGTTGGAGGAGACTGAATGAGGTACACATGGATTCACGAGCCGGAGCCGGGTGAATTGAATTGTGCAGTGCTCGTGAACCCTTGGGAACAAGCATTGTGCGTGCCAATGCTTTGGGGGAGGGGTCTGAAGAAAGGAGTTTGGACTTTTGAATTGTGTATTTTCAAAATGTAGCTTGCTCAAACTGTTTTTCCAAGATCTCCCACCCGACCTTTAACATGACATTAAACCTTGTTCTTTTCCTTAGTGCACATCAGTGTAGACCACAGGATTACGACTGTTAAACAGTAAATTTGGTTTTTGTTTCACTGCTGTGCTAGTACCTGCCTATAACAAGCCAGCTGTGTGTGTGTATAACTGTAAACTAAACCATCAATGTCAAACTGTCTTGTAGGGATGGAGGACTGAAACGAGCAAAAGTAAAGGATACCTTTAAAGAAGAGCAGCAGAAGTTGTACAGTAAAATGCTGGTGGGCACCCAAGAGGACCGCAGTCGCTCCTGAAGGACCTGAGTGGATGTGGACTATTTCAGACCCACTTGGGCACCACTGACTAAAGGGGAACGTCAGCAGAACTCCCTCTGTGTCGGAGCTCCTGGACTGGAAAATTCCCTCTCTGATGTCAACAGTACTCCATTTGGCTTCCTCGGTCACTGCGTCAGCCTGGCATGTTCTGTTTGCATCACTGTTACGGGTCATCCTGAGTCTGCTGCCCTCCGTTGGAATAGCTTGACAGAAGCCTCGCTTGCATTAGAGTGAAAACATTGTGCGCACAGAAATGAAATGTAGTCTTCCTTGGTGGCAGTCTGTAGAGGGAAAACTTGTATTATCATCCATCATTGAGTTCCCTTTTTGTTTGATAGTTTTGATTTTAATTTAGATTTTACCATCATATTTGTATCACTGTGTTTAAGTTACAGTTACCTAATTAGACCAGGGGTGTCGAGACTTAATGTAGATAAAAACTAGCCTGTTCAAAAGTAAAACCTGTGACCAACTTGAGGTTTTGCATGACTGGCTCATGCCCATCTTGAGAGAGGGCAAAGGCCAGATTTTGTTACATTACAAATATTTTTATGGTCTTTTTCCAAAGGAGAGAAACATTTATTATAAGTTTTGTTTTACATGAAGATTTGTATTGGCATATTATAGGGATTAACATCACACAAATGTTCTTGACATGTTGTTAATGGGTTTTTTTTTCCACTGAATGTGTAAATTATCACATTATGAAGTGGAAATTTTCTCCCACTGTTGTTCTGAAAGGTGATGGGTTGATGCTAAACATGTCCCTGCTAATAACTGGAATAATGGGGCTTTTAGGGTTTCTTATAAGAATTTACTATGGATGCTTTCAGCACAACCAGTCTCTTAACAAACAGTTCAATTAAAAAAAAAGAGCTCATGCATATTCAGACACACAGACGGATAGACGGACTCCTCATTTCACTGGCTTCCTGCTAGCTGCAGTGACCATCATGCTTAATTTATTTCAAAGGTCTATTTCAGACATGTTTAAGGTGTAGACGTTTAGTATCATTTTCTCTTTTCTTCACAAAAATACTTAAAATGACACTTCTGCATTATCCTAAACTAGAAAATGCAGAATATCCAAATATGCAAACGTTGGATTCAGAAGTGAAATTATTGGACATAAAATGTCTTGTACTCAACAGAAAAGTCCATTTTTCAGTCCTTGTGCACAAAACTTTGATTTTCCATTCGTAAGAAGTGTGTAGTAACGGCTCAGAGATGGTCATAATGTTACAAATCATTCATCTAAAAAACACAAAACTTGAACTTTGAGCTCAGAAAACTTTCCTCCTCTTAACAAATGTGAAATGATCTTCTAGTATCAAACTCAAAAATGCAAAACAAATCAAATTTTTAAGGGAAAGGGGGCCTGTAGGTGACCTTTTAAAGTCTATTGTCTTTATTTCCTCCCTTCCCAGTGATCTTTCTCCTATTTGGCTGAGGAGAGGGGGTGCAGCTGTAGCATGGACACTCCATTAGCCCCGAGGTGACAAACACGATGCCTCGTTTCTCTACAGACACTGTCATCTCTATAGTTTACTGTATCAGGGACGGTCATTTAGCTCAAACTGTCAAGTTTGTTCATCAAAATAAATGTTCACAAACGTGGCTAGTGTTTTTTCTCTTTTTTTGGGGGGGTGGGGTTGAGTTCATTAACCTGAAAGAGCATTGACATGACTCCTGTTAAATAAATCAGTACATTTAACTACTGATTACCTCCGCCAAGGAGGTTATGATTTACTGTGCGTTTGTTACCATCCATCCAACTTTGTTTGTTAGCAACATAACTCAAAAAATTTTGGGTGGATTGTCATGAAATTTTCAGGAACTGTTGGAAATGGCACAAGAAAGAATTGATTAAATTTTGAGGATCTGGAAGAAATGCTGCATTCTGGATCACTTTGAAATTTTCATTAACATTGCGGTAAATGGAGCATAAAAGTTTGATCGTCAATATTTCA
>JAQQZY010000029.1:22879070-22899287 GCA_030068375.1 Ostorhinchus rueppellii
GAGGTCTCTATCAACTCGTCTCAGGTCAGAGAAGGACATATTTCAGTATGAAAACAGGGTGGACTGTTCCTTTAATACCTGAATTGAATTGATTTTTTCTTTCAAGTAGATAGTATTTTGGTTGCATTTTGGAGTGTGTGTGTTTGTGTGTGTGTGTGTGGGGGGGGGGTGATGCGAATTCACAATAAATCTGCATCAAGGGGTTAAACTTTTTTCAGCTTGTGTTCAGATGTCCTTTAGGTTGCAGCAGATGTCCCTGTTGCACTGCCATGCAAATGCTCTATGCAAAGCCCTTGTTCAGCTGGTATAACAACACCAGGCCAAAAGATTTTACACATCTCTGTCTGCATTTATTTGTTAATCCTGAAACAGGTGTATGACATGTTCAGATATCACATCTTAATAACTGACTGCTAATGGCCTTTAAAGGTCAGAGTTTGTCTGAGTGAAGTTCTCTGATGTGGGAATCATACGTCCACATTACTTTACCACGCTTTGGGTTTTGATATTATAGGTGGTTTTTGCTGTCACCATTTAATAAAAGATGTATATTGTCATTGCTTTGGATAAAGGAATCAGCTGGACAGTGCACAGCAGAAGGAGGCAACCAATAAACGGTGTCTCAATGAACTCAGATCATCTAATGGTGTGGAAAAAAAAGTCTAAGTGAAGTCTATCAGTTGATCTAAACAGGAAGGGGTCGACTGAGTAAGCCTCAAGTTCATTGGACAGATTATAGTGGGTAAAGTCTGGCTGTCTGCTTCCCTCATACATGTTTTACAGTACACAGATGTCAAGTGGCCATGCAAAATGAAACCGCTTTCAGAGACGACGGGTGGACAGCAGCCAGATTATGACAGGCCGCAGCTTCTGTTCAATGACACCACATCCTGGAACACAAACCCATGGAACATACAGGATAATTATTACAGTCCATCTGCATTGTTTGTTTAACCCGTTCAGAGTTAATGTTAGTTCAATGTTTCCTTATGTGATTAATGACTCTGTGACTTCCATTTGACCTGCTTGTCATTTTAGAGTCTCTCAGCTTATTCTTTTATTTGGTGGGTCCACAGATAAAAGTTTGGTTTCACTGGAACTATTTTCACTAGCATCATTTTCAGCTGAATCGCGCAGCTACAAAAACATCTCGAAGAAATCCCCTGTCTTATGCGTCTACCAGATAATTAAAATATGCTTTATAAAATTTTTTAAAGGCATCTGTTTGTTTGTTTTGTGTCAGGCACATTGCACTGTCCTCAGATGGCCAAATTATTGATGCAGCTTTAATATTTAATTGAGGAACAGTCATATTACATTGATTGTGTTTCTCTTTGTCACTTAATAGGTGAGTGAAATCCAAAGAGAATGGTTAAAAGAATTGTACGAGGTAAGGTGTGTTATCATGTCTTGATATTGTTGTTGCTAAATTATAAACATTTTTTATTTCTCTGTTTTATTTTTCTTTATTTCTCAAATACCCCCATGATATGATGATAATGCAGCTATTTTCAGAAAATGTATTTTAAAAAAGACTGTTCTAATAATCCCACAATCTTTTGTGTCTACCAGATTGTTCATTTATTTTTCATAAAAGCTTAAAAAGGTATTGTTTGTTTTTACATATTGTATATGTAATGGGTTCAGTGTATGTGTAATACCTAGTGAAATCAATAATAATGTAATTATATGGATTATTTCATGACAATGGGACCTTTCACTGGGTTGGATATATTAGGCATCTACTGAGCATTTAGTCCTTGAAGCTGATTTGTTGGAAGCAGAAAAAGGAGCAACTTAAGGAACTGAGTGTCTTTGACCAGGTCCATATTGTAACGGTGAAGACTGGGTTAGAACATTTGCACAACTGCTGGTCTTGTTGGGTGTTCCTGGTCTGCAGTGGTTAGTAAACTAAGGAAGGACATCCCAATTTCAGGACTATTATCATCTGTGGCAGGTGTTGGACAAATAAATCTGATCCATGGAGGTCCCACCTCTCTACTTCCAGGACTTCAGGGACCTGCTGTAACGCTTTGGTCCAGATACCACAGCACACCTTCAGAGGTCTGGTGGCGTCCAGGCCTCGGGTTAGAGCTGAGTTTGTGGAAAAAACGGGGAACCTACAGTGCTTAACACATTTATTAGACCACCTGTCATGAAAACAAAAAAACAACTAACTTCATAGTTTGTCAAAAACTTGTTTCAAATTAACAATTTAATTGTTGTTCATTAAGAACATGACTATTTGGAATAATAAAATAGTCCTTGTTGACAAATTATAACCAAAACTGTCCATATTTAGTGTGTCCACCTTTGGTGCAGATAACAGTTTACATTCTTCCTTCCATTGTTTTTATGTAGTTTTACACAGGAATGCAAGATAATAACTGGAATTGTGCAACTTCATAAAAAATAGTCATTTACTGCTGCATTTCCCTTTGCATTTTTGGAAAACATTAAACTGGAAAATGTATGGATGGCAACAATAGTTCTATTTTAGCATTAAAGATATGGTTTGGATAAAAAGATCTTGCATATGCCGGTGGATTCACCATTATAGAAACATAAAAAGATATTTTGGAAAACAGAAATACTGTTCAATTATGGCAGCAGTGGAAAAAAACCTTATACTGAGTGGAGCTGGAAGAATACATTTGTTAAACACTGTACACAATATTACACAGGTTCTGTTCCCATAGTTGCTTTATTGGAGCTCTGGTTGTTGTTCTTTTGGTACTTTTGGTAGGTTCTAACCACTTCACACTGAAAATGAACAAGATCTGGAAATGCTCTGACCCAGTGATTTGACCATCACAGTTTCGTCCCTGTCAGAGTTGCTCAGATTTCTACCCTTCCTCCTTTTGCTGTTTCTAACGCATCAGCTTCGAGATATGTGTGTTCACTTGTTGCCTTGTGTATCCACCCACTGACAGGTCCCATTGGAATGAGATGATCAAAATTAACACCACTTTACCTGTCAGCGGTCATAATGTTAGAGCGGATCAGTGTACATCCCAATTACATGGACATACACATACTTCCTTTAATAATAACAATATTTTATTTGGTTTCTTCATATTTTGGTGCATTATAAGCAGATGAAAAATGTGTAAATGTAAGTATTTTTGGACTATTTTCAGAGAATGCTCATATAAACGCCAATCCACTGTTCTATATTTCATTTGTAAACAGATCATGTGTTGACTATGGCTAGTAAAGCCTCACTAGTACTCCCTTATTATGTGACATGCATCAAGTCTTCCTTTCTCTGTATCCAAGACACAAAGTGAGGTGTTTCTGCTTTTGTCTTTGGTGTAGACTATCCACAGCTACAAGCCGCAGTTCATCGCCTTGCACTTTCAGGAGGTGGGAGGAAAGGACTACATGGCCAACATGGGCCACGCAGACAGCTTCTTCAGGTGGGTTTGAAACACGACTAATTCTCTTTTCTTTGACTTTAAATGGTTAGTTCATGACAAGTTCCCCATGTGATTCAGACCAGTTTTGCTTACAGAAGTCACTCCTCCTCTTCATATCGACTATTTTAAGACCCTTTCAAGTGAAGTGGGAAAAATTCTACAGTCCACATTGAGTGGAAAAGCCCCTTATGTGTTTTGTTTTTGAGCAAAAGTTCCTCTTTTGGTTTAAGTCACCCAGTGTTTCTAATACTCAGCATTTGAAGTACAGTAACAGAAAGAGGAAATTCTTCACTAGAAAGAGTGTAATTGCTTTGGAAAATATCCACATGATGGCTGATTCAGATTGATGAAGCCACAATTATTGTAATTACATCTTAGAAAACAATTAAGAACATGTTTTTGAACAGATGGAGGAGGCTAGATTCTCCAGTTACTTAAAGAAAAGTGTATTATACAACTACATTTTAAAGAAACTTGTTTCAGTGTTCACATGGGTACCTGATTAAAACTTCATGCAGCTCTATCTACTTATTTCCTCATATTCAAAGCCAGCAGCATCTGACTAAGTGTCAAATTTCTTTAACAAATAACCTATAAATTATTTCACTAAATTATTTTGTCTTTATAAAGCCAGAAAACAAAGGGCCAAGAAACATCATATAAATCAGGGGTGTCAAACTCATTTGAGTTCAGGGGCCACATGCTGCCCAATATGATCTCAGGTGTGATGGACCGGTAAAATAATAACACATAAATGCCAACTCCAATCTTTTCTCTGTATTTTAGAGTTAAAACAAGTAAAATTACATATGAAAATGTTTGCATTTATAGAATATCCTTTAAAAATGGGGATAACGTGAAATTTTCTTTACAAAAATACGTGTGGTTTTAACAGTATTACATTTCAGCTAATCATCTACACAGGTGCATTAATTCGTGCAGATTCTAGTGGATCTACAAAGCCGCAAAACACCTAGTAACTACGGTGGCTGACAAGGGCCAAATACACTGCAACAGCCCAATGTGTCTCAGTGAAGAGAAAATAGCTGCAAGTACAGAAACGATTCATAAACTCAAACAAAAATTTTAACAAGGTAAAAAAAAAGAGGAACGTGGTACAAATGAAAAAATGCACTGCAAGAAACAAAAACAAATGTATAATCATCAAATGCTCTGGAAATAAAGAAATGATGTAAATCAAGAAAACATCTGCAAACGAAAAACAACGCATAACTAGTCACTACAACAGAAGGGCTCCAGACCTGCAGGGGGCAGCGTTTATAGACAACAGACTAGCGTTACATAGAATCAAATAAAAGTGTCACTATGCTAGGCTGTACCTTCAGTTTGTCCCCAGTGTAGTGTGAAACCCTGTCAGTCAGCTGTTCTCCGTCTCTCTCCCCATTCTTTGTGTCTCTGCGTTGAGCTGTTCTGCTGACAGTGCCCCCTACAGGTTTGGAGCACTTCCCTTATAGTCCTTGGTTATGCAGCGTTTTTCATTTGTAGATGTTTTCTTGATATGAATCGTTTGGGCTTTGCATCATTTCTTTATATGCAAAGCACTGGATGATTATGCATTTGTTTATGTGTCTGGCAGGCATTTTTCCATTTCTACCATGTTCTGTTTTTTGTACCTCATTTAGGCTTGTGTTTGAGTTTGTGAATTTGTTTCATTTCTGTACTTGCAGCTGTTTTCTCTAAGATGCATTGGGCCATTGCAATATGTTTGGCCACTTTAAATAACAGACACAATCATGTTACAATCACACTTACTTCTCTTAAGACAGGTTCCTATTTGTTCATGTTCGTCCCATTTTTTGTAGAATAGTTTGTAAATATAAACATTTTATTTTTTACTTTAAATTTTTTTTTAAGAGAAAAAATCGGAGATATTATTTATAGGTTATTATGATGATGAGTATTTTACTGCTTCATCCTACTTTAGCTCAAATTGGGCTGTATGTGGACCCTGAACTAAAATGATTTTGACACCCTTGCTGGTTTATATCTTCAGAGTACATATACATACATATACAATAACTGGATCCAAAAATTAATGGACAATAATCAAACAGAGCAGATTAGGCTCCCAAAACCTACTTTCTTTGAGCGCTGTCCTGTCATGTCTTTACTATTAAAATGAATACACACATTTCTTACACTACTCACTGTTTGTGAAACCATATGGTTTTATTGTTGAATCAGTGTTGCAGAACATGGTGGTGTCTGCATGTCTAAATGGGTCATATCTGATGATGCTGATAAGCTGAGAAACTACATTTTTCTTGAAATATTTAAAGTAGTCGTATGTAGGGTTGGGGCTAAAACTGGTATTGTGACCACATTCAAAATACAGTAGAGTGTGGTTTCCCCTACGCCTCCCCCCAGACTTGGGGTTGCCAGATCAAGCATGAGCATCTACTACTAGGAGCTACCATGGCAAGTGACGAGTTTGACACTGGAGTTCATACAGGGCCCAGTCTCTTCGCCTGGGGCAGGACCGCAGTGTCTTCGCTTGGGAGAACACATCGCGGCCCAGGCCTACAGTCTCACCACTCAGTAAGAGCCACTGAGAACCGGGGGAGACCACAGTCTTCAAATTCTTCTCCGCTTTCATTTGTCTCCTATACACATCCTTGTTTTGTGTCTCACTTCGTCATGACGTATTTGGGAATAATAAGAGGCCTTTTAGGTTTACAAATGTCAGACATTTATGACATTTACTCTGCTGCACAGTTGGAACTGGCAACCTGGATGCTGAAACACTCCTGACTTTGTGATTGGGAGATAGGTGATGGGCGGAGCATCAGACCAAAACACAAAATGACAACATAAACATTATTTAGGGGCTGACACTTAGCCTTTTAAATGCAAATATTCTGGCTGGACTAGTACTGTCAGTATTTGAAATGAACATGATTCCTTAATGTCTGATAACAGTCAGGGCCATTTTATGTTGACTTGGAACATAATTCTTCCATACAGCACCTTTAAATATAGTGATATGATCAATGGTTGTAGGTGCTAAACGGTTAAAAATGTCATGAAGTGTTGGAGCTCCACCTTGTGGGGCTGGTGACCTGTGTCAGGTTCAGGTTCAGGCCCTTTGCTGCATTTCATCCTTCTCTAATTCATTATATCTGAACATCTGAAAGTTGTCATTTGTTATTTTTAGAGATCAGACTTCTTAAACCTTTCATCCACAGAAACAAGCTGTTATCTTTATTTCTAAACAATTTGTGTTTTTGTTTCCAGGTGCATCGAGTCCAGCGAGGAGATGAGAGACTTTGACAGGGTCTGTATCTACGTGGACAACCAGTTCCAGGCCGAGGACAGGTTCACGGTGAGAACTTCACGGTCCTTCTCTTTAGTGTAGTTACTCCCTGCCTCCACTAGATGGAGTCCTGTGCCTGTTACTGTTATACTGTAGTTACCAGTCATTACTTACGTTCAGAGTTCTTTATCCCTGTTGAGCATCCCATTCAAGTATGTGATAGTAAAGTGAAACTGCTCTCAAAAACACATAATTCTCCTGGGTTTGTTTAAATTATATGATAATAGTGTTTTATACCAATGACTGATGACCTGTTGGCCAAGTAGAGGTTAAAAAACATGAAATACACATTCTTATGTATATATTTTTGTGTATTATTGAATGCCACTGTGCTTGAAAAATGAGAACAATACAAATAGGGTGAAATAAGTGAAGAAATGTGATAAAACGTTAAGTATATATTTGAAAAATAATGTCAGACTTCCCTTAAGTATTAAGAGTAGAAGAACATGCACTTCTTTAATGTTAATGAATATTATTCTTATCAAAAACGTTTGAAAAGTTCTTTAGCGAGTAAATGTTTACGTCATGTCATGAATTGTAATATACTGCAATGTAACTGTTAAATGTGAGGATCTTTGTAAGCCATAATGTTCTTCAAATGGTGTATTAATTCTTAGTCTTGTAACATTTTATATTCTTGTTTTAATATTAATAGCTGAGGTATTCTTATGAACCATTTTTTCTTCCTAAAAAACATAAAACTCAAAACTTTAAGCCTTTTTTATTTATGTGCAAATAATCTGAAGTTGGTGTGAAATCATAAAATGTATTTATAGAACATGAAAAAATGTAAATATTGTATGTTGACAATAATGGAATGTTCTGATCAAGTAGACAATGTTCTTGAGTGTTCCAATTATGAAGTGAACCATGAGCTACAAAGCAGAACATAACAAGTGGGCTTGTTTTTCCAACTGTGATCTGATTAGTGGGGTGTTTTTAGGTTAGGAACACTACACTGTATATCCTAGATCTCTAAGATCTATCATGAAACTATGTTGTTGTGGTGACAGTTCCTGTTTGTGAACAGACAGTGGACAGGATTTTGAAGACAGGTTTGTTGGGTCATTTGTGTCACTACCTCAGTTTCTTATCGCCATCTATCGTTCAACCCTAAGCGGAACTCTAAGGGAATCTGAGTTTGTGACTGCAAGGACGCAGCGTGGGTCATCAGCTCACCCTTAATCTCCAACCTGCCATAAAAGCCGACTTCTGTTAAAGTGACCTCACACACAGCGATTCACCGCCTTTGTTCGAGTCGAGCCGGGTTCATACAGAGCAGCGCTTGTAATAGGTTTGACTTTTTCTAAAATTCTGTCTACCCAGGAGTAACCCCAGATGTGAGGAAACCACCAGAGTATTCTTCAAACTATTAACCCTTACTCCTCCCAGGTGATACCCTCACAGTGGCTGTGTGACAGTAGGGGTCAGTGTCTATATCTGTACATTGAGGTGCAGGAAGTAAAAGGGTAAAGTCAATGGCCAGGTGTGGGGGGAGACAGGCCAAAGTCAATACATTTAACTCTAGATTAAAACTATTGATCCCAGCCTATTTGTGCACAATAAATAAAGTGTGAGGGGGGGTGGTAGACAGCTGGGACTAAGTTTCCCCTGCGCTCCAGTGTTCGCACCCTCCACTCTTTGCCCTGAGAGGGCTGCAGCCCCCCCAACACCACCCTGCCTCATTCTCATTTCGTCTGTGCCACCTGCATTGATTTTCAATTTGTTTCCCCTTGGCTGTGGATCATCAGTTATATGGCCAAGAGAGGGTTTGGGGAGTTCTCCTTTCAGAGGGGCTGCAGAAGCAGAGGGGGCAGACTTGCGTGCATTCCCAGTACAAATGGTGTTTTGATAAAAAATCACTTGTAAGTCAATATTTTTTTATTAAACTGTGCACAAACCTGATTGATGAAGATAGGTGTTTGGCAGAGTATGTGGAGGAGAATGTGTATTTGTGTTTGAGTGCATGGGCTTGGCTGCACTGTTTAAACAACTCGGTTCGGTGTTCGACATATAAGGCCAAATTTGGACGCATTTTTCTGAGCTAATGACAACTGTGTAGACCTGAAATTATCTCAATTATTATTCATTGGCAGTGTCATTTTGAACTGTGGCTTGAGCAGTCAAAAAACATAGAAAAAGCTCCCTATTCTTGTTTTTACAACTACTTTCAGACAGGTTCACATCGCTCTCTTGCTGCACTCTAACCTTTTCTCCTTACTTTGGACAAGTTAGTCACTAATTGCCGTTCACTGAAGCTGATCAAGGAGACACTTCCATTTTATTAAATGAGGATTACTTTGGCACCGAAGATAAATGATCTCTTCAGGGAGAGATCTCTCATGCTTCAGCTAGATGGTGGGGGGTTGTGTGTGTGTGTGTGTGTGTGTGTGTGTGTGTGTGTTGGGGGGGGTACACAGTAGTCCGTCACGCCCTCGAGCCCTCTGAGCGCTGGCTGATTTTTCTTCGGCCCCCAGTCACAGCGGCAGCGCTGGCAGACAGCGGGCCTACTGCTTAATACCTTTTAAATTGTTTTAATTTTCTGTCTTTATTGATCTCACGGGGCATGATTAATCAGATCAGTGGAGCAGGCAGTTAGTACATTAAAAATTGTCAGCCCATGTCAGGGATGATTGGGTGCTGAAGTGTGTGTATGAGGCCCAGTCTGTGCTGAGCAGTTACGTCTTCACTCTGTACGTCTCTGTTCTTTGAAGTTTCACGTTTGGCGTCTAGAGTAACGCTGAAGTGTATCATACTATAACGTCCAATACAATGATCCCAACTCAACTCAGAAGAAACAATCAAACACCATTTATCATCACAGCGGTTTAGTTAACTTTATTTTTTATGTCTTTGTCACCGCTTTGGTTTTCACTGGAAAAACAGCTGTTGTTTTGTGAGACATGGAGCTCAGTTTTTCAATTTAATGTTCACTAAATTACAAATAAAACTCAGTAATGTATATTTTCCCTATTCCATAGTTTACTGTATTGATAATACACATAACTCTGAAAATAATGGAACTGATAAAAAAAAAATCCCGTTTTATTTGCATTTGTTTCCATATGAATCTATTCATCGTTCCCACAACACTTGAAATGTTCCATTTAAAGCTGATATTGTGTTTTGTTTTATGTGGATATTCTTCAGACATTTCTGTCCTTCATTTCTTTGCTCTACAGGCATTGGGGAGCATGTACTTCATCCACAAGACTCTGAAAAACATCTTGCAGTATGATTTTAATGGTAAAACCTTCCATCAAATAATAATCTTGCAATGTTTTTTGTTGCATTATTAATCAATACATAGGTAATTTCTTCCATTTCCTTACACCCAATAAAATTATACCATTTTAAATTAACATCGTTCCCCTCATATTCACATTATTTTGGTAGTGGCTTGCACCAAAAAAAAAAAAAAAGGAGTAAGAACAATTGCATATAAGATTCTTGTCATTTTTAAATTATAGGGAATTGCAGCACATTTCTCACATAATGGCAGTTTGATGACCAGCTCTCCTGGCCAGATATTTGCCTGAAATGAAAGAACCTGAATTTAAAGTGGAGCTGTTATTTTCCTGCTGCATAGTCCAGTCACGTTAGACTTGAAAAAGCTCCTCAGAAAAGCTTATGGAAGAACCATAAACATCCAGGAGCTGCCAGCGGCTGTGTGGCCCAAACCGATTGTTGTTCACCAAACGCTGTCTAATGTCTCGCTTATAGATCCTCTCATCACGTATGCCGCTCTGATGAGGTTAACACCAGTTTATTGATTGCTGTTTGCATGTTTTCTCACTCTTTTACATGTCACAGCTCTCACCTCCCCTCTCCCTTTCTGCCTCTCACAGTTAAGGATTTTAAAGCCGTGTCAGGGCTGAACAAGTACGTGGGTTCTCTGGACGGGGTCACCACAGTGGAGAAAGAAAAATTCCCAAAGAATTTCTGGCCTGATGTGAGTATGTATGCATGAGTGTGCATCTGTGTATGCCTCCGTTTGTTTGTCTGTGCAGGTGTGGGGAGGGGTACGTGAGGACCGAAGGGAGATGTCGGGACAAATGAGTCTACTGGGGTTGCAGGGGCTGTCTGTCTCTGACAGGGAGATGAGACAAATTATGTGAAGGAATCAATAATTATCAGTTTGGCCCTTCGAAAACACAACTCACTGCTGTTTAGTGACTCACTGTCATTTATCTATGTTTGCAGTTCAAGTGGTCCAGAAAAGGCTTCATGAGGACCCGCTGGATCATACACAACCAGTAGGTACCATGCACTAACATCCCTTCATAAACCGGCCAAGGCTGGACTCAGTTTCTGTGTTTTCCGTCGGGGTTTTTGTTGGATTTGACCTGCATACTTTAAAGTGAAAGTAGCACTCTTTGGGTCTGATGGATTGGCTAAAGCAGTGATTATGAAAGGCTTAGAAATGAATGCCTAGTTCTCAGTGTCGAAATACTCTCAAATGATAAATGAATGTTATGACTTAAGTTTGCTGAAGTTCTAAAATATCAAATGTCTAAATAGAAGCAGCCATGCAAAAAGAAAACACAAGTCATTTAATATCATATCACAGGCCAACAAGAATATAAAAGTGACCAGGTTCAGTATGTTGAATGTTTGGTCAGTGCTTCCACAAATACTACAGAGCAGTCCAGTATTGAAGAAAAAGGAATACACACACACACACACACTGGGGGTAGAAAATCCAGTTAAAAGAAAAATCCGCACACTAGTACAGTTCTGATTTAGAGATTATTCAAGAAAACAGCTGTCGTTCAGATTTTTTTCTCACTCAGTCTTAAACTTTAGCCTCATCCAGACACATAACTTTGCCTTGTTTTACAATTTTAACCCATAAAGACCCAGTGCTACTTTTGTGTCGGGTCCTAAATAATTTTTTGTCTCTATTTGACATTTCTTAAGTGATTTTTTTTTTTCACTATTTATTGTAATATTAACTTCATTTTGCATTTTTTCAGTTTAAATAATGTATTTTCCTATATTAAATTCACTGATCATGTCGATATTCGTTAAAGCCCAGATTAAAGTTGTTGGTTATTACATCAAAAACTGAGAAAACGGAACAAAATGCCAGTTAAAAGTGATGTGTATATTTAAGCCAGTCATGATATCATGTTGGTATTTTGCATTTTTCCAGTGAAAATCAGGTATTCTCCCATATTAGATTCACTGATTATTTAGACTTACATAAAAAGCTTAGACTACAGTTGAAAGTTATTATATCAGAAACAGAGAAAACTGAAGAAACAGTGACTATTTTAGCACAGATATCTATAACTGTATATAGAAAGAAGTGTCTACACCTACTGTCACTGATTCAACTCCATGGGTTTTACTGGTGAATCAATCTTGTAGAGGATGATGGTGTTTCCATGGTAACTACAGAGCCTTTGAATGTCCAAATGGGTCATATCTGATGACCATGAAAAGATGACAAACTGTATTATACACCAGTTATTTACATGTATTGATAGGATTAAGGGATCAACAAGTATTAAACATTTTAGATCAGTAGATGTTCGGGTCTTTATGGTTAAATAACAGTAACAAGTAATCTGTAATGTATTACAGTATGGAAGTAACTTGTACAGGGGTGTTGGAGTTTTATGTTTTTGCCAGGGTTTGTGGGTTTGTTTGTTTGTCAGCAATATAACTCAAAAAGTTATGGATGGATTTTGATTAAATTTTCAGGATATGTCTGCTCTGGGTCAAGGAAGAGATGATTCAATTTTGGAGGTGATCCGGATCACCGTCTGGATCCAGGAATTTTTTTAACGATTCTTTGTCATTGCGAGATAGGGCATGGTGGCACAGATCTGCTTATGAGGTCATTCCGAGCCATCTAGTGGAGGAAAGTACTACTTTAAAAAACAAAGCACAAACACTACCTTAACCCTCCTGTTGTCTTGACCCGCCACTGTGTTAAAAATTCCCCTAAACAATATTTTTTTTCAACTTGAAATTGGATGACTTTTCCTAGATTGACCCCAACAAGTGAATTGTTGCTTTTATTCACATTTCCATGTAAGCTGTACAAAAAAAGGTACAAAGATTGCCTTCGGGTCAAAATGACCCAACAGTCCAATTGAGTTGAAATCACAGTCACAGAGTTAGTTACACACTGCATTATGTGAGAATGTTTTAGTTCTGTCTTCGATCAATCAGTATCAGACGTAAACAACACCAGGTAGGTGTTCTTCTCACAGACTGCACTGCCTTTGATCTGACCCAAATGTAAAAATATTGGCCCTTTGTGGGTTCCCAGAGGCCACAAAGGTGCTGTAGATCAGTGTTTCCCAACCTTTTTTGAGCCATGGCACATATTTGACGTTAGAAAAATCACAAGGCACACCACCAACCAAAAATGTCAAAAAGTTTATTTACTTTTGTCGGGGGGAGGGGCTGCAGTGGGGACATGGGGGTACACAAGTGACATTGTTGCAGGGCATTTGGAACAAGAACGCTCAGATGGGTGCACCAGCGGTCCCTAAGACCCCCCCTGACTTGAGGTCTTTATTAACAGAACACACTGCATCGGGGCCAGTTTACTTTTTATTTTGCAAAGGGAACCAGCAGACTGTTGTTCTAGTGTGGATCATTGGTGTGTGCAGTCGTATGGATCTGTATCACACTGCTGCTACAGAACCGATCAGGTCAAACTGGGTCATTTTCCACGGCACACCTGATGACTTCTCATGGCACACTGGTTGGGAAACACTGCTGTAGATGACAGTACCCTGAATTATTATTATCAGTTGTGAAAGCTATTCAGAGTGCCAGAGCTCTTGATCAGCCTGAGGATCCAGCTGCCCCAGCTGCTGCCCCATGTGGCAAATAAGAGTAAGAGATGTCAGTTCTGCCAAAGAAGGACTGGAAAACACATACTGTGTGCTGTAAGTGTAAGAAATATATCTGCAAAGGCTGTGCACTTGCATACAGCTCTACATGTGCCAATTAGTTGAATGAGTTATGTTGCTTGGTCCACATGTTCACATTTTTGTATTGTATATTTTCTTAAATCGTTCACTGGCAAAAAAACCCAATCTAAAGTAACTGACTCATTGGGGTGACTAAAATGGATTCAAAACTCCTTTTTACACATTTCTATTCTTTCCTAAGCTAAAGAAATACTATACAAATATTTCTTACCATCTATACAGGAAACAATAATACAACTGACAGTGTCATAGCAACGTGGTGTCTTGATTAAATACAGTCTTTCTGCCAGGTGAAGAGGGAAAAGTCAGGTATTCACACAATTTGTGGTGAAGGACAAGTTGTTTCTTCAAGCAAAATAAGATTTGGTGTTTCAAATTCAGTTAAGCTGCTTATTATGGGGATTTAATGAAGATGGGTCATTTTGACCTGGAGGACACAGGGTGTATACAGAATATGAGGACAGCAGGAGGGTTAAAAAAGTGGACAGACACTACCTTAAAAGAAACAAAAAGTACAAACACTACCTTAAAAAAATGTATAAACTCTAACTTAATTTTTTTTTTACAAACACTAAAAAAAAGTACAAACACTACCTTAAAAAAATGTACAAACACTACCTTGGTGGAGGTCTGTGCTCTCTGAGTGCTTTCCTAGTTGCTACTGTCTTTATGGGTTCATATTCATTTACTTGAGCTAAAACTATTAATTCCCATTTAAAAAGCAGACTTCTTAAATGCAAAGCCAGTGCAGTATGGTCTTGCATCCAAACCTTATCACATCCAGAATGTGACAGTGGGATAATGTGTATTTAGTTGCTAATCTACTTTCAGTAAAACAGCTGTGGTAAATCACTCAGTGCTGCCACGCTGTCGTAGCACGCAGCAGTGTTTCCTTATGGTCGTTGCTATTTGCTCTGCTCGGTTGTTACCTTGGGGGGGATTTGACAAAAGATCATGCTGTGAGTCAACACAGCTCATTTGTTGGATGCACATTAATTGTTTCCCAGTGACAGGCAGAGAAAAGGAGCGAGCAGTCAGCAAGAGAAGACAAATATGGCTGTTTGTGGACTCAGCATTAACCAAAGTGCACCCAGTGATAAGGAAGCGCAAAAGACACACACCATCACCAATCAGAGCCAGGGTGCACTGCTATCAAACGATTTCCTGTTTTCCTTCACCACCTTCTACAAAGACAGAGAATGAAAGTTTGATTTGGGGTTAAGTTAGGGTAGAGTTCAGTTAAGGATTGGTGCAGTGTTTCGGTTTGTTATGTTGCCTCATGTTTCCCTGAAGTGATGGAAACACGCCTGTTTGTGCGTTCTCTGCAGGGGTCTGGACTTGGTCAATGTCCACCTGTTCCACGATGCCTCCAACCTCATTGCCTGCAACTCCAGTCCTTCTATTTACTCGGCTAACCGCAAAAACGCTCTCAGATACATCATCAACAGGTCAGACTTCAACGCAACAACATAGCAATAAAATAACAAGATAACAGCAAAAACAACCATCCAAAAAATAAATGCAAAGCGGACAAATTAATGCTACAGTACTTTACGAATGCCTTTTATCATCTCCAACCAACAGCCTTTCATGTCATAAATAGAATATTTCAGAAATGTACATGAACTCTGACTTTTCAATGTAAATTTCAGATTTTTCCAGTGAAAGTAACAACTCTTGGTAAATAATACAGAATCAGAGCAAGCTTTAAGAGATAGTAACCCCGCCCACCAAAGAGGAAGCAACGGATATTGTTTTTTGTTTGGTTTGTTTGTTTATTTAACATCGTAGCAGTGAAACTATTAGTGGAATTCATACCACATTTGGTTTATAGATTGTCAGTTACCCAGAATAGATCTGATTACATTTTGGGAACAGTAAGTCAAAGTTCAGTTTTTATTTTTTATTTTTTTTCCCATAACCTTTATTTAAGTGACACCAAGTGACAAGGAAACGTATGTAGAATAATATATAATATTTACATTAAGTCATCATAATGTGGGGCAAGGGAGGGGGTTGGGGGTTAGGATATATGGTATGTAACGTACAAAAGAGAAAAAAAAAGTCTGAGGAACCAGGAATGAATTTTTAAAATCTTGTTTTTCCCATTTACTTATAATGGGTGACATTTTATATGTATGTAGCAGTAAAACGGTTGCTTGTATTCATACCAAATCTGTCTTATTGATTACCAGTGACCCAGACTACATTCCATTCCATTTTGGGAAACATAATTCAAAGTATACATTTTTTATGCATTTTTTTAAATCTTTTTTTTTCCCCATTTACTTATAATGGGTGAAATTTCACATGTCAGTAGCAGTCTACTGTAGGAGGAGTCTACGGACCATGGATGAATATCTCATAGAGCTCACTTTAAACCCAATCTGTGCCTGTTTTTAAAGTACCAAATCATTTTTTTTCTTCTCAGAATATCAGACAACTGCCACACTCCTCTGCCTTTTTTCGTGTTTGGAGATTTTAACTTCCGTCTGGACACACTCAGTCTGGTTCAGGTATGTTGGGAATGTGTTTTTCAGTAGTTCAGTAAATAACACTAGACATCACCTTATCTTTTTAACACCTTTCCTGCATTTTTGTTTGTGGGAGCAGCATCTGTCCACTTCAGCGGACGTCCAGAGGGTGATGAAGGACAGCAGTAATGAATTGGAGAAAATCATCTGTGAGGAGAAGGACAACGACCACCAGGTGATACAGCCGCCAGGTACAACTGCAGCTCATGTTTGGTTTGTGCTACGTTCACTGTACTGGTCCTCATTTCATCCACAGGTGTTGCTGCATATTGAGGAGAAGTTGTTTGCCTACCTGAATCAGGCGGTTTTCAGAGAGGACAATGGCAAAGCGGTGAGAAGCTCCTCTGAACTTTCACACAAGTCATCTACTGTCTATTTCCTGCTACTACAGCTTCTGAAACAATAGTTCACATGAAGTCTCTGGCACGTTTTGAATGATTTTTTTGATAATATTCCCAACATATTACAAATTAGATTGCCAACATATACGTATTATCTCTTTGTTGACTTTGATTATGTAATGACAAAAACAACTGAAAACAACTGCACGTGTAAACTGTTTTTTTTTTTTGTTACAATCATTATGTACTCACAAAAACAACTGAAATAAAGTCACGTAACATTAACATGTGCAAACTGGGTTTTTGTGATTACATACATTATTTAATGACCAAATCAACTGAACCGAGTGGTGCTGGGCACAACAAACCCCGCCCCTTTCACATATTCAGCCCATTATAAGTAAATGTGAAGATTTTTTTTTTAAAATGTATACAAAATTTTGAACTTTGACCTACTCTTCCCAAAATGTAATGAGATCCATTCTGGGTCACTAGCAATCAATAAAATCAATTTGGTATGACTTCACCCAATAGTTTTGCTGCTACAGACGTGTGACATTTCACCCATTGTAAGTAAATGGGAAAAAAAAAAAAAAAGATTAAAACAATTCCTAAAAAATTTTAGTTTTGACCTACTGTTCCCAAAATCTGCTGAGATCTATTCTGGTTCACTGGCAATCTATAAACCAAATTTGAAATGAATTCAAGTAAATTTTACTGCTAGACTGTTAACAAACAAACAAACAAATCGAACCAAAAACAATACCCCTTGCCTTCCCTTCAGGGTAATAAAGGAAATAAACTTTACAATTAAAACTTAACTATAAGGAAATGAAGGAAATCAACTGTACACTAAAGAAGGACAAATAAATAGGTGAAATAAAACAAAGTGAGTTCTCTGTACAAAGGGTAAAGGTATCAGGTGCAAAAAATAGATTGATTGTGGAAGATACAAAATACTGTCCCAATGGTAAGACATAAGGAAACATGAAATGGACATGTGTTTTTTTGTCTTTCCTGAAGTCAATGCTATAATATTTCCCGTACAGCCAATCAATAGTGGATTCTGTCTTTCAGCTTTTACAATATGACAAAGAAGTTGGAGCCTTTCATGATGTTATTCGGGAAGAGGACATAAAGTTTCCACCCAGGTAAGACTTCTACCTGTCAGCTCATGCATACTTACCCCCTCCTCACAAATCCCATTTTCTAAACTATACCCAACTCTGTCTTAGCTACCCCTACAGCGAAGAGTACACTAAACCCACTCAGTACATGAACACTCGCTGTCCTGCCTGGTGTGATCGTATCCTCATGTCACACACTGCCCAGGAATTCATCACCAACAGGGTCAGTTATTGCCTCAACTGACTGTATTTTACAACTAAGGAGGTTATATTTTTCAGTTTCTGTGTTTTAATTTGTACCTTATATCATAATACAACATGACACACTGTTGAATTTTCTTCCAAGGCGGGGGACAGTGAGAAGAGTGTGGTCTACAACACAGTGGGTCCTAACGTCTGTATGGGAGACCATAAGGTGACAGTCTGAGTAACAACAGGATGTTCTAAAGCCCATCCACCAAACCATCTAGACTAACTCAGGTGTTTTTTTTTGTTTGTTTGTTTTATCTTGTAGCCAGTTTTCTTGTTCTTTGGGCTGAAGACAAACGACCATTGACTCAGATCCTTCTCAATGGTAAGAACATATGCCAGTGTGTGTATACTTTACAGGATGTTTACGCATGTAAGTGTCTTTGTAGTAATTCCAGAGGGGGGGATTCAGTGTGTGAGAATGATCGCAGTAATCTTGCCCCGGTCCCTGGAGAGCCATAACCCAGACGAGCCCAGTGGAGTCAGGATATGAACTAAGATGAAGTGCCTGCAGGACACGAGCACTCCAATGTGTCTGCTGTAGCTGGACCTCAGACCATCAGCACCTTTCACTGATCTATGTCTATTGAATCCTCTGCGCTGTCACTGTGGACACATGCTAAGTGCATCGCTGGGCCGCTTTTCATTAATTGCCATCTTGATGGTCGGCCAGAGACACATACATTGTGCCGGACAGAGTATTGGCATTTTTACGGCCATGATTTTGTTTTTCTGCCATTTAAATGTATTTTTCTCAGGATATACTGTATTTTCATGAGCATCCCTCTCCAGTAGGATGCAGAATGATTAGATCTACAAAATGAAGGGACTTAGAAGACGCTGCAGCCTGCTGGGTGTGCTTTTTTTTTTTTGTTTGATACAGTGAGACAACAAACAGGTTTATTCCAGTTCATCAGGGCTCCTGCAGGGTCTTAAAAGTCTTGGATTTACAAATCTGCATTTAATACTTAAAAAAAGTCTGTTAAAGGTATTTCATATGACAGGTCTTATGTTGCTATAAACTTATGTGCTGTATTGTGTTTAAATGTGTTAAATGTCCGAGCTGCAAAGACAGTAACGTTAGTCAGCTCCGTTCTACCTGTTCCAACCCGACAATTTATATTGAAATTCGGAGCCAATTAACGTTGGAGTCCTCAGCGAGAAATGACTCTCAACAGTGGGAATTAAGCCAGTGGAGTAAATAAATACATTTTCCTAAATTTCTGGAGTCATGACTTTTTACCAGTGAAACAGGCTGTGAAATGGGCATTAAATTCTGCTCGAAGTGGTCTTAAAAAGTCTTACATTTTACTTGTAGAAACCTGTAAGAACCCTGAGTTCACTAGTGACGGTGTGTACATGCACAAAATATACAGATTTTTTTCACCTTATTTCGATGAAGACAGTCTTTCTACTTTGCTGTTTTCATAGCTCAGGAAAATGAATATTCTTTCTGATGCTCTGTGTTGTTTCCCCGCCCCCAAAAGGGAGGCAAGGGGTATTGTTTTTGGTTCTGTTTGTTTATTTGTTAACGCTCTAGCAGCAAAACTATTGGTTGAATTCATACCAAATTCATACCATAATTGACCTGATTCCTTTTTTGTATGAATTTTTAAAATCTTTTTTTCCCTCCATTTACTTATAATGGGCGAAACTTCAAATGTCTATAAAAACATAGATTTTGTTTCAATTTACTTCAAACTTAGCACATATATAGAGGCAGTTGATATGTTAACATCAGCACATGCACAGACATGATGACATCAGCTGGATTGATACCAAAATAAGCTGCAGTACGTGTGAGGAGCAGGGTTTGTTGTGCCCGGCACCACATGTTTATCAGATAAAAGTAAGGCTGTCAGCTCTTTTGCTACTTTCTGTCAAAATCAGACTTTGGAAAACTTCTCCTCCAGGAGCAGGCTTGTGTAACCATGCAAACATAACTATCCTTCATTCACCTTGTCAAAAACCAAGGTGTATTTGCACATCTCCACAAACCTGATAAGAAAGTCTCCTTTAATGTTTAAATGTTGAAATGTCACAGTCAGACAGTTGTACTTTACTTTTACTTTCACTTGTTCCACCCCAGACCACATGTCATAACCTGACACAAAAAAAATGCGAGATACTACTTCACTAAACTATTATTATTAGGTATTGTGGATGTAAAAACTGAATATTCATTCATTCATCTTCTATACCCGCTTAATCCTCACTAGGGTCACGGGGGTCGCATGGAGCCTATCCCAGCTGC
>JAQQZY010000029.1:22912135-22924599 GCA_030068375.1 Ostorhinchus rueppellii
ATTATTATTATTATTATTATTATTATTATTATTATTATTATTATTAGTAGTAGTAGTAGTAGTAGTAGTAGTAGTATGAATAATAGTAATAATAATAATAATAATAATAATAATAATAATAATAAAACAGCTTTACAAAAGCAACTTCAATCATTGCCAGAGTCATATTTTTTCACATGTTGTTGCAAATCATTAAATATGCTAGACTTTATATTTAGGTCACAGTGACTAAATGAAAATGATGTGTTTCAGGTACGTCTGTGTTTTTCTTTCTAAACTGAATCACAGTCATGTGACTGTTAGACAGAAAAGACCCAGTAACTTTCCAAGACTGACGATATCATCCTGGATTTACAGGGACGTCCTCATCCTGTCACATGATTGGCTGGCCAACCAATCCAGATTAAGAAAGCAGTTGGATGTGTCCTGTAGAGGGTGACAGAATCTCTTAAGCAGTCCTGTGGATGGTTAAGGGGAATTCAGAGAATTTTTGATAGAATGGATCTTTTGGACACTTTACAAAAGCACCACCTTATATTGAGCCAATTTCCTGATGTTGTACTTTCATGGAATTTTCCATTATCCTTTATACCCAGATTACAATGAGGCCATGTTGCCTTGTATTTCTTGTTATAAAGAGGATTCTATTTTATATCTTTGATAAAATAGAGTGATCTGGATATTGAAATATGATGCATTCAAAGGAGACAAAAGTCAGATCAGTGTTTGGTCTCTGTATTATAGTAGATCAAATGCAATAGAAAAATAAAACAACAATACATCCTTGTATAGTAGCCAATAAAGTAATACAAGAAATGTAATAGCACAGTAACAAAACAAAAAAAGCACGTGAACCCTGAAAGGGAAAATTTTCCATGAATTTCTTGCATGAGTTGGTCATAAAATGTGATCAGATCTGCATTTAAATCACAACTACAGACACAGTGTTCTAAACCTAACACCACACACACTAATACTATTTCACATCTTTACTGAACACAGCTATTAAACATTTACAGTGCTGCTAGAAAGATGTCAACCCACAGGCCGACAAGTCCAAAAAGAGCTGATTTGAGCCAGAAGTTAGAAAACTCGAAGTCCAATCATCATTAGGAGATGTGAAGCAGTTGTGGAGCTTCTTTAACTTCTAATGTCAAACCTCTTGAGTTAAGTGTTCACAGGAAGCATCTGCTGACGTGAGCCATGTCTTAAATAATTAAATAAAGAGATTTCTGAAGACCTTTCATCAAGAATTGTTAGAAGAAGAGGTTAGAAAATCTTCATGACTTTAGGTGCATGTCTAGGAAGGGAGATGATCTAATATAAGGTAGGCATCATGTGTTCCTCATATATGTTCCTACATATACAAGCATTTGGTTTACAGCATGATGACACATATTGGAACTTAAACCTTATTGTAATCAGTGGTGTGGTCTTGCATCACCAGGCAAAGGTTCATTTACTCTAACTCAGAACAGAAATGATAAACCGGAACCCCAGCCAGTCCTACTCACAGCTTTAGGTACTTTTCCAGAGCTAGTCCCTCCCTCGGGTCCTCCCCCCTCACTTCCACACCATGCGTGTTTGTGTTTTGATCGGACATGTGCGCACTACTTAAAGGCAGTGCACAGTCATACTTCACCAGAAATTAACCAAGATACAGACGTGAGCACATCTTCTTTCAAACACATGAAGAAAAGGTGTGTGCGCCTCTTCACGATGGGGAAGAACAGCAACAGCAACAACTCTGGTGAGATATTTATTTCTGATCTTTTTTTATTTAGAAAACTACAGTAAATTAAAGCAGCTTTTTTTTTTTTATCAAACAAAATTTAGTGAAAAAATTGTTTGTGTCGTTTCACTCTGAATCTTAAAGCCTATTATTTTATTTTTATGGGTATATGACATTTTATAGAGTGTCTGCCTCTATTTCTTTTATCAGTACTACATTATCAGTTATATAGTTACCGCTGTAAAACTTATACGTAGAGCGAAAAACTGACTAAGAATTATAGATTCATGAAGTGTAGGTTACTGGAAAGTGTGAAAGGAGGTTTACATGGAAACAGGGATGAAACTAAAGAAGTTCTGGCAAAACAGAATTGTTACTAATGATTAAGTTGTTTTGTGTCCAAGCTGGTTAAAAGCAATACAAATCCAAAATGAGACATTGCACTTAGAAGAAGTAGGGCTCAACTGTTTGATTTAATTCTGCATAACTCCACTTGTCACAGTAACATAAGTGGATACTGTGTTATGAGACACATGACAAGTTTTGGCATAATTGGTGCATTATTTGCTCACAGTCTTAATGCTGAAAAAGAAAGTACCTGCAACTTTCACTTTTACTTAATTACAATGAGCTGTTGTAAAATCGTTATCAGAAACACACTTACTGCTGCAATGGAGAAAAAAAATAATTAACCAGCTTCCGTTTTTAGGAAAGTAAAGAATTTAGCGGGATTTTGACAAAATACATGAGGAAAACTCATATGTACAAATGATATTATTGGCATATTAAATGTTTTAAATAAATGTATTCAGGTAGAAAACTTTATGGTTTCTTGTTCTAACTGTGATGCTTGAAGTGTAAAAGTGTCCGCAGGTTTTGTTATAACCGGATCACAATTTTATGCCTTGATGTAATTAATAAATCCACATCAGACTCATCTTTATCGCTGCAGTGTTTAACCAACCACTGTCTTTAGATTTGGATTAACTTGATAATTAGTGTTTGTTCGTGTATTTAACTTAATTAACCAAACAATATCTACATTCAAAACATCCACGTTTGTTGTTGCAACTGGTGCATGGAAATAGTTTTGAGGGTGTAATCTACTAGATCTGTCTACAAAACTAGTTCACGATCTGACACCAGTGATAACAGTGTTTTTGTTTTCTTGCAGGCTTTCAGGTCAAAGCGCCACACAGGTGCGGCCCGTTCTGCCTGGGTCCTCTCACCTTTGATGCTCATGTTGGCAGTAAAATCCACCTGAGCCAGGGAGGTCGCTGCGCAGAAAGGCCCGAGGACACGTTCAAGAATGGTGTGGTGTTCAGCAGCCGCCCAGTGAGGGTTCAGGAGAGGATCCGCCTGCAGGTGGGGAAAGTTACTAGTGCGTGGCACGGAGCTCTTCGTGTGGGCTTCACCTCCATCCCACCTGCAGGCAGAGCTCTCCCCCTGCCCTGCATGGCCATACCCAACCTCACTGACATACCTGGCCACTGGGCTACTCTTGTGGATCAATCCCTCTGTCAAGAAGGCTCAGAGCTGCAATTCTGGGTTTCCCATGGCGGCACCATTTATGTGTCAGTTAACGGCACTGAACATCGATTACTAGAAGGAGTGGACCTCAGCTGTCAACTGTGGGCCATGGTAGACGTCTACGGACAGACCTGCTCTGTTTTACTCCTTGGTAAGTTTACTGTAAACGCGGTCATGTGTTCCAAGCAGAATAGCCTGTTTTTCTGGTTCTGATCCACTTGTTGTACAAAAAGTCCACATGCACTAACACTACAATGTCTTCATTTAAGATATAATGGCATGACACTGTCTTTCTCATGCTGTTTGGAACAGGTTCTGAGAAAAGGAAGGGTCTTCAAGTCAGGAAATCATGCTCTACTCCTCAGCCCCTCAGCATACCTGATTCTGACAAAGCCAGGGGTTTCTTTGCAGATTTCCCCAGTGGTGAACACTGCAAAACGTTGGACACAAAGGCCCCAGCAGGTAAAAGAAAGCACTCTCCTTTCAACATGATTCACCCTGATTTCTGTCTTTTGCACAATGTACGGATATATGTTTTTTAAGGTGGTGATCTAACCCTTTTTTTGTGTTTTCTCTGCAGTGGAATGTGCAGTGTGCTTGGGAAAAGAGGCCACCATCACTCTAAGGCCTTGTGGCCATCGGTGCTTATGTACCCTCTGCACCTACAGAATATTGGAGGAGTTTGGCACTTGTCCTCTTTGTCGACAAATCATCCAAAGTCTGTGAGGGAAGAGGAGTTGTGTGTCAGGAACCCATTCACCACTGAATAAAAGCCTCAAAGAGACTGTAATAAACACAACACCTTATGAAAAGGTGTTAATGCTGTGAAAATGTCGAACTCCTGTCAAATGTGTTTTATATGAACAATTTTTTATTTGACATGTAAATGTTGTACAGCATATGTAAAAAAAAAAAAAGTTGTAATTAAATGTACAGTATAGATTAAATGTTTAAACCTAAGTCCTATATTTATTGTAAAGATGATGTAAAGATGTTTCCAATGTGAAAATGATTGTTTTAGTGAGTCTTTTTCTATAAATCACACTGTGAAAAATAAAATGACTGCAATATAGAACATTACAACAACTTCCTGTCTTTCATTCTTACACATTATATTAAATAACAATTGAAATATGAAAATCCAAGCGTTTATACATAAAACAGACTGACGAGAATAAAGATGCTTATCTCTGTTCAATAAAACAATTAGAATGTCAAAATCAAACACATCCTCCACCCAATGTCCACACTGTAATCACTGTGAGGAACTGAACTTTGACAGTTTGTTTTAACGACCGCAGGTTTCATGGTCAAGAAGAAACTGTTTAGATCACAAATAAAGCTTGGGGATTAGAGCATTAGGGGAAAACGTGTTTCAGTATCAGATCTGAATGTTTCACCTACTAATATTTACTACAAAGCTTCATGTCAAAACTCCTTCTGACAGTTGAACATGAATACACTTGTTGGGTCCATACAGGATGTTAGTGTCATTTTGAAAGTCTGTTTCACTGTGACTGGTTTAAAGTCACCTGATGTATGTGTTGTAAATGACATGCAATATGTATTTAATCTTGTCAATAAATCTAGGGACGTGTACTTTCCACACTTCCACATGTGCAAAATAATTAACAGCTTCATGTTTTAAAGAAAACTGGGATCAAATGTACTCGTGGGACAGTCTGATCTGTTGGATTCATCTGTGATCACCCCTCTGTGACTCTCAGCCTAAGAGCTGGGTTGTGACAAATCAGGAAAAGAATCCTGCAAGGTTCTCCAATATAATATGATCAGTGTTCAGAGGGTTACTTTGGAATTACTAGTTACCCTATTTTTATTCTGACAAATAATGCTGCAATTGTTAAAATGACAAAATGCTTGTCTATATGTAGTAGTTCCCTGTAGGTTTGAGAAATGTATGGTGCTTAACAAATGTATTAGACCACCTGTCATGAAAACAAGAAAACATAAATAACTTCATAGTTTATCAAAAACTTGTTTCAAATTAACAATTTAATTGTTATTCATACAGAAAATGACTAATTGGAATAACAAAATAGTCCTTGTTGACAAATAATAACAAAAAATGTCCATATTTAGTGCATCCACTTTTGGTGCCGATAACAGTTTACATTCTTGCTGTCATTGTTTTTTTTTATGTAGTTTTGTACAGATATGCAAGATAATAAATGGAATTGTGCAACTTCATAAAAAAATAGTCATTTGCTGCTGCATTTCCCTTTGCATTTTTGGAAAATATAAAATTTTAAAATGTATGGATAGCAACAATCATTCTATTTTGTCATTAAAGATATGGTTTTGATAAAAAAAATATCCTGTATATACTGGTGGATTAACCATTATAGAAACATAAAAAGATATTTTGTTAAACAGAAATACTGTTCAATTATGGCAGCAGTGGAAAACTCCTTATACTGGGTGGTGGTGGAGGAATACATGTGTTAAGCACTGTATGTATAAGTGTATAAGTATAAATGAAAGTACACTGCTCAAAAAAATAAAGGGAACACTTGAACAACATAATGTAACTCTAAGCTAATCAAACTTATGGGATATCGGCCTGTCCAGTTAGGAAGCCACACTGACTGTGAATCAGTTTCACCTTATGTTGTGCAGTTAGCATGGAGAGGCAATTAGCAAGACACCTCTAAAAAGGAGTGGTTTTGCAGGGGCTGACCACAGACCATTTCCCTCTCTTCATCTTTGCTCCCTGAGTTTTTGGCACTTTTGCATTGTTCCAGTGCTTTCACCACTAGAGGGAACATGAGGCGGGCTCTTCAACCCAAACAGGTTGCTCAGGTAGTGCAGCTCATCCAGGATGGTACGTCAATCCGCACTGTGGCAAAAAGGTTTGCTGGGTCTCCCAGCAGAGTATCAGCCAGCACAGATACCAGGAGAGCAGGAGGGGGTGGAAGGAGGGCAGCAACCCAGCAGCAGGACCATTATCTGCTCCTTTGTGCACGGAGGAACAGGAGGAGCACTGCCTGAGCCTTCCAAAATGACTTCCAGCAGGACACTAATGTGCATGTTTCTGCCCAAACAGTCACAAACCGACTCCATGAGGGTGGTCTGAGGTCCTGATGTCCATAAGTGGGGCCTGTGCTCACAGCCCAACATTGCAGTCCCGTTGACATTTACCAGAGAACACATAGTTTTGGCAGATTCACCACTGGTGCCCTCTGCTCTTCACGGACGAGAGCAGCTTCACCCTGAGCACATGTGACAGATGTGACAGAATCTGGGAGAACATTCTGCTCCCTGCATCCTCCAGCATGACCGGTTTGGCGATGGGTCAGTGATGGTCTGGAGAGGCATTTCTTTGGAGGGCCTCCATGTGTTAGCCAGAGGTCCATTGACTGCCATAAGGTACCAGGATGAGATCCTGCAGGGGGCCTGGGTTCCTTCTGATGCATGAGAATGCACAGCCTCATGTGGCTGGAGTGTGTCAGCAGCTCCTGCATGATGAAGGCATTGATGTTCTGGACTGGCCTGCTTGTTCCCCAAACCTGAACCCAATAGAGCACGTCTGGGACATCATGTCCTGGTCCATCCACCAACATCATGTCGTACCACAGACTGTCCAGGAGCTGACAGATGATTCAGGACTGAGAGGAGATCCCTCAGGAGAGCATCTGTCATCTCACCAGGAGCATGTCCAGGTAGCCTATTATAGCAAGTGTACACAGACACATGGAGGACACACGCACGCACGCACGCGCGCGCGCGCGCACACACACACACACACACACACACACACACACACACTACTGAGGCTCATCAAGACTCGTCTGTAGGAATCTTCACAGAAGTTGGATCAGCCTGTGAACAGGTTTTCCACTTGGATTTTGAGCATGTTTTTGAATTCAGACCTCTATGGGATGAGGATTTTGATTTCCATTACGCACTCTGCTTTTATTTTGTTCTCAATGCATTACAATTTTTACTGATCTCATTCTTTGAGTTTTAGGAGGTGTTGTTTAAGTGTTCCCTTTATATTTTTGAGTGGTGTATTATGAGCAAAATGTATTTATGTATGAAAAGTAACAGCAGTCACTGTGTGGTAAAATGGTCTCTGTCAGTATTTTATTAACATTTAATTGTTAAAAATCACAGACAAAATTAGTCTCTGCCATTAAGAATAAAGTGTGATTAAGAGAGATTGTACTAGTTCTAAAGAATTTTAACATTTTCATTCAAACAGTTGCATATGAGTACATTTTTGCATATATTAATAATTGCAGGTATGCTGTGAACTGCTTCTGCAGCCTGCAACCCTTCAAAGTGAAAGCACTGCAGCGCTTTAGTTTCGTTGTGATTTGTCGGTGTCTTTCATTCAGGTTATAAAGGTCAAAACTCAGTTTATATCTTCAACAAAGGAAATGATTCCAAGTGAAAGCACTGCAGCACTTTAGTTTCCTTATGATTTGTTGTTGTCTTTTATTCAGGTTATAAAGGTCAAAATTCAGTTTATATCTTCTACAAAGGAAATGATTCACAGAGCCTGTTAAAAGAAGACAAAATACACATGCAGTTTGACCTTGAAGACTAAATGTTGCTGATGGTGTGAGAAATTAGCACTTTCAGCACCAATGAAGTCACTTATCAACCCATTTGGGTATTTATTATGCAAAATGTAAAGAGCATGAAGTGTAAATTGGTCATGTCTTATGGAGCGGCTGAAGGAAACTGGTATCAAATGTATTCATTTGAGCAAAATCAGACGAAAATAGTCTTACTGTATGTTAGAATTATTAGAGGTATGTATCCTAATAGGATATGAGCAATTTTGAGAAGTTGCTTTTCACCAATAGGCTGCAATAGGGAGTAGATGACCAGTTATTATTGTCATGTCCGTGTCCTTGTCTGTCTTTTGTGTGTGTCACTTTCTGTTTTATTTTGGCAGGTCCTCCCTCTTGTGTCTTGTCAGTGTCTTTGCTTCCTTTCCCTCTTGTGTCTAATCTGTGAGATGACGATCACCTGTGGTGGTAAGCACACCTGATCGTCATCTGGGTTCCCTTCCTCATGTGTATGTAAGTCCTGTGTGTCCCCCCTCATGTTGCCAGTTTGTAGTTTACTCCACATGATTACTTACCCGCCTGTCTAAGTCTTGTCTGTCTTTTTGTGCCTGATCTGTTTTGCCTTTTGACCTCTGAGCCTTGCCTAAGCCCTGACCTGTTCTGATTCTGACTACTGAGCCTGCTTATTCCCACTCTGGACACCTTCGCCTCCCTGGATGGATCTCCCGGTATTTGGACCTGGATTGTTCACGGTATCTGTCTCTCGCTAAGCCCTCTCACTGTGATTGTTTGCCTGTTGTGTTTTTCTGTTTTTTTTTTTTTTTTTTTTTTTTTTTTACCTCTGCCTGTCTTTTGATTAGACTCAGTCCAGTCCCCTGGTACCGTCACCCGATCTCCTCTGCTTTCTGGTATTTGACCCCCCCGCTCTGTCCCTGACTACCAGCTTTGGAAATCCCCTGGAAGAAATATTAATAATTGTATATTTCTTAATAAACTGTTCCTTCTTTTACTCTGTTGTTTGGTCTTACTCTGCACATTGAGTCTCTGTCCCGTGCCGACCCGTGACAATTATGTTTTTAGTGTGTCATCAAAGTAATAAACATTAAATAAAATAAAGCAAAGACAAATCACACTCACAACAGCCACCATATTACGCTTCGATCCTTTGCCTGCAGTAAAGCACTGACATCACACCGTGAAAATCCCACACTATAATCTGCATTTGAACTGTACTTAAGAATCAGAGTCAGCTTTACTAACTGTTTGTCCAGGCAAACAAGGAATATGACTGCAAAATATATGTATAAGTAAAAGTATATACGTATTATCAGCTAAATGTACTCAGAGTATGAAAAGGGAAAGTAGTCGCTATGTGTTAACGTTGTCCCTGAAGATGTTTTATTATAATGGTTTTATTCAGGCAGTTATTTCTAAGCCACATTTTACTGGTATAGGTGTTGATTTTGCAGCTCTTTGTAACTACTGTCGAATAAGTTGGTTACTTCTAATAATATGTTTGTAGAATCTGTCTCTAAAAGATGACTTTATTGAGCTGAAAAAACTATTTTTCTGATTTTTTTTATGTATGATTTTATTTCAAGTTTTTCCTGCTTTGTGACAATGTATTTCCCATCTAATCTCACATTTTTTAGCCTGAGAATTCAGTCTGTGAAGCAGCCTTTCATCCTTATGTTTATCACAACCCCTTAAAATACACACTCTCAGGCAAATTTGATACTAGAGTACTAGAAAGTATAGTGGTTACCTTTGAGATGTAGGTCCAAAGTTACATGACATGGAAATATTCAACTATAGTATAGTAAGTATAAGTAAATCAAATGTGAATGTATGTCATGTTTTTGTGCATCATCTGTCAAAACAATCTAATTCTATGTTACTGACTTACAGTTTTGGAAACCCATGCACTGAATACTACTGTTGGCCTGTTTTGATAATCTGTGAATTCTGCAGATAGATTTGCAGATATAATGCTGATTATTATAATGGAATGGAATTTGTTGTATGACAACAACCTTTGGTGTTATAACCGCCATGATGGAGCCCGTTGTCGTAATAGGATCAAAAGCCACACACTGATGTGTTGAACTGGTACAGGACAAACAACCACGACTTAACGACACCAAACATGCATTTATAATAATAATAATGATAATGATAATGATAATAATAATAATATTGATAATAATAATCATCATCGCCGTCGTCATCGTCATCATCATCATCATCATCATCATAATGTTGCTTTAGACACTGTTTTTCAGACAGTTATATTGTTCTGTACTGTACACCTTTGACCATAAAGCTGGAATAAAATATTTGTACATCTTCTCATGAAATAATTCTGACAATGTTATTTATTCTTGGTAATTCAACTGTATGTGGGACTCAGTATTTAATTATTCCACCTGGTCAAAGGAGATTATTGGTGTGTATAAATAAGAATAAAATGATGAAAGTGTTTGAAAAAGAAAAAAAAAAAATCACCCAGCTTAATGGGCAACAGTGTATTTTATATTGACTATAACATGTAGTGACAAAACAAAGGGGGAAAAAAAACCAACAAAAAGTGCAAGACAAACCAAATCTGGTGCCCCAGTTAAGATAATACCAATTGTTCATTGCTGATATAGAAGGCAAGGCAAGTTTATTTGTATAGCACATTTGTACAGAACAATTCAAAGTGCTTTACATAAAACATAAAAGCATCCCAAGAGAGGCCTAAAAAGAGAAAGTTAAAATATAAAAAGATAAAAATCACAAAAAACTAAAAGAAAATTTAAGTAGACATTAAAATTTTCAGTGATAAAATGTGATTTTAAAGTTCAATTAAAAAAAAAAAAACAGATAAAAACTTTAAGCTGAAAAGAAACAGTGCAGATTTAAACTTCTGAATAAACTCTGTTCAAATGCAGCTGAGAACAGGTGAGTGTTTAACCTGGATTTAAAGAAACAGAGTGTTTCAGTTGATCTGAGGCTTTCTGGGAGTTTGTTCCAGACATGTGAAGCATAGGTGACTCTGGGAACTGACAGCAGACTGGATCCAGATGACCTGAGGGATCTGGTGGGTTCATACTGGGTCAGGGGGTCACTGATGTACCATTCAGAGCTTAATAGACCAGCAACAGAACTTTAACATCTATCCTCTGATGGACAGGAGCCAGTGGAAGAACCTCAGGGTTGGACGAATGTGGTCTGCTTTTTTGGTCTTAGAGAGGAGCAGCAGAGTTGTGAATGAGTTTCAGTTGTTTAATACATTTTTTAAGTAGCCAAAAGAAGACAAAAGTATTCAAAGTACTCCAAGAGTTTCAGATCTTTGGGTTCTTTCGGGCTTTCACAGCAGCTCCTGTAGACTGAAACTGGCTGTTCTTGGATTTGGCGACATCTGGCGGTGCATCTTGATACATTCTGTCTGCATGGAGTTCTATTTTCTACCACTAAGGAGCAGTGTTGTACAACTGTAAGTCTATGAACCTGAAATGAGAGAACATACCCTTTAATCTTAGGACAAGTCATTCTAAACTATTATCACCATCAACTAAGGTTATAGACACATTATTAGAGCAATAATGGAATAAAACCTGCAGCTGGATTATTTTTAAGATATTAAAATAGTCAATTTTATGAACTAAATACAGATTCTGTTGACAATAATGCAGGTGTGTGACTGGGCAGCTGTTGGTGGACATGGCTGACCTCCTGGACCAGGCACGATGGCCGATTCCAGAGAATGTAACATGGATGTAACCTTTAGTTGTTGATCTCACTGCCAAGCTGTTAAATATTTATCTTGGATGGCAGAGCTGAGAACTGCTTCAGGATTCTGAGCTCAGAAATCCAGTAGGCGTCTGTAAGCTCTGGGACTAATATATCATGACAGGGAGACATGGGAGTGGGAAGAGACAGATTCCTCTCATGAGCTTAACAGAAGCTCCGCAGTTGTAATGTAACAGAAATACTGTTGGCACTGAAAAGGAGAGCAGTGGTGCTACTTCTTACGGCTTTGTGCAGGAGTTGTTTTATATATGTTAGTTAGTGGTGCTTTGTGTTGGAATAGAGCACAGAAATAAGCATCTGAGGCCTTCCACCATTAGCATATGTGTACGCATCCATCTGCTCGTACAAATGGGCTCTTTTTAAGATTTTATATTAATGATCAGAAGGACATATTTACATCAAAATTAGGCAAAGTGTTGGAGTATCTGGAGTAATCCTTTTTCTTGTTTATGTGATTTATTTGAATTGTTAATTAAGTTAATAAAGGGAGGCCTTTATATAAGCATTTAAGCTTTTGGCTTTCCTAGCACTGTTATATTTCATTTGTATTTACTTGTTTATGTATTTGTTATATTTTTTTTAAAAAAGTGTGAAAATAAATAAATAAATAAATAGATAAATAAATAAAAATCTGGAAACTCAGATTGCAACTGCCTGAAACAGACTTAATTAGAAAAGCACTTGGAGAGCACAGAGCTCTGCTGAGGTTGTGTTTGTAGTTTTCTTTTTTAAAATTTTTTTAACCTCCATCAAGGAGGTTATGTTTTTGCCCAGGTTTGTGTGTGTGTGTGTGTGTGTGTGTGTGTGTGTGTGTGTGTGTGTGTGTGTGTTTGCAACATAATTCAAAAAGTTATGGACGGATTTTTATG
>JAQQZY010000029.1:22932120-22943560 GCA_030068375.1 Ostorhinchus rueppellii
GAGAGAGAGAGAGAGAGAGAGAGAGAGAGAGAGAGAGAGAGAGAGAGAGAGAGAGATTGTGTGTCCTAGCAAGTTTCAAGAGTGAGAAAGAGACAGAGCAGGAAAGGTCTCCTACGTGTTTTATGTGCACGACTGAGGCAGAAGGCGCTGAAAGAGGTGTGAGTTCACTTGTTGGTGCCATTTTTAAGGTGAGTACACTCTTTCCTATTGGAGCACAGATCCAAATCACTGCTGTGTGATATCAAAGATTTATTTTGCTCTTTGGTACAGTAGGATCTTTTGTCCGAGGTTGTTTTTCATGTGTTTTTGTAAGGTTGAGTAACCTGTCTGACTGCTCAGGGATTACATGCTGCTCTCCAGGATTAGAACTGCAGACGTGCCCACAATACAGTCCTAGAGTAGGGATGGCTTTTAGCGCACCTGAAAACATGTTTTCTTACTGACCCATGTGATCTGTGGCCAGTTGGTGTTGAAACAGTCCTGTAAGAGTTAACTCACTAAGCTTTGACTTTTGGGCAAATGGGAGTGAGGTATAAGTGGAGCACAGAGAGAGAGAGAGAGAGAGAGAGAGAGAGAGAGAGAGAGAGAGAGAGAGAGAGAGAGAGAGAGAGAGAGAGAGGGGGCACTATGGGTAATGTTTCCCAACATGTCATCGCTCTGCCCAGTAGGTGCACAGGCAACTGTCAGGTTAGCTCCAGAGATTAAGCACTGGAAGACGTTTGTTCTGTCAGGACATTTTCCCATCCTGCTCAAGCCTTGTGGCCCCAGGACTGTCCAGAGGCTCCCCTTACTGTCAGGGTGATTTCCGCAGCGGCTATAATTTCCTTTGTAATATTCCAGAGGGGTCTAGCTGTCAGACCTCATATTCACAGACTCTGCTCGGCTTTGAACATGCTCAGTGACAGCCATGAGGATTGGTGGGATTATTCACTTGTTACTGTGTTTCAGTCTACATTTCCTCATGCGTTCTCTCACAGGTTGTTATTCTAATTCTACTTGTTCACATCCATTCTCAGAGGCAATAGGTTTGACTTATATGTGATCTGTCTGTTCTTAGAGGAAATATCTGATAATCTTGGGTGATACTTTTGTACTGGGTGCTCCATGAAGAGAGAGAGAGGCTGAGATTGATTGCCGTGCAGCTCCTCCTGGGAGTTCAGCACCTCTCCATTGACAAGAAGCACACAGACTCTGACTCCTCCTGTTACTCAGACTGTGGGAGCACCATACAAGGAGGTGAAATACTTTCGACTTGATAAATGTGTGTATCCCCCAATAACTGCATATCATAAACTTGCAGCTCCACGACCTTGTATGGGCTACATCTGCATCCGCACATCTGCTAAATTGTAGAAGGGTGGCAGGGCAGGGGTTTGTGATCACCCTCACAAGCAGGACCTCGAATGTCTCCTGCATAACTTCTGAGTGACTCACTTAATGTTTAGAACTAAATTCCAGCTCTTCTTTTTCATCAAATGTGCTTGTAATTACTTTCTTACAGCTTTTTAAGGCAGGATTCTTTCAGTTTTATGACCCTGTTATGTAACCTGTTAGGCAGCAGTAACACAGTGTTCATTTCAATGGTTTGATAAGCCTTTACTCCCATGTCTTATGATGAGGTTCACACTTAAGCACTCATTTAAGGGTATGTTGCAATATCATATAATATTATTCAATGTTAAGCCTAGTGCAGGTTACTGTTCACCCAAACAACACGACCACCTTGCGCAAACACTGAGCTTATATTTTGGTTGGTTTTCATTATCTGCATGAGCAGGACTTAGATCCGTCCATCAGCCGCAGTTCCCACATTGTAGAGTCAATGATTAACTCAGTATTCCTGGTCACCATGCTGCACACAGAGGCAGAGGACAACACTTGTGGGACTGAATGGAGATCAGTTCACAAGTGACAGTTTTATTTGCTTTATTTAAGTCTCAGGATTTTCAGTCATTGTCGTCAGTCTGCACTAACAAAGTCTCCACTGTCTCTTGCTTGAATAGATGATGTATGGACAACATGATTCTCCCTCTGACCACAAATCACTACTTTCCTCATGGTGCACTGGCAGATCCCCAAAGTTCATGGGTCAACACTGTGGTAGTTATTTATTAGGCTATGTGTGGTCACCTTGACAGACTTGTACATAGTTAGAACAATGTAAGAAGCTCTGTATAATGCAGTGGGAGGTTGTAATATGTCACACTTGTCCCAGACAAACCTGGGTGCATCCTTTTATGGATAAAAGTCACACGACTAAAGGAAAAACTGATGACTGGTGCAGACTGTTGGTGAAGTCTGTAGAATATTGACTTAAGTACAGTTCACTTCTAGGGCACTGAGCAGCAGCCACATCATCCAACTATCTGTGAGTAAGAAAATAGCCAACAAGTAAATATGAGTAATATCTTTTCCTTTTTTTGCAGTTTTGTTGCACAATTATTAGGGTATTCCCAACAGTGGAAACTTCTCTTTTTAGTTCAGAGGAATCACCAGGGTACGGAGAAGTTCACTGACCTCCTAGCTGCTGAGTAAGTCTGGTCTGGCTCAACAATTCCAGTAATAGATGGTTCATCACTTACTCTTTCTCAATAAAAATAAAAAATTTCCATGCATTTCCATGTATTTTATTTTGTTTTTTTTGTTTGTTACTACAGAAGGCTGAAAAAAAATCAAGTTTCAGTAAGGTTCCATATATGGTATGTTTGTTTCTACTGTCTGATTGGATTCTAACCGCTTCTGTTTCTCTTCATCTCAGTTAGCTTAAAATGGATTCTGGAGTATTAACAAACGACTGCCCCTAGCATGATATAAACTTCATGTATGTTCGCATGCATGATACTGTAAAGGAGAAACATGACAAGGCCTCCATCCATAAGACACTAAACTGTTTGATACATATAAAAATTACATACATTTGATGATGTGGTGCTTGTAATTTTGGACCAACATATTAGACCAGGGGTGGGCAATCCTGGTCCTCGAGGGCCGGTATCCTGCATGTTTTAGATGTTTCCCTCTTCCAAGACACCTGACAATCATTATCAGGCTTCTGCAGAGCTTGATGATAGGCCCATCATTTGAATCAGGTGAGCTGGATGAAGGACACATCTAAAACATGCAGGATACTGGCCCTTGAGGACCAGGATTGCCCATCCCTGTATTAGACTGTGCTCTCCATCAGTAAAACACCAAATAATGGAGCTTCATTTGGAACAATGGTGTTCATGCCTTCACTAGACTTCAGAGACTTGTAAAATCAATGCCCAGTGGTACTGAAGTTGTTCTAGAGACACGTGATAGCCCAGTTTCTTACTAAAACACTTTATGTTGGTTTTTCCTTTAATTTGTCAACCGCTTGTATATCACAACACGTTTCTTATTTTATGTGCTTGATGGAATTTTATGGGCCTCTGTTACTTGGATCAGTTTTCAGAGCATCTGGCCCAGTGCTTCTTGGGACCGGATAAGTTTCCTGGGGACAGAAGCAATAATTTCCATACCAAAATCCCCTGATGTCCTCAATTACCCTGCGCAGAAATGTAAAGCAATAGCAAAATGCAACATGGATATCAGCAAAATGTGAATAGTGATATTTTGAAAAGAAGATTATTTGGGTTACAAGATGCCTTTGGTGTCTCTTCTCCTCAGATGAGATGCAGGTAGACCTTTCATGAGGCTGTTCCACAATACTGATCCACAGGTATTCAAAAGCCTCTCATCAAAAAGTGGTTTAACTTGTGCAGCCGGTGAAATGCATGGTCTATGTTCACATATTTCAGTGAGAGATAGCATCAAGGCATTCACACCAAAAAAAAAAAAATCTCCATGAAAAAGCTTATGGCTGCCTCCGCTGTTAAGTCTCAGTAATTACATAAGAATGCAGTGGACGTTCAGAGCAAACCCAGAGAGAGCCAGAGTCCATGGACAGGGATTTTTTGATTTTTCCTTATTAGGCAGGATTGTGTTTGGTGCTTTGGAAGGGGGGGATGCATGCAACACTGGAGGATTTCTCTGTTAGGTTTAGTTCCCCAGAGAAATGAGACAGAGACACGCTGTTATGACATCTGCTTACTCATTGTGATGCTACTTCGAAGAGGCGGGGGTTTTCAGTTTTGGGCTGAAAGGGGTGTAGTTACAATGTCAACGGATAAATAATGCAGTGATAATAAAAGTTGTTTAAGTTCTAATTATGAAAAATATTCCATTGTTGAGTTTATATATAAGAGACAACAGTTTAATGTGGCGGGAAATTGAGAATCAAATACTAAAGTTACTCTAAATATGTGATAGAAAACATTTGTGTCACATTAGTTCATTGGTGAATTGTGGTGTGTCTATGGTAAAATCAACTCTATAATTTGGACACAGTATAAAAGTAAAAAAAATGCATCAAAATTCTATTTAATAAAAATGTTGGTTATTTGAACATTCGTTTTTTGTGGTCCTTCTGAGGGGAGAACGGGCATAAATTAGGAACACCATGTCAAACACATTGTAAACGAGACAACATTAAGACATTATTTGTAAATGTGGCTTGTTCGCTATGTCCTCTATTATTGGATGGATAATCTGCATGCTGTGATTGCTTTTGATGGTGATAGGTCATCTGTCATGGCTGAGCAGTAATGGTATTGTTGCAGACACAATCCTCCGGTTCTCATATTTTTCCAGTTATGTAACGCAGTTTATTGGGAGATGATGACTCAGTTAGTGACATCGTTGTCTGGAAATTAGAGCACTGATTCTATCACCGCATGGGCTCTGCTCAGTTTCCTAACCTTGTGCACAGACACAGCGGACACAGTTTCCTTGGTCTTGACCATCATGATTATAGTCTAATGCTCAGCTGCGAATGCCACATGGAAAACTCATCAGTGAAAATTGTATCGGGCAGCTCTCAAGATGTAGTAGCCTGGCCCACACTTGGTCATTACTGTCCTGCCAAGTTGCAAAGCCATGGTTTGCAGAAGAACAGAAAAAAAGAATCTAATCCTTATTAAACCTACTGTGGACCCCATTATTACGGTGTTTTACTAGTTTCACAAGAGAACAGTGAAAAAAAAATCACTTAAAAATTCACCAGGAAGGATGCAAAGCTGTATGGTGGCTGGACTTTAAATGGCAGCCCTGTCATTGAAGTCCATGTAACCGCTGTAGATGAGAGGTGCATACCTCATACAGGAGCGGAAACAGCCTCCCCCTCATTCATCTCTGCCTTTTGATGTTACAACAGCAGAACCTAATCTAGTTTTCTGAGACGTAATTGATTAGGATCCGGTCTCTACTTTCAGTGGCAGACCTTCCCCATCATCCAGCCCCTCAAATTTACATCATTACAGTGTTGTATGACTGGGAGGAATGAGGTAGCAATGTGAGTCACACACATAGCTTTGGGTGGGTTTTTTCCTAAGAAACAGGAAAAGTGGGTGACGCTATTTTTCCCTTGTTTGAGTGGGATCAGATAATGGAACATTTGTCAAACAGGCTGTGTGTAAAATGTAAAATATGACAGTAAGAGTGTGTGTGTAACCCCAAACAAGTGTCTGAAAGGGTTAAAAAGATCATGCACAAAGATTGATTATTGAGGAAATAACGCAACTAACTGAACTCTGTTGACTATTAACTGTTCTGAAATATTCACATTCAGGTGGGGCACAAATGCTTAATACAGTACACGGTGCAAGATAAAAAAATGAATATCATTTTTTTCCTAATGTCATTGCAGATTTTTTGATGCTGGGTGGAAGAATTTGAAATCTGTCACACAAGGACGACACCAGAGCACATGCAGTCTCAGGTAAAGTCCTATCCCCTTAACGCCTGAAGTGATTTCCAATTGTGGAAAAAAAAAATTGACTTGTGGTTTTTCTGTCAAGTAGATAGTATTTTGGTTGGGGGGGGTTGATGCGAATTTGCGACAATCGGCGTCAAGGGGTTAACACAAACATGGCAAACGTATTTTTAATAGTTAAGGATTTAAAAAAAAAAAAAAGGGGTGTGTGTGGGGGGGGGGGTTTAAGAACAGTTTGATCATTATTTTTGCAGCACTAGGACTTTCCCATGACCCCCCTCAGCAACACCACAGAGAAGACTCCAGCACCTGATCCAAACATGTAGAACTCTATTAGAGCAGTTAGAGTGGTTATCATGGGTGGGGGGAGTCAAGACATCACCATGGAGACCATAGGACTATAGCAAGCCCTGCTGGACTTTGAGGGTGACACCAATGACCCCTTCCCAACCTCTGCGGCCTCAGCTCCGCCCCCCGGCTGTAGAATACTGGGGCCTGGTGAAAAGGAAGTTAATGGGCTCATAATGGTCCTCTCCTGTTTCATTGCCCCCACTCTGCACCTTGAATGAGCCTTTTCTGCAGTTGTGGCGCGAGAGATGATGAAGTGGGTGGAACACCACTTCCCACTGGTCCTCCTTTAAATAAATTAGGGATCTTTTCATCAGAGGCTCCCCCACAGAGGCCTGTTATTCCCTGGAGAATAGCTGGTCTGCTAACAAGTTCACATGACCTTCCATACAGAGCAGTGTTTACCCAGGGCCAGCAGGAGGACATGACAGGAGTAAAGTTCACACATTGTTTTTATTCGTCCATATTTCTCATTTCCTCCATGTTTAGCGACATGCACAAGTGGCAGGCGATCCAGATGGCTCCCGGATTCTTTTCTCCGGGGAGTCCAGAGGTTCTTCAGGCCAGCAGATACTAACATCTCCAGAGCTGACCCAAGAGGTGGTCATCTCCCCTGGTCTGCCCACTCCTCCTCTGAGTCCTTTTCGCTCAGCAAGGCTGCCATCTGCAGAGGTCAAGGTATGCACTATAAAATCCTTACAACACAGGATGGAATTCATTAAACAAGTGCTCCTCCCTGTGGAAAAACGAAGCAACACAGGCCCTACATCCAGCTGTGGAAATACTTGAAATCAGTCTGTGTTGTTTTGTAATACTCTCAGCTGTGTGTGTTGCTGGTAAACATTTATGATGTTTCTTTTTTCAAGGTGTCTGAGGTAAATGGAAGTGGCCCAACAAGTCTTAGCTTTGGATCATATTATGGCCCAGCACAGGGGCATGGTAAGGAACACTTTCCAAATCTGTTCATCACATGCATGCTTTGAAGTCCCACGTAATACTTTTCCAAGAGTAATATTAAATTAAGATCCAATTTCATTAGGATCCTCATTAGTGCCATGGGAAGGCGTGATGCTGTTATTATCAGAACTCACAGAACGATGTGAGGGTGAGGTTTAACGTACTCGTCGAAGGATTTTAGTCTAAAGTTTAGGAAAAAATATTACTTCTAATGTCAGTGCATGATAGGAAAAGTGTCATGTCAGATTTGGTGGGTGGTCAGGCCAATTCTATTGGTGTCACTTTGTCCCTCAGGAGGCATGTCCAACGGTGTTCAGAGCTCTGCCACTCTACCACGCAGCTGGACCCCCACCAGGGAAGAGAGGCTCATCAAGTTCTCAGGAATCGGCCCGGTGGATGAGACAGGGATGCCCATCGCCTCAAGATCAGTAAGAGGAACAGACAGATCTCAGTTTCATAATCAAACACAAGCTTGACATATTTGGCCCAGATCCTCAACAGGATTTCATTTTATGTTGCTTTGTTGCATGTTGTTTTTCCCAAATCCTGATACGCCACATCTGTTTACTTTGTGCGCCTCCCATGTTTCCTAATGCCAGAGTGTGAATAAACCCAGAGACTGGTACAAGAGCATGTTCAGACAGATTCACAAGAAGCCAGAGGGTAAGGACACTCCTCCTCCCACGCCTTTCACACTCTCACACCAGAGAGATTCCTCTGTCAGGTTCAGGTACTGGAGAGGTGATCCAGCAAGCACATTACTGCAGAGGGAAAATAAAACATGATGAAAGAGCAATAAAGTCAGATGTCATTTCTGTTTATTAAAGCTGACATTTATCCAACTTCTTATCTCAGCGCTTCCCAAATCAGGCTGTTCATTTATCTCTGGCACCGGTTGCGTCATAGAAACACATTCCCTATTATTAATGTGATCAAACCTGCACTAACAATGTTTGAGAGCATTGGATGGGATTCATTTTGTTTACAGGAATATTTTTGATTCTCTGCAGGTTCTTTTTTATGGAAGCAATTTTTAATTCAAATTAGTGTGATAAATGTTTGTTATATTAATAATCCTGAATCTGCTTTGATAAAACAGTGCAGTATGTGGAAATAATATTTTTAATACACTGTTGCCTATAAAATTGAAACCATATTTGTTTATTTATTTTGTATTTATTAATTTTCTCTTCTCATGGAGTGATCGTGACAATGTGGTTTATTCTTGATAAATGTAGTGTAACTGGGTCTCATTACACCAAAGGTCAAAGGTGATTACTGATATGCATATATAGGAATAAAAAGAGGAATATGTCTGAAAATAAAATTATTACTGTACAACTCAGTGGGCAACAGTGTAGACATGATAAACTGATAAAATAATAACCTTTATGGCTGAAACCACTGCTGTCTTGCCATGTTCAAAAGTATTTCATACTGAATTGCAAGTGCTGGAAACTTAATTTGCTATTTTTGCAATTTTTGTGTCAGTAGTCAACACAATCAACACCGTTTTGCTTAAATGATCTTAAACATTAATCAACCATCCACATATTACAGTGCACAACTGATTTACACACTGGCCTCAGTACAATAAAGTGACAAAATGAAACAATCTGCAGTAAGTGAACACATTTTTCATGCAGAATATTAGCTTGCATTAGAGTTTTTTTTGTAGTTTCACTTTTGTGTTATTACTTTTCCTCAATGAAGGATCATCTTAATAATCTCAGATGTATCATAACGTATCATACTACTCCAAGAGAGTATGCGAAAGAATATTTTTTGGATTATACATAACAATCAGTCACTCATACTTTTTCTTTTTAACAGAACTGGAGGATTTATCAGAGGAATGGTCATCACAAAGTAAGTCTAAACCCCTCTAAGTGCACATCGATACTTTGCTCACTTGCTTCAGTATCAGTTTTATTCAAACCCAAACTGTTTTCCTTAACAGAGATCCAGTTATCTGCTGAGACGGAGACAAATAATGAAGCTGACAAAAATCTCTTCAGACTAACGCCTTATGGATCCCTACCAGACTGGTGAGTTTTCACTCATACTTTAGAATCCCATGGTGGATGAGCATGTGCCAGAACAAACTGGAAAATATCACACAGCAGCTACAAATAATTTGATAAGCAATAACTGTTGCACCTTTTGGAAATTCAGTAAGGTCACGAGTTAACCTGAGAGCATATGTTTTCACTGTGGTATGAAGACTGAACCGAGTAGTGTGAACATATGACACATATGAGGATCCAAAGACAGAGAAACATGCACGTACAATATCAGAATCACAATCAGTTTTATTGGCCAAGTTTGTGCACGCAGAGATCTGACTCCAGCTTAATATTAGGTCTCATACGTTTTAGAATATATATATATATATATATATATATATATATATATATATACTGTACAAATATTGTGACAGTGAACAGTGAACAGAACAAAACAAAAGTATAAAAAACAATAATGTATTATATGCAGACAATAATGCAGTACTAAAGGACAAAAATGCATATAGTGCAAATAAAGATAAGGTATACACTGTCACAGTTTGTAATATTTATGGTATATAATAAAGTTCCATTTAAATAAAACAGACAGATACAACTTAACAGCCAAATAAAACCATATCATGTACAAACACACATCATTTGGCCGAGTTTGTGCACATTCACTTTCCATAATATGCTTTTGAATTCTTTCCTGACATCAGATAAAGGCCGCAGGTGACGTCTAACATGAATACCAACCAAAACTCAGGCCAAATGCTGTGGGGGGAAAGCGCACGGGACAGACAAGTTTGGATTTGTTGTTACAGGCTCTGACAATGAAGCCATGATTAAGTTGCTGTCCATGGTGTGTGTGCTGGGGTGTTATGTTTCAGGAGCGAGGATGTAGATAAGCTGTCAGACCCGGGAAAGCAGCAACCTCAGCCCAAGAGCATATACGACTTTGAGCCTGGAAAGAGCACGACTTCAGAAAACCACAGCCAGGTACAGCCTCATCCTTCAAAGATAATCTGTCATACCACTTGGATTGCAGCATAAATCTTTTTTGTCACGAGTGTGTAGCCTTTACATTTATCTAACATTGTTACTGGCTGTAATCACTGCAATCCTTTGTGAAGACTCGCTCTATTTTCCCAGCGTGGGGTTCTAGTGTGAGGATGGGCACCTTTTCTTAAAGGATTAGTCTAAGTCTGTGCATTTCATCTTCTCACGCGAGGTAATGAATAACTTTGAAGTGTGGTCATCCCAGTAAAGCTGTTGCTTACCACCAGATGTGCTCACTCTTTCTTTTATTCAGAGAGTACAAAAAAAAACTTCCGGTTTTTATTTGTTAAACTTGTAACACATGGAAACACAGCATCTACATATTTTTTATTATAGTGAATCCCCGTGGTAGAGTGTTATCAGACTAACATACAGTATTGAATATTTGTTTTCCCTTTGGTGTTTTAATGTGATGTCTCGTCTACTCTACACTCACTTTACCGACCCTGGAGATTTACAAAGTGCTGTCTCTAAAGTGTTTGCTTAAATAGCTCTTGCAACAATGTCCCAGATCTGGTGCATTTTGTGCCTTGCGTCTGTGTTTCTGAAGAAAAGGAATCTTTGTTTCCACTCCCCCACAGGAGCTGAGGTGTCTTGTGATCCGTATTATGGTGTTAACCTCTTGTGGTGTATAATGGCTTACAACATGGAGATTATTTCATTTCCTCTTTATAACAGCAGTCAATGTTGAGTGTTTAGAAAGGCAACACACAGACCATATCGGGTGTTGTGCTGTTTTTCAATGACATTATCGTCTGTGATTGTAGTGAGGATGACTCCCAACTGGGAAAAAAGCTTTGGAGTCCAGACAGATGCATTCAGCCAAGGTTTAATAAAAAAAAAAAAAAAAAAAAAAAAAAAGAAAAAATAAGTGAAAGTGGAGCAGGGGTCTGAGGTTCACGCCAACAATCCTTTTAAAGTAATCTTGATAGAATCTGCTGCAGTTGGGGTAAAGTTGTGTAAAGAAATTGAAGGTTTGGCTAGCTGACTGCTGTAACCTGACACGTGCAGAAAAAGATGTATGTGTTTTGTTTCAGTTATGTCTGGTATTAATAAACACATTTCACATATTATGAAGAGCTCGTTTTAATTGAACAAAGGACGTATGTTCTGTCCCTGAAAGCCCTGTACATCCATTTGGAGAAACTGATTTAATTTTGGATAAGAAAGTCTTATCTTAAATTCACGAGATGTTCAATTATTATTATTATTATTATTATTATTATTATTATTATTATTATTATTATTATTATTATTATTATTATTATATTTT
>JAQQZY010000029.1:22943660-22966317 GCA_030068375.1 Ostorhinchus rueppellii
GTATGAGAGTAGAAGTAGAGTATGTAAAAATGAGAGAAAACATCAGATTAGCTGCATTAAAATATTCAAGTATATCAATTTCTGATATTGTTTCAAAAATTAGATGCATGATGTCCAAATGTGTGGACATTTTTGTAACTCCATAAAAAGTAGTTTCATATAAAAAATGTCAATCGTGTTATTTTTTTCATGCCTACAGAGGAATAAAAACACTAAGGACAAAAAACTTGAATAAGGTTTTCGTAATTCATGCATCAAAGGGTTAAACCACAGAAAAAAGAATAATTAGTGCCGCAAACACAGGTTTTTTTATTAGTGTTTTAATATTTGCCCTTCCAACTCCATCATTACTGTGGCTCAGGCCAGTCTGGTCTCTGAGCTGAGTCGCTTTGAGGCTGAGCTGGACTCGGAGATCCAGGGCCTGGAGAGGAGACTTTCCCAGAAGAAGCAGCAGCAGCGTCGAGGCTGGGGTGAGGTACTGAGCCCCTCCTCCCCTCCTGACTCTCTGTGCTGAAGCATCCCTCCTACTCCCCCCTTCCCCTGGATTTATCAGAATCCTCACCCTTTACTCTCCCAATCCAAAAGAAGGCTGCACGTGTCAGTGAGACCCCCTTGCTTGCTCGCTTTGACCCCACACCGTGTGTCGTTGTACCTCTGTGACTTGGATGACAGCATTGGAGTCGCCTGCCTGCCTTGCACTCGGATTGATCTGCTCTCTTAATCACCTGCCTGCAAATCCCCTCCTCCGTCTTTAGCAAGTGAAAATCTTCCAATAAATGAAGACTTTTCCAATCATTTTTCCTCCCATCTTGAATAAAAATCTGTTTGCTTGATAGCATTTATAGATCTTCACTTCTTTAGAGAGAGACTTGGATGACAACTTTACAACAATGTTTCTATTTCCAACTCATTTTGTGATTTAATTTGCTTGATATACATAAATCACACTCAAATCATAAGGAGATCAGACTGTGGTGCTGAATGTGAATGCTGCTGTACACAGACCAAGGAGGATAGGACCCAGGGGATATCTTGCTCCTTTGGGAGTGGTCAGCATCTACTTGGTCTGAGTTGTTGGATTTCCTCAAAGCTGTGAGTGCTGCAGGGAACAAACTGTTTTTAATGTGCACTCTGCTTCCAGGAGGCTAAAGGCAGAGATCTGACACCAGCTGCAAACACTGGGCCTACGAGCTACAGGTAACTACTCCAAATATGATCAGCACTTTCATGAGGAAATGAGTGACTTTAATTAGAATTACTACATAGTTTGAGTCTGTTACACCTTTACTTTACTTCTACATGTAGTTATTTAATGTATGCATGTTTACCTTAATATAATTCACATCTATATTGTATTAAATGACAAATACAAAGTGAATGCACTTACAGTTTACTTCAGCTTTTGACTCTCTTAGGTTATAATTTAATCCACATGTTTTGTATTTATTGCTATTACATTTGCAGCGACAGATAAGCAGGAACCCCCTCTGTCTGTGCATTACTGTGACTGTGATGTTATCTGTCAGAGAAACAGACAGTTTTTGTTTAGAGTAAAACACTACCCAGAGGTGCAAAACATCAAGTTATGATAATCAAAAGACATGGGTTCATCGTGACGTAACAGGCTTCCTCTGAGCACTGTGATTGGACAGAACAGCCGTTAAAACTCCGGAGGGGGCCTGTTAGATAATCAGGTGACCCTCTGTGCATGGCCCTCTGTTTGGAAGCTGTTGAACTTTAACAAGCATAAGTACAGTATTGGTTGTTTTAAATGACATTCCACATTTCTAACAAAGTGTGTAATGCATTCTTGGAGGATTCTCACTGTTATTTGTAAAGTGGAGGTCATGGGGTTTGACCTTTACTGGCTTGGTGGGCTGAGGTTTTTTTTTTTTTTTTTTTATTTGAAGAGCATGTTGCTATGGATGTGTGAAACCGAAACATACAATAGAGTAGCAAATGAGTATTTTTACTGTCATCCAGAGATGCTGATGAACAGCTGCAAACACAAAACTCCAGTGTGGAAATATGTAAATGAGTTCAGAGGAGGCGGTGTGGGAGGCTTTGGACTGTGGATGAATTAATCCCTAATTTAGAAAAAAGCAGCATTTGTGCCCTATCGTGGTTGAAATTTTCAGAGCTGCTGAGTTTTAAACTTTATCTAAACCAGATTTTAATTCAGAAACAAGACAGTGAGTCACAGAGAAACATCATTTCCTTTTATCTGTCTGGGTATTTGTCTCATCTCCATCCAGCTGCTGCAGCCAGATGTTTTGCACAGTACATCTACTGAAAAACGCCACACAGCATGTCCCACCAGGGGGTGTTTGTTTGTCATTGTGCGCAGACTGTCATAATTTAATGAGAAACATTTCTCATTATGTGATGATGATAATAATATAAACATTCAGGCTCATATGTTGTTAATTATTTTTTCAGCAGTTCATCAAAGCAGCCTGTCCATCGACCTGCAGCCACATCTGCCTCAGCCTTTACTCCCACATATGGTAAACATGGACTTTGTTACCTTTTATACACATTTTCCCACAGCTTCTGCTTTGAGTACCTATTTTGATAAGAACCTCTAATTAACCCTTTTCAGACTGCCAATATAAGAGGCCATCCAGGTGTTTTCATATTTTATTTGCAATAAAAGTGTTAGAAAATATATTTTTTTCCAATTCTTTTGCACCTTTGTCTTCAGGGTAAACTTAACTTTCAATATTTGACCATTAATTATCATTATTAGGAATAATAAGTCCTTAAAACAGTGTGTTTTAGTAAAAAAAGAAAAAACAGACTTGATGTTTTTAGCATATTTATCATCAAACAACTGCAAATGTCCATAATGAAACTTTTTGAGGTTCCAGAATTAAACTTTCCACTATTTTAGATCTGCTCAAACATGCTTTTAGGTCTTGGACATTCAGTATTCGTATTATTTCTTCTCAGCTTTATGATGCCATGTGAATTGAATTTTGGGGATAAAGCAAAGAATTCAAGAATTGTAATATTTTGAATGTTGTAAAGTGTAAAATGCAGCACCAAAGAGATTGCAGTTGTTAAAGGGTTAAAGGTCACTTCTACCAATACTGCCCAATCATTCATGACTCATTCTACTGAAGGGTGTGTACTTTCTGGAAGAATACTACTCTTTTAAGCAGGCAGTATATATAAATACAGCTTTTAGTAATTTAATCTGGTGATTTAATAACGTCATGGTCTCCTACGTTGTTGTTTTTAGATGAAAGTGAGCTGAGCATGAAAAGCTTCAGGAAGGAGTTTTTGTTTCCTATAGAAACAGCAGTAGATGGGTGGAGAGGAAGCTCAGAAAAATAGGAAGTGGAACTTGGAAGACCTGATTAAAGATTAGCTTCACCCAATTGTTTTTTTCTGGAAACGACTCCATAGGGCGCCGGTGTTAATGATTTTGCACAAACTAGTGGAGCTGGTACGCCTGTGATTCAATAACAGCGCTAACGTCCAAAGCAGCACGTTGAATTAAAGTGAACACATTTGACACTTTGCTCACACTCGCTCCTTCGCTCTTTGCCACAGTAGAACGACTGTCCCCTGCAAATGAAATCATGGCGCTCCCACCAAAGAAAGAAGAGAAGAAGGTATGTCCATATGACTTTCTTGTTAATTCAATCTACTATGCAGTCTTGAGGCATTTTATTTTTGCGACCTCAAAAAACCCCCTGTATTGTTCACCTAATAAATGCATTGGCACAAGACTGAATGATTTGTTTGTTGCTACAGATGAAAGCAGCACGAGCCAAGTTCAATTTCCAGGCTCAGTCGCCCAAGTAAGTTAATGAAGTGTACATGTTCCATTTATTTAGTTTTCACCTTTGATAAATGAGAATGTTATACTGTATTAGATTTACAGTGACAGAATCCAACTCATATTCTTTGTAAAGTTAAAATTAAATATTATTGAGTTGTTTTGCACATGTGAAAGCAATGTCATATATATTTTTACACCAAACCCACTGTGTTTCATCTCCTTCATTTCTTCATTTAGGGAGCTCACACTGCAAAAAGGGGACATTGTTTACATCCACAGGCAGATCGACGCCAACTGGTTTGAAGGAGAGCATCATGGTAGAGCTGGTATTTTCCCCACAACCTATGTGGAGGTAATCTTTTTTATGGTTTTCAGTTGATGTTTTTTTTTTTTCTGTGTAAAATGTTTATCCTTCAAGACCATGTGATCCTGACTTAAGACGGTCCTTTACAGATTCTGTCTCCTACAGAGAAGCCAACACCTATAAAGTCTCCCACATTACAGGTGTTGGATTATGGGGAAGCTGTAGCTCTGTACAACTTCAATGCAGACCTACCTGTCGAATTGTCTTTTCGCAAAGTGAGTACAGATATGATTCATGTTATTAAACATACTGATACATGTAGTAAAAGCTAATCTACAAACAACCATTTATCCAGACTGTAAACAGTAAAAACAGAATAGAAATTTTCTCTGGAATCTTTTTTTTTTTTTTTTTTTTTTTACTGGCACACTTGTCTTTGGCTTCTGACTGGAAATCTTTGTTGGCATTTGGGAAACTGAGGAAAATTCCAAAATGAAGTACAATTTGCAGCTGGATAGCTGTTTGTTCCACAGTTTCCATAATCTTCAAATGTCACGAAAAATGGAAGACTCAAGGCTGTCATCCTGCTTCCTGCCACTTGCTGCAGCCAAATTCAAACTGTTTATTATAAAATGATCATAAAAACATTGCATTCTATGATCTTTCTGCATCATAAGAACGTGTGCATTAGCTTTTCAGATAACTTGTATTTTACTTGAGCGGTTACAGAGCTGTGGCTAATCATTAGCCTGCTGAATGAGGACCAAAAATGTACCTTCCAATACAGTTTCTTATAGGCTAGAGATTATCACATATAAATGTAAGTAAATGTTTTTATGATTTCATTTAACATATGTAATATGTGGAAAAGCCTCACACATCCACTTAACCCTTAAAGACTATTTTCATAGCAACATCCATAGGAATTTTTCCCGTTTTCTCCTTTCCTAAGTGATTTATTGCAGTGTTTTAACTATACCGTTATCTGTATTTTGCATAGTTCTGTGAAAATCAGCTATTTCACTGTATTTAAATTCCTGCTGTAATTATGTAGTTGCTCAGAAAAGTTCTGAGTAAATTCAGAGTTTATATCAGAAACTGAATAAAAAGTGATAAACTATGTCCTGAAAAAAGTGTCTAAAGCCACTGCCATTTGTCAGTTTAACTGAAATTATTGAATCAGTGTTGCAGAAAATTCCTGTTTCTATGTTCACTAGGAAACTTCTGGACATCTTAAAAGACACATAAGATGCCAGTGAAAAACAGCGAAACTGCATTTATTGATAAGATCAGTAGCTACTTTTGGTCACTTGTGGTTCTTTAGGTCTCTGGGGCTTAAGGGGGCTACGACCTGGTCTTAGAAGATAAATACACTTAAAAGAATGCACTTAAGTACCAAGTGCATTTGATTTATCTGTTTTGAAACTAATGTCTACTATCTAACTGTCCAATCTTCTGCTCTGGTTACCTGTTTAGGGTGAGGTGATTAGTATAACCAGATGTGTTGATGATAAGTGGTTGGAGGGGAGGATCTCAGGGACCAGCCGGAGCGGTATCTTCCCTGCTAACTACGTCCAGGTCAACAAGCTGCCCCGCACTAAATACTCCACTGACGACTTCTCATCAGGCCCCTTGTCTCCCATCTCCCCTGGACCCCAGAGTCCAGGACGTCCGCTCCACTCACCCTGCCCACGGTCACCACTGTCCCCGTTCACTTCCACCTCCCCCAGCCCAAAATCTGAGCACTCCCCCCTCAAGTCGCCCTCACCGGTCACTTCACAGACACGCTCCCCCACCCTGACACCTGTATCTAAAGAAACAGCCTATCGGTGGCCTCACAGCAGCTACAAAACTACTTCACCAACCAACCAGAACAGCCAGTGGGGCGGCACACATTCACTTAACCAGAGCTCAGCGGCTAGAGCTGTTTCACCTTCCACTCAGTCTTCAGTGCACAGAGCAGGAGCTCCCACAGCGAACACTCCCAGATACACTGACCCCTCACAGGTCTGCTTCCACTGCTTCACTGTCGCTGCATGTCCATACCTGTGCTCGTACTGTTTGTGCTGACAGGAACATTCTTACTTTTTAATGATGGGGTTTCTGATCATTCTAGGGTGCAACAATAAACCAGGGTGCTCCATCAAATCCTCACAGCAACTCAATAACACAAGTGCCAAACAACTTTGGTTCCACAGTGGTACAACGCCAACCGTACGTCTCTAGCTTTTCAAATTCTTTATAAATTCACTGTGACAACCCAAACTGATGAATCTGTGTCAGATATGTGTCTCTGATCATGTTCTCTTTTAACCACGTGTTCTGAATTTTAGATATAAAGCTGTTTATAACTACAAACCCCAGAATTCGGATGAGTTGGAGCTCAGAGAAGGAGACATTATACAAGTGATGGAGAAATGTGATGACGGCTGGTTTGTAGGTAAGAGGGAAATAAAAGATAAGGCTATTTTCAGTGGATATTATTTCTCTACTTTGCCTGTGAGATCATAATAATGGAATATGACAGTGTGTTACTAGGTATTTTGTTAGGAAGTCACTCACATTTGGCTTTATTTCATGGATAATATAAGAAATGTATGTTAATATATCCATAAAAGTAAAATTTTGCTTTGTAAGATAATTAAATAACTCCTAAAGCTTATAGAATAACATAAAAAAATTTCTGCAAAAATAAATAAATAAATAAATAAAACACAGAGGTCGACATGACTTGAAGCTATCTTGTTTATTTGCTATATCAGTTCTCCCTCTAGTGGACATTATTAGACATCGCAGGTTCCAACTTTTCTGGTTCGGTCACTGAATTTCTACTGTATATTTTTACATTATATGAGAGTTTATTTATCTTATATTTATTTGTCTGAACACTGTATGTGCTCTGTTTTGTTTGTTTTTCTTAGGTACGTCAGAGCGGACTCATGCTTTTGGGACATTTCCAGGAAACTATGTTGCACCGGTTTAACTGCTTCACTTTCTGCTTGCCCACATCCATCTGGACTCATAAGAGCCACATTAGTCACTCCAGTGGATTCTGCTTTGATACCCCTTCCCCTCTCCACTCCCAATCTCGACTTGCATGCTGCGTTTCCCAGAACAGAGGTGACTGCAGGGACATTGTGTGGTTTTTCATCTCACCTTCATTCAAAATGCATGTGTGTGTGTGTGTGTGTGTGTGTGTGTGTTGCACTGAGATTTTGGAGTGTTGCTGCACACACCATTTGAGAGGAAAGAATGAATTCTAATGATACTGTTTCAGATGCAAAGAATGGACCGTTTTGTTCCACAACTATTTGCAGCTGCAGGAAATTTACATTCCTTCCAACTGAACAGCACTGTTCCCTCTGAGGTCCTGATACTGTGTGATGCTGCATTCAGCTGTTTTGTCACCACAGTGCCATCACAAACCACTGCTGAATTTTTTAAGTAGGCTTGCATATTTTTCTTGCATTTCAACGCGCAACTAATGTCTCCATCAAATATCTTCCAATACTTCCTTTTAGATCTCTGAGAATACCCTGGGCAAGTTTGGGGAAACAGGAATGATCAGCTGTGCTTTAAAAGGAGTAAGAGTCAGAAATGTCAAGATACGTTTACAGCCTTTCATAAGGCTAACAAATAAAGCATATGCATGTATTGATTGTATTGATTATTAATTGCTGATTACTATACACTATTTGGCATTCTATTATTTTATAAAGTGTGGCCATCTTGTGGACTATTAAGGGTGAAGTAGGAGATTAATAAGATCATGCTCTGCGCTTTAATAGAACTTACTTTACTCAAAAGCTCCATTTCCAAACTTTGGGACAGATATTTTTAGTAGCTCCAAGTGCAATCTATATTGACAAAAATGTGTGAATGGTCTTTTTAAATATTTGGAGTAACTCTGTATGTGCCAAGTCTAATCTTTCATGATATGTTTTACTCTCCACAAATCATTTCCTTCTTGCTTTTTTAAGCCACTGCTGCTTTTACAATATTTCCTCTGTTTATTAGCATTTCCACTTTGACAGTATTCAGAAAAATCACCTGTGTTTTCATGCCAGCACAACCTTTAACATGTGTGACCTTTCAATGCCTTTATTATAAGAAATCCCGTAGTTACTTGTGTTTTGATATGATACAGTACATTCTTAATTTCACTGTAAAAATGAAACATTTGTTGCAAAGTTGATACAGAGGATGATTGTACAGACTGTAACCTTTTATCAAATTGAAAGTATAATATATATTTGCTTATAAAACAATGTATCTCATATGTATGGTACGCATTTTTAAGCAATTAAACAATACAGAGTGATACTGAAAATAGAGTTTGTGTGTTTAGTTTGTTAAATGTCTATGATTTGCCTGAAATCCACAAAAACCTAATTCACTGAGTGAATGAGAAAGAAAAATCAAAGAAACAATAATATGACTGGAGTATAGAACAGGAGCAACAGGACAAGTAGAGTTGATAAAGATACCTATTTAAAGAACAAGAAGAAAACAAACAAGCAAAAGTTAATGTTTTTCTCAAACAGAATTAGTGTTTCTCTGAGATCATCATAAAAAGAACAGCGAGATAAGTAAATAGTAAGATCATACAAATGTAAAGCAGCATAAGTAAATAATAAATAGAAGCAGACACACTCTGAAGATCCAACTGATAAAAAGATAAAGTACTGTGAATCAGCAATGAGAAAAGTATGATCAGAGGTCATTGTAAAGGCATGTTTAGTCTAGCAGCCTGAGGTAGACAGATGTTTAACAGGAACGGCAGATATGAGATTAAATACAAGGATACGAACAGTGATGTATTCTGAGTCACAGAAACTGGAATCACAACTGTGAAAAGCTCCCCTTTTCTATTATTATTAATATTTATTTATTATTAATGTAGCTAATGCATAATGAGCCACAAATGAAAAATAAATAATTTCCTGTGGGACTTTCACTCTTTATTAATTTTATACAAATACATGCAGGCTGTACTGATCAAGTGGCCCTTTATATCCTGCCTTTTGTGGTTGGTTAATATTGTTATTTTAATCCCTCATCACAGTATTCATTACCTGTCCTGCTTAAAGATTAGTTTAACCCTCAAAGATCTAAACAACCATGGGCAACCAAAAGTACCTACTGATCAAATATATATATATATATATATATATTTTTTTATCCACTAATCTGATAAATACGTGTAAATGATTCAGGTAAAAGGCAGTTTCTCAGCTTTTCAGCTTTTTTTTTTGGCTCTTCAGAGGCTCCATAGTGAACATGGGAATACTGTCACCATCTGCAAGACTGAATCACCAATAAAAACTCATGTAGTTTGACATGAAAGTAGTTGATGCTCAGTTTTATGTTCAATTAATAATATATATGCTGAAACTGTCAATTTTTCCTGTGTTTTGTTTTAACCTTTTAAACTACTCTGCACTTTTAGGAGCATCTACATATTTAGTAAATTACAGGCTACATAGTACAAAATATAAAAGATGCAGAGAATACTAATAAATATAATAAATAATAATAAATCTATTTGGATAGGTTAAATGTAGACATCAGTTCAAGGGAAAACGCTACAAAAATAGTTCTAGGTCTCTAAGGGTTAATTCTAAATGAGCAAACTCTTTACACCTGTCAGGTGAACGTGTGTGTCACCACGTGGTCTCATGGGAACGCTACATCAGTAGTTAACTGAAGCACGTGCCCTTCTCTATCAGCAGGTGGCGCGCGAAGACAAACCGGGTCCTGTGTTGTATTTTTTTTTTTTTTTTTTTAATAAATGGCTCAATTATCACCGCTGCACCCTCCTCTGCTCCCGCCTCTCGAACTGTACCCGACACGCCCCGGGTTGCTGCTTTTGTCAAATCTTTTATTTTGGTAACAGCACATGGCACTGCAAGCTCATCATAGAGGAGGACGTAGTGCGCGCGCAGCCACAGGTGGTGTCAGAGCGTGCCACCTTATCATCTGAGGTACCACGGGAGACGGAGTCCGGGGACCAGCAGTGGCTCATCACTGCGGAGAACACAGCTAAAGCCGCTGTCCTGAGGCTGTTTTCTTCTCATTTTTTGGGGTCAGTCTTTGCGCCAGTTTGAGCTGAACTGGGGACCTGCTCTTTAACTGGGTGTGTGTTCAATATTTTATCGAGGAACGCGCTTTTTAACAGGTGGACGGGGCAACATTGGTCATTAAATCAGACAGTACTCATTAAGGTAAGTTAACATTTTGTCTCAAACTCTTTATGTAGCTCTTGAGAAACGAATTCGAAAGGGACGTAATTCCAGTAACATCACTCCTTTGATCCGCTTCTTTTTCTTTTCTATTTATGTGTGTGTGTGTGTGTGTGTGTGTGTGTGTGTGTGTTTATTTATTTATTTATTTATTTATTTATTTATTCATTCATTTATTCATTCATGTATGTATGTATGTGGTGGCTTCTTTGATTTATTATAGGTTTATTCCAGTTATTAATAAACCTGAGTTGTGTTTATAAAAGCTATTGGAGCCTAAGAGAATGCATTGAGGCATTGATAAAGTATGATTGATGCCAGGTATGTGAGCAGTTAAATGTGCAGCACACACTCATCATTTGGCTAGTGAAGCATGATAAAAGTGGAAATTGGGAGACATTCTTAAATTCAATTCAATCAGAAGACACTTGAGCTCACACAGTGGGGTTCTGTGTTGGAGGATCGGAAAAGTTGAGCTGCAAGTAGTCGGAGTGATTTGTGGTAGGGTTGGACCAGGTGCAACTTCAGGAAACTTCAAGTCAGTATTTATGACACATTAGTCCAAGTGGTGAGGCTGTTCCTGGTCTGCTGGAGGAGATGACTCTGAATCAGCAGGTACTTAGAGTTCAGTCCAGCAATGCACCTCATTTCTTCTGTCCTGCATGCCTATTCTTCTCTGTTACTTCATCAAACACGCCAAATGTTTAGACATAACAGAGCTGGCTGTGATGTCAGCAGGTGGTAAACCACTTAAGGTGCTTATCAGAGTTCACGTATGGTCCTGAACGTCCCCTGAAAACTGCATGTTCCCATTCAACATGTACTGTTTGTATACCTTCCCATTGTGACTGTGCCCGGGAGCCTTTCATGTGTGTCCACTACCTACCCTCCTCTCACTTTTTATTGTGTATGTTTCCTGGTGCCTTTGCTGTTTTTGTGAGGTCACTATGCTATGTTATTCAGACTGTTATTCAGAATAAGATTGAAGCCATCAAGGAGCCAAAACACATCCCTGTAATTTTAGATTGAGGAAAGTGCTGGTTTTTCAAGAAAATGGGAAGATCTCCAACTCTTTACCTTCTAGTTCAGTAAAAGACTTTTTCATTGGGTTAAAGCGGTGAAATCACTTGATTTCATAGCATTCTGTCTAAATTTTACCAAAGACTGATGTTTTGTTTTTAACTCGGGCTTATCATAGGCAGCTCTGTAAGGAGCAAAAATCTGTAAACTTGTGCAGGAAGTCAGTATCAGCTTAAGTTGTTTATGTCAGGTTTCAGTCCCAGTTGAGGTGTCTCAAAATTGCTCTGACTGTTGTAACTCTTGCATCAAATCAGATTGACAAGTAGAAAAGAAAAAAACTATGGGTTTCTCTGACATAAGACTATATATGGGTTGTGGTTCAGCAGCAGCAGCAAGATCTTTTGAGTGTGCACATAATGAACAAAGTGGTGCTTGGTGTGTGTCTTTGTGAGGAGGATCTAATGGTGCATGCAGAGGATGTGGTGAACTGGCTTGATTGCTGAGCAGCAGAGTGTGGAGTCTGTTCAGTGTGAAAAGATGTAACATGATCTCTAGAGGATGATGCAGAGGGAGATAAGTGGAGCCAGTACCACAGCGTCCTTGTCCTGTTACCAACCATACTTCAAAGTGGACTCAATTAAGTCCATTGTGGCTTCACTGTGAAAGCTGTGACATAAATAAATTAAAAACAAAACAAAGGGCTTATCTTAGAAACTACCTTTTTGTTTTGGTTGAAATAAGATCATGTAACAATGTACAGATTGTTATGGTGAGAATATTCCACACAGTGAGCAGAGAGAAGAAAAGGAAAGCTAAACTTTGCACTGTAGGCAGTCTCTAAGTGGTTTGTGTGGCTGGACCAGGTGCGACATCAGGAAACTCGACAGCAAGAAATCTAGGAGTTTTCTCACTAAAACCAGGAGTGACGCACAAACATTATCAGTGTTTTAATGTGTTATTTTAATGACACAAAGTGCTGTTCGAAATGCTATGAGCAATAGCACCCATGATTATAATACAGAAGCTCATCAAGCAACGCCCTTTTGACATCATGTGCTATTGTTGACATTTTCCCATCTCCCTAGTGACTGTAGCTAAATCTGACCAAATGGGTGTGATTTTTAGAGGCAGAGAATGTTATTTTACTTTTGTTTAGTCCTGGGAGAGGCATGCAGTCACATTCTTATCCTTTTGATTCAGTGGGTGTGTGTCCAGGTAGGTGCTGGCCCGTCAGTGCACAGAATGACACGGAGGGTAGAGTCAACACAGAACTGCATCACTGAGTCGGGCGGTGGAAAGTTCACTCTGGTGTATGGCCACCAGCAAGGGCCTTGACAAGTGTGATTCATACCAAGAATATTCCCCTGCAGCCATAGTGGATCAACTGAGTGTTTCTTCACATCAAAGCTCTGTCTGGGCTTTCAGTCGATCATCTTGCATCTGCTATGCTCATCAGTCTTTCAGAATCAGCATGTTTGGTAGCTAGTGCTTATTCATTTTCACCTATTGGATTCTGGCCCAGACTATAAGGAGAAGAAAAATAGTATTAGTTTAGCATTCTGTTGACTCAGGAAATAGGTGAGGAATTGAGGTAGGTGGCCAGATTTGTCTCAGACATTTCAATATGATGAGGTTTATTCTAAAAATCTAACAATTATGCTATTGCATACATGGATAACATGTATTTTTTCCAAATAAACAAGGTGTTAATATTTGCTAAACTTAATGATTATAATGGTTTCCTGAAGTGCATATATCCCAGTTTGCATGTTGGCTCCATACTTTTTTATTGCCTTCTGTATTAAATTCACATGACTACTGGTTTCCATAACTCTGTTGTGGTGACATGTATATTGAAGTTAATGACTCATCAGGGGTGAGTCATCATAGTTTTTGCCACACTTGAGAAAATAACACATGCAGACAGTCTGTTAGCAGGTTTCCCTCATTTTGACTAAATTACACATAACTATATGTTACTGTAAAGATACAAACTTGAAGATTTCACATCACTTAGGTGTTAGCCATTGTGTGTCTACAATTCTAAGCCTAAATTACACCCAGGTTCACCTCCCCTGTGAGTTGTTTTTATCATACGATTTTATTCAGAATGTAGTATTAAGTGTCAGTCCTCTTAAAGGTAAAAACTTGATATATTGCTGATTGTGACACAGTATGTTGTATTTTGTCAAAATTTCAAGGCTCTGGATTTTGGAGCAGAGAGTACTGGATGAAACATTTAGAAGGCCTGTTTTTCTCATTCCTGCCTCTGCTATCTCGTTTGCCTGTAGGGACAATCTCTCATGAACACATGTTGAAAAAGGCCTATAGAGTCCATATTTGTACAACAGCGTTGAGCCTCCCCCTCAAATTGAGACTGTCCCTATGGAAAGTCATACACAGCTGTAGCATTAACTCGCTAGTGGGTTGTTTTTTTTTTTTTTTGTTTGTTTGTTTGGTTGAAAAAAATCTGCTACAAAATGTGCTTTTGATGCAATTTTGCAACACAGGCATTTGAGAACTTTCATATAAACCCAAATATTTTTGGTGAAGTTGGTGTGGTAAAAGCTCTTTTTGTGCTTGTAAGAAAAAATCATTTCAGTTTTCTCATTAAGGGGACTTAGTGGTTTAAGAAGACCTTTATCTGCATTTTCACCCAAGCTGTAAATATGTAATGAATCAGAGCTTCACCTTTTTAAGGCTTAAATTAAACTACCAAATTATGCTGGCAGTACCTAATAAACTGAGTGGATACTGCACCATTTGTGTTGCCACCATTGTGTTTGTCATCCAGCTGTTTTTATTTATGTTTTCAGTTTCAGCATTAAAAGGTCTGAGTGGAACCACCAAAAATTCAAATAAAACTCAAAATATCTTAAAATGTATGCTTTGGAGAAGTAGAAATTTTGCCATATCAATAAAAAGTTAATGGAACTGTGTTAAATGGAAACTTATTTAGTAATTGCATCCATCTGCATGTAGATTACAACATTCATACAAAAAACAATCAAATTCCATATTAAAAGGAAAATGGCAACAAAATTCAACTGTGTACAAACAGCTATACGAAGACTTTTCCAAACTGTGGAAGAATTTGGCCTAATCCCAATTCACCCCTTGACCCTCTCCCTTACCCCTACCCCTTGGCCCTTGCACTTGGCAGTAGCCATTGAAACAGAGATGCAAGGGGCAGTAAAGGTTGAAGAATTCTCCTATGAAATTGAACAACCCTTTGAGACCTGTTACAAAATCAGTCTTCGATGCCACTATTAACAGATGCGACAGCTTTGTTCTTGAAAGAATTCACCACGCCGTTAGCAGCTGTAACCAGAGGTGGGTAATCTCAGGTTCATCAAGTTAAAGTCCAGCCATATATTGGTTCCAACCTGTTCACTGAACACAGGCGATTCAACTCATTATCCCATCCACCTGGACGAGGAGTTATGCTCATCAAAATGGACTGATTCAGTGAACAGGTTGGAACCAATACATGGCAGGACTTTGACATGATGAACCTGGGATTACCCACCTCTGGCTGTAACTGTCTCTGTTGCATGGTCATCTTTTTGTGGCTATCAACTGCAAACCTCAGAAATGTGCTCTAGAATGCATTGAAATGGCATTAAATGGACGATCAAATGGTTAAGTTGTTTATGAAGAAACGCATACATTTGTTTTACCACATTACTGCACTTTTTAGCTGTTTACCTTCATCTTGCTGATGTTTCAGACAGAATTCTGGGAGATTTCTCATACCTCTCCATTTGTAGTGTGGTCCTGAAAAATCTCCATTTCAAGGGCCAAACAGCCCTCCCACTTAGCCTTTCCCCTCTGACTCATTGAGAACTGGGACACCCCTACCCCTTCACGTGAACACGTGAATGGAGGGGGAGGGGTAAGGGGTGAATTGGGATTGGGCCTTTGACACCATTTGACTCAGACAAGTTCTTTAGTTTTATTCAGGAGTCTCAGGTTAAAGTTGTCTTTAGGTTTTTGACAATATACTTATGTTTACCAGCTCTGTTGACTGAATATTCTGCTCTTAACATTCAATTAATACTAGTACATCGAAATGTGCACGTTTCTGAAAGTATTTTACAGTACATTTGGATGGAAACCCAGCCAGTACAGAAAGTTAAATAAGGCTTCCTTTGGTTTGTCATATTTTACACCTTGCTATGTGTTTGTGCATAAACCTGTCAGTTGTGTCACTCGGAGTATTTGGTGATACCTACAGTTCCAGTTCCCATTCCCTTCGTACTTAACTCGATTGATGCAGAACTGCGAGCCATAGAGGTGACTTCATGACTAAAATTCCTGCCATTGTTTGGGTGTGTTGAATTGTCCTGCCAAATTGGCGTGGCAGCAAAAGCAGCGAGATGTCACCAGAACAGAATTCACCTTTTATGTGTATTGGCAACTGCTCAATAGTATTTTGTTTCATAGAGGGTCTTCATCAGACTGTATTCAGCACTTTGTTTTTTTACATGAGCAGCAGTGCAGTCTTAAAACCTCATCAGCGGCCAATTAAGCATGGACCGTGAGTGTGCCACTTATCCTCAGCACCGCTATGTGTTGTTTTTCTTCCACTGTTTGTTCGCTCTGCCGCATACTTTCACCATCCTTTCACCCTGACATTATCTACCACAAGCTTTTTATGATGCTAACACTGGACATTTATGCAGAGAATTAGCAGGGTGCTTGGTTGATAATGGCTGCTCTATAGGACAAACTGCTGAGGCTCATGGAACTAATTGACACCCCCAGAGGCTGGGAAACTCAGGGCGACTGCTCCCTGTCATTATCACAACAGCACTTATTTCTGGAGGCCATAGCAATTAAAAGACACTAATGATGGTGAGCTGTATTCCTGCTAATTGGCCCAGACTGTTAATGAGTGCCTGTCCCAAACACTTGTGGAATGTACAGGCGATGAAATGGGTCAGTGTTTAGGGAGAATTAGGGGTGTAGTGTGACCAATGTCCTAGATCCACTGCATTCGGGTCTGTGATTTCCAGAAGTCTGTCTTTCTACCACATCTGCATGATGTTTAATAACTACAGTGTTTGTGGTAATTGAGAGGCATTCATTACAAGACATTTAAGATCATCATGTACTTTCTTCTGCAGTACTTTACTGTCACATTTCAACATATTCAAGTCATCTGTTGAAATCAGTTACTTAACCAGTATGAACTTGCATGGTTACATTATGTACAGAGTTTCAGACACTATGATGATAAGGTTTTAAAGACTTGGCAATTATAGAACAATACAGATCTGCACATCTTCTTGAAGACTTGGCTTTCCTTTGAGCTTGCATATCCATGATTAGTGTGTTATGTTTGTGACATTGTGGCTCTAACATGCTGCAATAATGTGTGAAGTTCAGCATTTACTGTCAAAGATTAGTAGCAACACAAAGCTTTGCTAGATAAATGACGATACAAAATATTATTTGTGGACCACATTATTGGTAATGTGCGCTTGTCTATTGCTATAATAATATGTTCAGCTAAAGTCTGCATGTTTCATCATCTTGGGTAGTTGAATGTCAGTCACCGCTTTGTGTATGTGTTTGCATAGTGCAGGTGTTGATGTCTTTATGAACCTGCTCCTTTCAACATCAGGGTGCAACACAGAGCTCTCTCTCAGCAGGCAGCCAGAAGTTGCATCCATAACTATGAGTAGTGTGTTAGCAAACTCTATCTCTAATAAGATCTGAAAAGATGACTATAAAATTTGTCAAGTTTTGAGCTGTCGGGCTTTACTGATGGTCACATGATTACTACTGAAAAGCTGTTTATAGTAACGCTTTTGTAACTCAAGCCAATAGTGTAAAGTAGGGATTTATCATTAAAGACTTCAAGTCTTTATGTAAAGAAACAGAGTTAGAAAGAAAACATGGCCATGACAATCTGGATATCCTCACTGTTACAGTATTGGTTGAATGGATTCACACTTTTCTCTTCACATGAGCTCATGAAGAAGGCTTCAGACTGCTTTAGAAAATCTAGATACAACAGTAGCATACTACCCACTGTCATCTCCAATTAAAAGGTTGCAACATGTAATATTTCGAAAGCTTGTTTCCCTCCAACAATGATAGATGTACATCTACTGGTTTTGTTTTTTGTCATGTAACTTTATTAAGTATTAAATCAACAGAAGTATAAACAAATTTTGTGACAAATGATAGGCAGGGCTATCAGTTCCAACATGTTGGTCAAATTATCGGTGCCACATGTAAAAATTTGACCCGTTATAGAATTAAAGAATTTGAGTCTCTTTACATTAATATTAAATTAATACCAGTTTAGAAAAACATAATAGAACAATCAGGCCTCTCCATATGTTTTCACCATACTCTGGAATCTTCAAAGTCTTCAAGCAAAATCTGTAAATTATCATGCAAACCCTAACCATACAAATATACAGGATCTGGAAGGCTCTGCAGATTACTAAACACATCAACTGAGCTCTTACACACGTTTATTTGTACAGCCTGTTCTCAAAAGGCTACCATACTCCTTGTCATATATCATGCTATGCCACTATATACTGTATACATCTGCACTGTACACACATTGGTCACAATGAGACACAATGAAACGTTCAGCTTCTTGCACACTGTACTTACAGTCAAGTTTTTGTTTACATTTTGTTCCCCCAAAAGACCATTTGGATTTCATGAAACTATTGGCTCTGTAGGCACTTTAGCTATGTTAGTCATGTGTTTTTGGTTTCAGATTCTTCCCATTCCTATTTGATGTGGTTACACAATTCATGTCAAGGGGACTTAGGACAGTTGAAGTGAAGTGTTGCTGGAGATGAAAGGCAGCTTATGCAAATGTTCACTGTGTTCATCTAATATTAAGCCCGACCACCAGAATCACTTAACTCTGTTGAAATCATTTAAGCATGTACATTTGTGCCCTATGCATTATGTGCACTATTATGTCCAATATCTCTCTTTTTCAGGGTTTTGACAGAGTGTGTGCTGACCTGGTCGCTCAATGGCGCTGACTGTGAACTTGATTGGCCCCTCGCCATGGGGGTTCAGAATATACGGAGGAAGGGACTTCAAGAAAGCTATAACTGTATCAAAGGTACTCGTCAACAGTCTGTCACACCTTATCAAACCATATCCTCTGTTTCTGACAAAGTGGCCTGCAATAGCATGTCATGCAAAATCAACTTCCTCATCACTACATTGCTTTTCTTGTCTTTGTTTTTGTCCATGACTGCTTCGTACCTGTTTCCTTGACTACTGAACTCATTAGAAAAGAATGGAAGTAGATTACATTAGAAGGAAGCCACTGATTACAGTTACAGTGGAAGTTTAGGTGGGAGGTGACGGGTTCCTGATCCCAGAGTCTGTACTCACATGTGTGTATTACCATGTGCATTGACTCTTCCCACGTGCATTTTATTTTTACAGACCATGTTTTTTTAAAGTCAGAGTTTAAAAAAAAAAAAAATGCATGGACCTATAGAAGAGGAAACGCTGTCACAGGCAGAACACAGTAAACACCGTCAGGAAACCCTGCTTAGATTAACTGTGGTATGCCAGGCCAAAGACACTCAGTTCTGCCCACTGCACATCCTGGTCTCTTACATCACTGCCTGGATTTTTCCAGAGCGGCTTTCCCAGTAGCTCCTGTGTGAGTATAAAGGGTAAGTTATGGCAGAGCACTGTCAGAGCTTCACATAGAACTGCTTTAAAGCTCCTTGAATTTCAAAAGCATTTATTGTTTGTCCTCTCTTGACAAGTTATGCTAGAAAAACAGATCTCATAAATAATGGTCTTCCTGAGTGAAATTGTAAGTGCTCTCTAGTAAACAAATCATGTTTGCTTGTCTCAGATATCAAACAGAGAAACAGTTCCCTGCAGAGCGTGAACTTTCCTCACTAAATTTTTTTAGTCTGGTTAGAGGAATGACTCCCCATTGTCCCCCCACAGTTAAGCAGCTATTGGGTTGGACCTTCCTAAGTGTTTGGCCCTTGGCACAGAGACGACATGGATGCCCTCCTTTATTCCTGTTGGCCTGGGAGATAGCTTGCCCCTGTTTTCTTGGGCACAGACCCTGGAAAAAGAACCCCCAACTGCTTTTAGTCTATGTGTAACCAGGCGTGTCTTGATCAGAAAAGGCACGCTCTATTGTGGGTCACCACAGCAACGCTTAATTGCCTCTCGATTGGACCCACAGACATGGCACCTATGCCCTCTTGCTTGGCTGAACTCACAAACAGCCTGTTGACTGGCATTCTCTTTACAGTCAGCCATTTTTTTGTAGAGACAGTGGAAGGAGACTTTCACTCACACTCATTGGCTCTTTGTTTTCCTTTGCATTCTTGGTTTTATTGCCTCTTTCTGTTTTTAATTGCTAGGCGAGCGCTGTTTGTGACGAATGTCATACTTATTTCTAAACCTTAAGAATTGCAGAATCGACCTCAGTTTGACTTTTGTTTTATTAAGCCTGTGTGTGGGGTGTGTATGCCTTGGACACATGAACCAGGCTGAGAGCAGGGGCTGGAACATTACGTTTCAGGCCATTAGTGTGGAATTCCCTGTGATGCGGCAAGATAGCATTGGCTTTGACATGTAGTGAGCCTGGTGTCAAAGGTCAAGCCCAGTCAAACCATCAAGTAGTGTCACACTAATGACATCTCCCCAAGGGTGTCATGAATCTGTCAGCTGTTGACCAGCACTTGCTGCTTTTTCCGTGTGTGAAAGGCTCTGTCTGCTTTTGATGTATACTAGTACTCATACTATGAAATATTCAGAGAATAAAGGAGCTTTAAACACAGTTTCCCTTTTCCTCATTTTTGATGCACAGTGATCCATTTCTACTCATTCTGTGCTTTACAATGCAGTTATCTACCAGGAATAGACCAATTATCATCTATGGCTATTATGGGATCTGATATTCTGCATCTTCAGATTTTAGGTGTGAGTCTGTGTGTTTTGTTATACATATTAATAAAGTTATCTAGTTGATGAAGTCACCTCCATCTGTCTGTGTCCTGCATGCATAACTATTTGTATTTGTTGCATAATCACTTGAACACAAAAGGGGAACAAGTTTAGTTCCCCTACAGATCATTTATCCTCCCTCAAGTTTGATGTGAAAACTGTCGTTAAAATTCTAAATTATTCAAAATTTTGACCCCATAAACTTCTTGTTTTTGCTGAAAATCTATTACGGTTATTTGACTGCTAATAGTTAGTATCAGTATCGACCCTAAACTTTCTTGGTTAGTCATAACTGCCTGTTGTATGCTTGCCACATAAAGAGAAGCTCAGAAGCATTGTGTACAGAAACTGAGGGCTGGAGGAATTAACTGGAGCTCATTTCTCTATTCAACAGGTCAATGAGGGCAGTAAAGCACAGCAGGCAGCCCTGCAACCTGGGGACATTATCTTGGAGATCAATGGGGAAAACACTACAGACATGCTGAATGTTGAGGCCCAAAACAAGATCAAGAGCTCCAAGACTCATTTGCAGCTCCTGGTGGAAAGGTATGCCAGCATATTCCATGAAGTGGAATAGGGGAAAAAATAAATACATGACATGTACTTGTAATGAGTCACACCTACCGCAACTATTCACGTATTTGTGTACCGCTAACCTGCACCCAAAGACATGCAGTACATGGACGACGGTAACGTTGAAACGGCACTGAATTCTTATATTTTTATTTCTGTGCCACAGTGTTCCCAGCTTCCATCTGTCTGCTCTTGACACTGTTTTTATCTTTATCATGCCACCACTGTACAAACAAAACAAATGATTGTAATCAGGGGAAATGCCAGCATGAATCAGAGCCTCACTGTTCTCTTCCCCAGCGCTTCTTAATAAATGCTGTTTTGAGATTTGCCAAGGACCTATTTGGATGACAGGGAGTTGGCTACTGAAAAGGTTTTCCTTTAGCTAGGGTTGGTCTTGGCTGGCATGTTGATTAAAATCCTCCCTGAATTCATGTTTCTTGTCACTGTTGCCCTCCTCACTTATGTCCATGGTCTGTCTTATTGCATGTGGCCACTCGTGCAAACACTGTATACACACCCACACTCACTCTCATGTGTGCTTTCACACACTTCCTTTTGGATGTCTCGTGTCCATGTGAGTGAATTTTTCCCTGCTGACCTCATGTCTACCACCAAGCCAGAAAAAACATGAATACTCCTGGGTTGCCCAGTACAATGCCACTGTGCCATATCTTTAATCCCGCTCTGAGACCGTCAGTTTGTTTTGGCTGGAAGACCCCTATCAACTTCCCTGCAAGTCCTAGTCTTAATACCACTCACCAAGTGTATAATCTATTTAAATTATATTCAGACAAGCACTCAAGTCTGTAATTGAGCAGAACACATCTGATTTGTTCTGTCCTTGTTCTTTTCAAGTTTAACATCTGCTTGGCCATCAGTGATGTGGGTACTTGGTCTGTTCACACAGCTGGTGAACAGAATCCCACCGAATGAAGCTGGCATAATCCCATTCTCAGAATAGAATAGTGTTTCTTAAAGGCATATAGACAGCTGTGTATTAAGATGGTGTTTTAGTGTCGATGCATTGATTTAACCAGACCCCAGACTTTAACTGACTTTATTTTACTGTGCAAATGACCAAATCATCAATGTGTCTTCGTTGATCCTTTTGAAGCAGTTTATAGTTGAGCTCTGTTTGCAGTTTATTGTTTTTGCTTCACTGTTCAATGATTCCTTCTGGCTGTTTTCATTCTAACCAAAACATTTGTCATTGTTAATGTTTTTTTTTATCCTTTTTTCTCCTGTTCCCAAACGTAGAGCCAATACACTTATGGGTAGGACTGTACCACACTACTATAGCAGTACTAAAGAATTTCATCTGTGACACTGTAATATACAAAATGTTTTACCATTTATTTTATCAAACGCCTTAAACCTTGAAAACTCTGTCAGACTCAAATAAATTCAAAACCCAGTTATTTCATTACCACCAGATTTTCTTGAAACTGTGTTTTGACAGTATACATGTGCTTGAACATGTTACTATTTAGCATTTTAATATTGCAATTCACAGGGCATAGAGGAATTCTTATAGTGCATACTTAACAAGAATCTGCCTCAGGCAGGTTATGTTCAAGTTCTCTCAGTGATGGCTATGAGCAGCTTTTCTCAGCAAAGGGTTTCAGGTGCTGTTTATTTAAGCTTCTCATTTCTGTTGTATCAGGTCACTTAGTATTATTATTATTATTATTATTATTATTATTATTATTATTATTATTATTATTATTATTATTATTATTTTTATTTTTA
>JAQQZY010000029.1:22967381-22979990 GCA_030068375.1 Ostorhinchus rueppellii
TCACCAGTTCATCACAGGGCTGACATATAAAGACGAACAATCACTCTCACATTCACACCTATGGGCAATTTAGATTAACCGATGAAACTATCAGTGCATGTGTTTGGATGGTGGGAGGAAGCTGGAGTACCCAGAGAGAACATGCAAACTCCACACAGAAAAGTCCCACCCCCATTCACTGGTGCTGGAATTGAACCCAGGACCTTCTTGTCGTGGGGGACTAGTGCTATGTATTCACTGCACCACCGTGTCGCCCCATAACATCAACAACCTTCAGAAAAATAATTAAAAATTTTAACAATAATATGCTGTTTATCATTTACACATGTACATTACAATTTACAGATCACAGTGGATCTACAAATACACAAAACACATGATATGCTGAGTGTTGTTAAAATTGCATTTAACCCCTTGATGCTGATTGTCGTGAATTCGCAACAAACCGCCCTCGCTCCAAAATGCAACCAAAATACTATCTTCTTGAAAGAAAAAAATGCAAGTCAAAATTTTCTTTTCCACAATTGGAAATTGATTCAGGCATTAAGGGGTTAATTCTCTTAAGCCATTGTATGTTGTTCATATTTGTTCAGATTTACATTTTTTACATGAGAGGACAGATTTTAATGTAAACATTTTCATGAAAATTTTAGTTTTTGATGCTAATACAAAGAGAAAAATTTGGTGTTATTATTTATAGGCTGTTATGGTGGCCTGACCCACTTCAGATCCAACTGGGTTGAATGTAGCCCCTGAACTCAAATTCATTTGACATCCTTGATTGTTGATATCTTCAGTGTAATTTTTCCATTTCACAAATCCATCTCATGGGCCAAACTGGACCCTTTGGCAGGCCGGTTTTGGCCTGCGGGCTGTATATTTGACACCCCTGGTCTTCTTGATGTGAATAGCTTTCCTAACTCTAAATCTCAACGTAGGTCAGCGCTTTGTTTCCCCCCCTACATTTCTGTCGACCTAGAACTGTCTGGTATCTCCTCAGAAGTAAAGAGGGGAAAAATGGCGATAGAATAAGTGATTGTGAAATGTGGGAGCGAGAAGTGTTTGGCAGGGCTCATCTTGTTTGCTCAGTAAACCCCCGAGGCCTGTGTTTTTGCTGAGGGAAATGCCCACATTGTTGGGCCTGGAGACCGTGGTTACAGGCCAGCCCGGGGCCCAGCCAGCCAGATTGGGACAAACAACGAGATGAAGGTCAGCTAATATAGCAGTTAATTCCACTTCCTGGTCCCCATGACACCCAGGCAGGGTTTATTTGAAGATCCCAGACCCTGAAGTCACTCTGCACTTTGTTTAAGTCCATGAGTATTTTTGGTCGGAGCCAACACTTTCAGATATTAATGTATTCAGATGACAGGGAAGGGAGGGTGGAAAGGAGAAGGCAAAGGGGCGTAGAGCCAGGAAGAGAGGAGGAAAACTACAGATTTCCACACTTTATTCTGTCTCTTTTGTGGTATTCTGTTCGATTCATTTGTCATAATATTGTAATGTACTTCAAGACTTTTACAAGTGCATTCAGTTGTTCTCATCTTACTCATTACCATTCAGTTCTTCGGCGTCTTGATAAAAATGGAAAGGGCGGCAAAGCTTTTGAAGTTGCTGCTGAACCAGTTTCTGACATTAGATTCATTAGTTTCACATGACATCAGCTTTAAACTGAGTCAAGGTTTATGAGGATGGAGGAGGTCTTTTCCTCCAGATTAGTTTCTTGGACCAGTTATGTTCAGGATCCCTGGACTTTAGCGGTCTAACCCACTACAGGTTTTGACTGGAACCACTTTTGGTGATGATGTCTTTATGGAGGCCAGTGCACAACATACAATAGACAATGATATGATATGTAGAACTGCAGCTATTTAGTATTTTGTAATCGATTAGACTCGATTTGATTAAACGGTTATTTGAATAATTTTTAAAAATGGCGAAAATGTGAAAAAGACATGTCTGAAAATGACAAACAACTTGTCTTTTATATCAGAACCAGCTTAAACAACAACCACATAAAGTCAAAAAAAATAAAAGGAAATATAACAAATTTCTTTATAGAAGTAACAACAAAAGGGTGCAGTGGATAGCATTTGTGCTTCACAGCAAGAAGGTTGTGGGTTTGATTCCAAAACCAGTTGATGGGGTTGGGACCTTTGTGTGTAGTGAGGATGAAGCAGGTTCAGAAAATGAATGAATGAAGTAACAACAATAAACACAGTATAAATGTATATATAAACAACAACAAACACGTTAAAAGACATCCATAAACGATATGTGCACTACAGTCTTACTTACGAATAACTTAAGATGGAACTTACATACAACTTTAAAACAAAGACAACTTAAAAGTTTACCCATAAGGACCCAGCGTGACATTTGTGGCAAATCCCAGATTAATTTTTCTCTATATTTAATCATCCTTAAGTGGTTCATCACCATTTATTGTAATATTATCTTCTGTATTTTGTGGGGGTTTTTTCCAGTGAAAATCAGATATTTTCCAACATTTAATTTACTAATCATGTAGATGTTCACAAAAACTCAGATTAAAGTTAAGGATTATTATGAAAAATAGAGAAAACTGAAGAAAAACGGACTTTTTCAGCTAAATATTATCATTAACTAAATATAAACCAAGTGTTTCCATCCACTGTCCTTTGTAATTCCTTTGGTTTTACTAGTGAATTAATGTTGTAGAAGATAGTAGTAGTTTCTACGGTAACTACGGAGCCTCTGAACGTCCAAATGGGTCATATTTGATGATCATGAAAAGATGACAAACTGCATTTTATACCATTTATTTACATGGATTAGTGGATCAACAGGGATTAAACCGTTTATATTGATGATTTTGGTAGATGGTGAATGTTTGGGTTTTTATGGTTTTAAGGAGTATGTGATGGTTCCAATGTGGAAAACTGAACATACAGACATTTTCTCCTTTTTTGTCCTCCCCTCTCTGAGTCCTTCCGTGTCGTTTGTGTTGATTCTGGCATCATGTGCATCACAATAAGTGTCTGTGGAACCAATACAGCAGCAGCGAAATTAAGGAAATGAAGCTTCGATTTCGGAAAATTGTGATAGAATAATTGTTTTAATTGATTCACATTTACTAATCAATTTATCATTTCAGCTCTGATGATATGTTAACATCTTATCCCATCTACCTCGACTTTTTGACAAATTTATTTTCAGTCTTAGTAACATTTTGTTGCTGATTAATTACTTGTTGGATTTGAAGTAGAACTATTCAGATCTGTATTTTTGTTGTGCTGATTAGCTTTTCTTTTTTATCAGTATTTTATTAAATCACCAAGGGAAAACCTCCTGAATTTTGGGTGAATTAGTATTGAATGTTGAAATCCAATTTATTTTTACAGTTGAAACAACTCGAAAACAACTCGAATGGGGCTATTGTATTTAGCATTCAGAATTATGTTTTAATAATGTGTAATCATGTGAAAAGAAGACACACTGTGTTTTCATGGCCATGTCTCCATGTGCATGAATAATTGATTAATAGATGAATAAAAACAGCAAACACAAGCCACATCTTTTTAAAGAGTGACTACCTTTTATTTTGAGTGGGAGATTTGTTTGACATCACAGAATGTGGAACTAATGTATATGACATTGTTTCTGAGTGAAATAATATCAGAACAATTAAATGCTATACCTGTGGCTCACCCCCTCCTTGGCTTGGTATTATTATTATTATTATTATTATTATTATTATTATTATTATTATTATTATTATTATTATTATTATTATTATTATTACTATTCAGCATTTTGTATGCAAGTAAATTATACTACACAGCTAATATACACCAGCTGTCAAGTCTTCAACCAGTCTTTAACAGTTTAGCTTGGCTTTCCTTACTACTTTTGTGTCTTTTTTTTCCCCTTACTTTGTTTTTTAACTCAACAGACATCAGATATTTTTAGGCAGACGTCTCTTTTCAGTCAAAGGACTTTAAGATATAACGTATGTGTGTCTCTATCTCTATATAGTTTATTTTATTTTATTTTTTTAAGACGTGAACCTTCCAGTCCTGGACAGACCAATGGCATCACCACCCCAGAACAGCTCACTGGACGCTTTCAGGTCAGTGCTGGAAAACCATAAAAGGAGCATGATCTGTCTGTAAATCAGAATCAGTTTGTCCAGATTACTTGATGTAATTTGTTAATAATGCATCACCTGTGTGTTTTGTTACTGTTTATTTTGGATAGTGCACTGTTCAGTTTGTGTGTGTGTGTGTGTGTGTGTGTGTGTGTCTTGTTTTTGTTTTTTTTGAGACATATTTTTCACAGTGCTCAGTATTTTATACTTGCTCCAGTCCTGACAGCCTGTTTGGACATTATATTTTGGGTTTTCTGCACCTTGTACTTAAGTCTTCTTAACTTCAACCTACCATCCTGCTTAGTGGATGCTGCACTAGTCAGTGTCAAAACAAGATGAAGTCAAACCCAGTCACAGCACTCTACAGCTGAATGAGTTGACAAAAAACTTTCAGATGTTAAATTTGAAACTGGTTTATTTATATTTGATACCATTGGTATTTAATAGGCCATCGATATGGCTGCTTTTAGTGGCAGTTGCAAGCTCGGACACAGCTATGTACAAGGGACACATTTGGACTATTCTTACTGTTCAAGAAGTGCTTGTGTGAGGACATTTTGTGTTAAATAATCCTGAAAATGTAGAATTCATACTGAAAACCACAGCATGTTGCAGAGAACAAGCTATTCTAGGAAATCTTGTGTGCAGTGTGTGACTGAAACTATGCTCCTGTGCTTGCAAATGGAACACAATTGTTTGACATAAGCTGGTAAGCATAACAGACTGATCCCCTCAGACAAAAAGGACAACCCGAGTGTGGAGTAAAGAGCAAAGAAGATGTACTGATTTACAAATATTAGACAAATCAAGGCTTTTGTTCTTTGTTACACAATGTTTTTTGAGTCGAGTTGATTTTATGAATTTCATTGTAAAATGAGTTATAAGGAAATTGAGGGTAGGCACAGTATATAAAAATTGGATTTTTGATAAATTTTGATATATTCAAATGATTAAAAACACAATACAGCAGTTTTTATATATTTTTAGATAGTTTTTAAGTGAAATGAACCTATTGCCCCCATATCAGGACATCTTTTTTTCAAAAACTATTTCATGCTTGAGATGGTGCTTATTTTTAATACTTACTACTTTCTAGTGATGCCAAATAGCAGGAGGATATTACTCGGGTTGTGCTTTTTAGAAACCAATGCACCAATATCCCTGTGATGTGATGTGTTGTAGGAGGCAGTCATAGTGAGTCGTGATGAGAACCAGAACTACACAGAGTACACCATATCCAGCCCTGCATCACTGTCACCTGGACCTTATTCACCAGACCCTCCTGCCAGTCCTGATGGAAAGAGAGAGAGGCTGATCCCAACCAACAACAAGAGGTAGCTACATTTTGGCCAGACACCTCGAATGAATTTGTAAATTAAAAAGTAATGAAATCTAACATGGCTTCATTTGTTCTACTCAAACTTGCTGGACAGAAAATAAACCTCAACCAGCTTGTCCACTGCTGCTTTGTTACTGTGCCAATGAAAGCAAAGGTTTAGAGTGTCTGAATTTGTACACATATGATCCAGCTGCTTTTAAATTACAATTGGATTAGAAATTCTTTCTGTCTTGTAGATTGTAGTGGTATAAAAAAATGTCAGGAGATGTTTTCGGGCTTGACATGTTTCTTTTTCAGATTTACATCCATTCACTGATTAAATAGGCTTATGTCTGGACAAAAGGTTGCAACAAGTGCTCTCTTGACTCCATAGTAAATAGGTAAGGGAGTAATGGACAGAAAGTGGAGCCGTGGGATTGTACTGTAGTAACAAAGGATATGCACAGGATATCACATTCCACCATTTGCATTCAGTTTAACAAAAGGCAGCGAGTGGAATGTTCACCGTGCTTTTTCTCTCTGGACATTTGTTGACCCTCTGGACAAGTTTGTAGGTCACAGTTCAAGCCCAATAGGTTTCCCTGCATTTACTTGAGTGTGTTATTAATGTACTTAAGGTTTTTAGTACTGTTGCACTTATATTTTGTTTTTGTATTTTAGATATTGCAATTACAAGCAGCAGTGTGTTTTTTTTTTTTTTTTTGTTTTGTTTTTTTTTTTTAAATGTGGATTGGGTTTATAAAATCACATTTTCAAATTTTTTGTAAAAAAATTAATTAAGCAAGGAATATTCCATCAGTCCTGCTCCTTCACTCACAAGATGGTTGCAAAACATCCAGCAGCAGTATACACAGGATACATGTGATTACAATATAACGTGTACCTGATTATCACTTCCTGCTGTCATTCTGTTATAGTGTTCAGCTACGTTCGTGGTCTCCAGAGGAGAGAAGTCACAGACTGTCCAGGCCGCTGTCACAGGTTGGTTGAGGTTTTATTAAAAAAAAAAAAAACCTCCCCCTTTTTTTTTCCTTTTGTTGCTGCTGTAACAATTGTCAGGTCTGAAACGATATATTAGTTTCTTGGTCAATAACTACCAACCCTGCTAAACAAAATGCAGCGTAGTTCCAACTATAAATTGTCTTGAATTAGAATAATTGGAGCTTAGTGAGCAATAAATTACTGTCTTCTGGAGCTAGAATAAGAGAAAGGAGATGGCTCCATTTCTGTATTTGTATTGTTACGCATTTTTCTGAATGTTATTGTTTTCACAGTATAGAGTAGTAGTACAGTATGCACAATGTTCTTGTGCAGACTGTTATTTTCTGTAGCTGCATATCTGATTTCTGGTCCCTGTGAGAGGTACTTAAAGTACTTTTTTAACTGGTGCTGATCAGGATTCCTGGCCTTTCTTCTTAAATGTTATCAGAATATTTCTTGTGAAAGGTGTGTGGACTGCAGTCCTCTGAATGCGAGCCATCACACAAAAGCAGGAAACAGAAATCATTTGACATTTTTGTAGCAGGGAGGGTGTAAACTGAAAAGGTCAGTCTTTTTAAAGTATCTGACCTTAAGATGAACAGCACCCTGAAGCTGTTTCATTTGCAGTCTCTTCAAAAGAGGAAATACGCATCAAAACAATGGCCTTAACCTTTACTTCTCTGAATGGGGATTCATTAGTCTTAGTTAGCAGTAAAATATGGAAAGTGGTAAAATGTAGACATGAGGTTATCGTGAGAGTGCAGCTAAACTATGCTGTGCTTATTTACCATTCCAACAACAAAACCAAGAGGGGGGACTGAGGCGTCTGGAAAGACTTCAGTGAGCTGAAGAGAGAAAATGTTGTGGGAAAGTTCGTCATGAGCTATTTCAGCTATGCCTACATGCTCAGTCTCAAGCTTGGGTCCCACTGAAGACAGAACTTGTGAGATGACAGAGTAGGAAAAAACATACAAGACCTTTTGTAATGGCACAAGAAATTCCAGCCATTTTTATAACGTTCTGGAGATTACATAAAGTTAAAAAATATGCAAGGGTATGAACTTCAAAACATTCAGATGTTCCCTCTGCAAAGTGGCCAGCTGAGAAGATCCATTTTTAAGTTCTCTCCTTGGGTTTGAGATTCCTCTTGTTGTTCACACGGTAAATAGAATATAGATAGACTGTTGCACACGACAGTGTGCACTTTATAGAAGCAGAAGCTGATGTTACAAGTGTTGATTCTTTTCACTCTGGGTGCAAGATGAACAAGTCTAGCCGTGATGTAATTGAGGTCCAAGTGGGTCATTTGAGGATGCTATGATTTGTTTTCCTAAACAGCTTTGACCACTCATTATTGACCGTAAATCAAGATGTTCTTAAGGATAATAACTAATTTGATGCGACTGAAAACCACATGGCATGCTGTCTCCTTCCAAGTTGTTTTAGCTCAGGGAGGGTGTGCAGGATGTCTGTGTGTGCCGACATGAATCAGCTCTCTGACTGGCTCACTGTTAACAGATCCAACTCAATGATATGTGATGTTGACTTGGCTAACAGACACCCCAGGCAGACAGTGGACTAGACTGGAGATGACAAAGCGGCCAAGTGTCAAGCCTTTTATTCTTTGAAGTGATTTAGCTTTTCTGCCTGTGGCTCAAATAGATTTTGATTCAGGAAGCAAGGTTGTTGTACTGTCATTAGATCTAAAATTGACAATATTTAAGTAGAAACCACATGAGCTTTTCTATCTGCTATTTGTTAAGACATTAAACTAAGTGTGTCTGAGCTCACAGTGTTTGATTTGGCAATACAAGCATCATGAATGTAAGCTACCCAATGGGAAACTGATCACATCCGATGTATTACATGCTACATTTTGTTTATTTGCAATTTCCTTTAAGCCCTCATATTATTCAGCTCCTGGCATTTTCTGTATATTTTAAAAGCCACTCCAAAGCAAACTTAAATCGTGAAAGCTAACAGTCCATATTGCATGAAAAAACACCCATCTCTGCCAACAAAAAATACTTAAGGAGACATGTTGAGGCTGATAATTTCATCAAGGTTTTGGGAGTAATCATTCCCCTGCTAGGGGTGTTCATCCGGGACAGGGTCACATGTTTGTGGTATTTGCGAGGTCACCCCTTCTCCCATTCTCCCTACCATTTTTACAATCACCCTCTGATATTTTTGTGTTGGAATGATTTTGTATCCTGTGGGACACATTACATTCTTTGTCTTCCTCCACTCCAATATCAACTTATCCTTTTTTGACTTTTCATCCTTCTGCAGTGGTATTTGGTGGTTAAAGGTCAAGCTCACTGTGACATCACAAAGTATTTGGCCATAACGCAAGAATTCTTACATTAATTAAGACACTATTTCACACACGTTATGATGAAATGATGAGATAACATTGGACTTTTTTGTTAGTTTAAGTTGGGTTCCCTTCATCTAGTTTTAAGATTGATCATTGTTTAGAGTATATTCATGCAGAAAAGGAAAAATAGAAACTTCAGCTGTTCATCCAATAACTTTAACATAAAGTAGATTTGGGTTGTAAAAAGATGCTGTTTGATTTGGAATGCACACACTGCTATGTACTACAGACCCAGTGTTTATCATCATGCAGCCTTATAGAGTTGAGATTTTGGTTTTGGCTGAACCCTCCACCAGAGGATGTCTACCGTTGTTTTAAAGCAGTGACGAGTCTCCAGCTGCAGTGCAGTGATTAGTGAGTGGAGTTCTTTCAGAGCACTCAGCGGGGAAATGGCTGGAAAGAGGCCTACCATGGGCACAGTGTGCATAATGCTGCTGTAGCTGGAGCCATCGTGACAAGGGCCTCTGTCCTGACTGAGAGGTGTAGAGTGCTGATGTATCAGGTGATCAGTCTCTCTGAAAGGCTCCTAAAAGGCTTTTCCACCCCTTGTTTTGCCTCCCTGAGTGAGGAGAGTGGGATGCGCAACAGGATCCTCCATTTTCCAGAGTGTTGGATATCCTGAGAAAATGCCCTGTACAATAGTGGCTGTGATGGCAGAGGCAGTGGAGAGCTGGTGCAGCTTTTCCCTCGCGTCACAAGGCCTGTCGTTGTGTGACAGGAGTTGGAAGAGAGGGGGTTGTGGAGTGGAGTGGACACCAGGGAGCTAGCTGACATTCCCAAACTGTACTTTACACCACTGCACGGCGTTAAGACTACTCGAACACAGCAAAGGTCTTTGTGCTTCATCATACCATTCAGACCTCCACACAGACCACACAGAAAATGTGTTACGCACATGAGGACTGCAAATGTAGATATTGGATCTCTTTCATACTGAATACAATTTTTCAGTGTGGGATTTTATGCTTTTCTCCTCATGTGTGATGCAGTGTTTGTGTGCCGACATGGAACCATAATAACACTATGGCTGACGAGTCAGTGATTTCACAAGCTGAAGTTGTAGCCTGTGTTTGTTAAAGTAAGCATTAAAATAAGACTCAACACTTTAGATTCATTATTTCTTCAGTGATCCTGACATGATGTATGATACTTGATAGTGTTGCAGTAAATCAAGTATTCTAGAATCACTCTCATGATCTCCATTATTACCACTGGCGTGCGTGTGTGTGTGTGTGTGTGTGTGTGTGTGTGTGTGTGTGTGTGTGTGTGTGATGTGCATCTCTCCCTTATAAGGTTATGTAGTGCACATGTAGATATTTGCCTATTATGTTTAAGGACTGATTCATTTTAATACAAACTGATTTGGTTTTAGTGTAGTGCCACAGTTTAGTGTAGATGTTAGTTTTCTGTTAGAGATTAAAATAAACAATTATTACCTTTTTAAACAGTGGATATATTTCATAAAAGACGAGGGCATCCCAGATGTAGAGAACAGGAATTATCACATAGGAATCAGTTGCTCATGACATATAGGCCTCATTACCACATACTTTGGATTTGACAATTTTTGAGTGATTTCTTTTTTTTTCTTAGAAGTATAACTCTAACAAACACGTGAGATCTTGTCTGCTTTGTGTCTTGACTCTAGTTGCATTATGTTACATGAAAGCCCACTCTGCTTCATGTAAGGTTTTTAGAGGTAAAAAACTGCTGTAGATACTGTCATGACCTTGGTCATTGCTGAGCTGTAGCTGAGTTGTGACTAGAAACAGTCTGCATCTTTATCTGTGTGTTCTTTCTTGTGCTAGCGTTACTGTCATAACTGTGCTGTTTTCAAACCATATAAGCGTTTAGATTTCTTTCATTAGTGTCATTTTGTACTATGCCATGTGGTGAGTGACTTTCTTCAAGGCCTGTTATATCCACTGGTTCATCACACTGAGAATAGAGGCAATGGCATCCTACATTCCAGGAAGCGGGGCATGAGATTGTATCTGAACTGACCGGCCACCGTCATGATTCAGAGCATCTGTTTATATCATCAAGAAGTGACCACAACGGGACCTCTGTTTCAATGAACAGAGCCAAAACCAAACTGCTATTCACAAGACATGACCCATCACTGGGCCATTAGGACCAGGCTCTATGTCTGGCTTTGCCGTTGTTGCACTTTGAGGTTCCTGAGGGTTGCCTTAGTGGGCTGCCGGATCCTGTGCCTGGATTGGGTGGTTGCTTTAAAAATATCTCTCCTATTGCACGATGGCCAGATCCTGCAGGGCGACTGTCAGCGTTGGGCTCGTGCAGACCAAACATTTCCTCTGTGTACTAAATTTGGTGAAATGGCCTTGACTGTGTGGCATGTGTCACTAAGCTCTTTATCCAGAGAGCATCGAAAGTATCCATCCATGCATCCTATATCCCATACATCTCCACTGGCCACTTTTTTTTTTTTTATACCCTAGTCCAGCTCTCAAGCCAGCGGCTGGCTTTGTCTTGCTCTATTCTGGAGTTTGTGGTGGACTGGAGTGCAAAGTTGTGGTCATTGCTTTGGACTAGAAATAGAGACTTGGCATGCTAGACTGGAACTACATTTGTTTTAAATGAAGTTCATTTCAATCCCATTTTGGATTGTGAGATGTAGATGCCAGTCATTGGAAGACTGTCACTTCCTTCTAGGTAAATGCATGTCACCTATTGTAGGATCTCCACCAGCACCTAGAAATGCATATCTGTTTCATGATGATGATGGTCTGGAGTGATGTACTATTTCAGGTTTGACATGAGTGGGACTGCTGTTTGGTTTGGCAGGCCAGGGCTCAGCTAAGCCAAGCCAGTGTCGGGGGAGTGGTGCTGGCGGTGGCCACGGTGCAGGGATGTTTTCTTCTTCTCTGCACACTGAGCTCTGTGACTGGACAGTGTGAGGCTGTTTCACGTGGACTCGTATCCATTAAGCCTGGAGTCCATTGTGGCCATTACATGGGCAGCATGCCTCTCCTTATCCCCACTGATTGATCCATATGCCTGTTTTTCTTTCCCCTGGAGTGGAAAAGCAAACTAGGGGGCTTTTGATTCCCTGAGCTTTCCAAGCCCCCGTGCGCCCCCATGGGGACACTCGGCCCTGCAAGTTTTATAGAGAAATGTTGGCGGGGAGAGATGGACCTTTTTTTTACTAGTTGGTGGTGTTTACGAAGGTGGCTGAGGGGTATGTCAACATTCCAAAAGGTGTTGTCAAGGGAACGACGTGTATAACTGCCCTTCACTGTCCTCATGCCAGAAAAAACAGACATAGCTGCTTATATTCCCTACACAGGACATCAGCTTCGTTTTTGGGTAGTGGTTACTATGGCTACATTTTGTTGGTCATAAATCATAATTGTTAGCTGGTTAGATAGCATTAGCAGTTAACACTCAAAATCATTCTGCAAACACAGAGCCACCATAAATGCATGTCTTTCTGACATTTTAGATTTTATGTTTTAGCCATTAAAAGAAATTCCTGTTGAAATAGGAGTACTAGGCTGTACTCCATAATATTGTCCTGCATGTTGAGTTGTTGTACTGTATTACAGAGTACAATTGCATATGTTTGAAACCAGAGTCATACAGGTGGTTTCATATGGTGTGTGTGCAATGTTTACTACATGTGATTACTGGTGTTGTGATGCGTTGACACTCATAAATCGTACTCAAACTGGTCTTATTCCCGGGTCGCGGGGGCAGCAGCTTCAGCAGTGAAGCCCAGACGGCCCTCTCCCCAGCGACATCCACCAGCTCTTCCGG
>JAQQZY010000029.1:22980090-23003854 GCA_030068375.1 Ostorhinchus rueppellii
CTCCATCCTACCCTCACTCGTGAATAAGATCCCGAGGTACTTGAACTCCTCCACCTGAGGCAGGACTTCCTCCCTGAACTTTATCAGTTTTAATGGATGGATTTTCAGATGAGCTATCAAAAGTAGCAGCACATCTAGACCTCCCAGCTCTAGCTTTGACTATTTTAATCCAAACACTTTGTTGAAAATAAACTTGTTACTGTCCTGTTGCCGATGCATATAAAAAGAAGGGCTGTAAATTAAAAATATCATCAAGTCCGGTGATTTTTACTCAGACCATGATTAACTCCAGATGTCTAATGATCTGGATATGCATTTCCAGTTGGAGCCATGAGGGGAATTTAATCGGGATGAAAAATGTGTTGCTTGTAGCACCCTTCGAGGATAAATAAACGTTGAGCCTCGTTTTCATTCTTCAATGTATCTCATGCTTTTGGTGGCAGTGAGTGTGTGCCTCCCTCAGACCACCTACTCTTATGATCACATGAGACGGCTTTGGCTTCTCTCACTTCAGAAAGTTTTAACATTGCTTCCTCTACATTACACACACTTTCACATTTATCTGCTGAGCTTTAGAAATAAAAACAAAGCCAATGTTCAGTGAAATGTGAGGGCCTAATGATCTGTCTTGTAACATCTGCTTGTGAACGCTTCACATATTGGTTTGTCTTCAAGTTTCAGAAAGTGGGAACTGAATTCTCAGAGGCATAGAGGGGAAAAAAAGCAGCTTTGTCTTAACCAGTAAAGAGTGACTGATGCTCACAGTCTTCCTGTTGTCTTCATCTCTAAGCATTTCATTTGGTCTCTAATCTTGTACATATGGTTTATATCTGGAGCGCTCTGATGGTGTGTGGCCTTGGAGAAGAAATCGAGGGAGAGAGGGAGAGGTACAACATTGGCACCACAAAGATCTGTCACTTTATTCCTTGTTATTGAATGCTGCACAGCTGAAAGCCCGGGCCAAGAATTCATATGTAGAAAGCATTAAAAAGGATTGAGGAGATTGAGCCCAACTTCTTGAGCTTAGTTTTTGTACTGTTATGATCTCGGCACTGTTTATAAAGAGGTTTACTTCAACAATTCCCATTTAAAAAAAGGCAAACTAAGCATGCCCTGTAGTTATAAAGCTAAATCCTCTTCACAGTTTTGCCCATCTATGACTGTAAAATTCATATTGTATAGAATAAAGGAAATGAGCTGCTCACATGAATGGATTTATAGTATATAAGATCACTGAGTGCTGGCATGGGGCCTTTAAAATGTTACCTGAAGAATTATCTGCAGTGTATGGTAGCCAGTGCAGTGAGAAGAATAGAGATGACCAGTAGGATATTTTATAAACTGGTTTTAGATATTTATTACTTGGACTGAGATGTTCAGTTCAACAGTTTTTCATTTCTAATGGCGTTAAAATTTTGCTGCACCACAGCTTTATTTTGTCTGTTCTGTTCTTTTTTTGTTTTTCTTATACTAGGCAAATATTTCATGATTGCCTCTCAGGGTTTTGTAATCCAAGCAGGTTGAGAGCAAACAAAACTTGTGCATCTGTTTTCAGTTGGTTAAAAATTCAGCATTTGATGGTAGATATTGGTAGGTCCTTTGTGTTCTCAGAGAAGGATGGTGTTATATGTGGGATTACTATAATTACCTTGCTGTTGTTGTTGTTTTTGTAAAGATTTGTGAAAAGTGTGTGCATTCCTGTACTCCATGGACTCCTCACAGAAGTAATGTGTCAGCCTCTGTTTTGGCTTTTATTTTTTCTATTGAGATGGAACACCAACTTGTCACCTATGTTTATATTTGATTATGGACATGAAGGAGAGAGCTGCAGAACGGCAGTGTGACTTTTAGTATTGTAGATATCTGTAGCTTTTGTCTGCCAATGTTAGATGTTTCTGCAGAGGAGGGTGAGGGAAGGTAACACCAGCCAGTAAATTGGGCATCACCCCTTTCCTGCTTCATACTGCTATTATTTTAGTCTTTGTTTATTGTTTAACCTCAGCGTCATTATGTCGGGCTGCAGCTGTGGCTGAGCTGGAGTCACTCTGTAACTATCAAGCTGGTCTTACTTGTTATCTTAACTTTAACAAGATGGCTCATACTTTACCGAAACCAGCTGCAATAGATAAGAGGCAGTAAAAAAGGTAAAAGAATGTTAATAACATGGATTTTGATATAAAACGATGCCCTGTGTTCAGCCGTATATTGTTTTATTTGTTACAGAATGTGGACACAGTAATGTACCATCATTCAGACATAATTATAGGGCAGAGTTCATCAGTGACAGTGGATAACGAGTAGGTTACCATCAGCCTCAGGTCTTTCCTCAGGACCTCCACCAATGTACACTGCTGGATAGGAAACACTGTACACAGATCTTGATTATTACCCAGCCCAGGATGTCTGGTGTCCCCCGCCTCATTGTATTACAGCAGTCATGTCTGTGGTGGAGACAGTGAATGAGCAGTTGCCGCACTTTCGTACAGCACTACCAAGCTCCCTAAAATAAGAGCTCCTCTAGGCATCTCTGCAGTGTGCTGCTCATCCATGCCCTGTAATTGAAGCTGCAGGGTGGTAATGATGATGCAGAGTGGCTTGCTTGGAGCCAGACTGAAGGCTCCTCCGCTGGCACTGTCCCCAGTGTCTCCCATGGGCCTTGATCTGAAACAGCTGCCCTTACTACAAGATGCAAACAAACAGGAAATGGTGAACTCAACTGGCATCATTGACAGAGGTTTGTTGATATATTTTCAGAGCTGCTGCAGCATGTTAGGCTGTAAATCTAGCCTTAAGCATTAAAACAGTCGCACTTACTATTCATTCACTCACTTTAAACATGTCATTTAAGTTTATTTACAAAACACTTTCACAAAATAAGGTCAGCTTAAACCAAACTTTGCGATAGTTCAGGCAGCCAGAGCTACATCCGTGAAATGCACAGCTCACCCGTTTAGTACCCTTTATAACTATGATGACATTCATTCATTTGTCCTGCACCACACTACTGCTAACAGATCACCTCCACCTCTCCTACCTCCTGCTTTTGCAGTATTGTGTTCATGTTTGGATTGTGTGTATTTGCAGTGTCATGCTTGTTCAGATTATTCCAGAGCAGTCACTTGAGCAAAGTCTCTGCAAAGCTCATGTACGCCATTCTATAATAAATGTTTATAACAAAAAGACACAATAGGTACTGCTGAAAGATCCTCCACAGTCCTTGGGAAATTGCCAGGCCTTTTACATTTGCACTTGTTGAGGTCGACTTTGCCAACAAAACTGTTGTTAAAAAGAGAGCCACCACACCAGATCTGATACATTTTATGTTCACATCTTCAGATTTAAGTTGGAGGTGTCACATTTTGCCATCTATCACATTTTCCAGGGCTGTAGGCCTTTCTCGGGTCAAGAGGATCCAGCCCAGGGATGACTGTGGAATACATAATGGTTGAATGGAATGAAATAAACACCAGTCTACCGCATAACCTTCCACAGTTAATCCACCATCTTTGCTGCTAATGTCTGCAGACATGTCTGCTACAGCGAGAATTTAGACTAGAACGTAAGAAGTCATTTTAGATCTTATATTTGAATGTTAGCATGTTATTGTACATGCAGCTCTCATACCAGTGACATGGCCTTAACGATCCTGGCTGTGCTATGGGCTCCTGATTACAGTTCAGTTCAGCTTTAATCAGAGCTTCCTCCTCTAACCAGCCACAGGAACCAGGAAGAATTGGCTGATGATTTTCTCCAGTGGTCTACTGGAGAATTTCCCATCTATAAAGCTTGCTCCTATCCAAGACAAAATAATAGGCTTTCCTCAGTTCAGTTGTGCCCCTCCCTTAGTTTGTTGATGTATGAAGCATAGGGTCTCTGTTGGCACGGTCAGGACTCATGGATTGTAGCTTGAAGATTAACCATGTGAAAGAGCATACAGTAGAATCATGATGACAACGATGATTACCACAGTGATTAGGCCAGCCTGAGTGAAATATGACTGCTATAAAAGGCAAGAATCAGAGGGTTTAGACTGATCATATGAACGATTATGATAATTGGAGAGCTGCTCTGTTGGTCCAGACAAAGGTTTTTTTAACCCTACAAGGTCACTGACTCCTTGTCACAGCGGAGTGCTTGTTTTTCCTCTCTCCCGCTTCCTTTTGTTTTTCTTTACTTCATTGCATTCCTCTTGAGTCTCATAGATCAGAGTTGTGATTTTTATCTGTAAAATGTGCTCGTGGAGAGTATGAAGGATTCACATTCAGTAGCCAGACACTTATATAACATAGGTTTGTTTTGCATTATGGTGGTTTTATAGACATGTACTGTGTGGCTTCACTGTCTCTTTAAGCATGTATGTCCATCAGGTAGATGCCTTTGAGATTGATTCACAGCAGGAGAGGACATGGATGTCTAGTACTTGTTCTCTGATGATATGGAATATGTGATCTTATGAGCCTTCTGTTATTATTCTGGGTTTATCCTGGGAAAAATCACAGGGATACGCTGCAATGATCATTTCTGGTAAAGGCTTCTTGGCATGCACCGCTAATCTGCCCACTCACTAAGGAAAAAGAAGAGGAAAATTGGACTCAATTGAGAACAGAGACATTGTTCAAAGAGTTGCTGAATTGGAAGCGGGTGCTGGCACTGGACGCACAAATCTTTGACTCCATCAGTGCCACTGTGTCAACATCGAGCTCCAGCATCAGCTCCAGCTAGAATCTCAAGACAAGTACCGGTTCAAAGAGCTGGGTGGAGACACTTCTTCCTTGGACGGAGGTTATGTAACATCGATGCCAGCTGGTGACAGTTGAAGGAGAAAAACGGAGGGAACGTCGTTATGAAGGCCGTAGTCTCGAGTTGTATGTGGGCTGTTGGAGTCGTAGTCTAAATTTCCTGGATGGTGCACAGGCCTGAAATAAAGTAATTGGTTTGTTTCCCCAGCAAACTGGAAGTTTGTTTGAGGTTTGTTCCTTTTTTTTCATCCAAGTGCAGCGGGTTTACTTTATGTGATTAGTAAATAGTTGGTGTTACAGGTAGACACGGTTAGATGCCAGATGGAGCAATTTGTTTGTGGAGATTCCTGACAGTAAAAATGTCTGGCTTGAGTTATGTGCGTTTCAGACTTTGACCAGGTGTGCAGACTGTGAACATTTGCTTAAGGTCATTTTCTTTAGTGGCTCACTTGCACTCTTGCATGACATCATTAAATAGAACTAAGATCAACCTTTGTAATGATGACAGTTGTGTCTGTAAGACCAGCAACAACAATAAATGTCACTGACACATTTGGAGTGTTGTGAGCTTTGTGTAGAATAGATATTTGGCGCCCTCATCTGTCAGTTTTCAGTTACACTCACTTTGCTAAAAATTGAGATGCTGAGCTCACAGAAATTTAATGCTTAGCATTTAGTTTTGTTGAATGATGTTTGTAAAAGTCTTTATCACAACATGAGACACTGTTTTCTAAGTACCATGAATAAATGTAAGATTTGCACTGCATCTGGAACCTGTTGAAGGTCATGCTGGCTCTGCTGTTCCCATCAAATAAACACTAGGGTCTGTGCCAAACATCTGTTGTCACACAATCTATCATCTGTCAGCTGAGGGGATAAGCACAGTGCTGATATAAATGGTAATCAAGATTAAAAAAAATGTTGATGGAGGTTGCTCTGTTAGGAGTTGTCAACAGAGGCAACCATCAGGAGAGGAATGTTTGGTGTGACTCGGGTAGTGAAGAAAATGAAGTCTTTTTTTTTTTTTTTTAAAAAACCAAAACCAAAAATCAAAACCATACAAAGTGTATCATGTTTTTTCTCTGTACTGCAGGTAGAGCTGTTTAGGCTCAAGTCAAAAATGACAAAGATGATGAAGCAGAAAGGCCAAACTGGGGAGTTCTGCACAGTCCATCTGGAACTCATTTAAGATGCTGATAAATCTCTCCTGTTTTGATCTTGAACGACTATATCCTACATAATGACGTGTCAGCCTTGTTTTATTCTACCTTGTCATAAAGTACAGTCTCCTCAGATTTAGAGCTTCCTGAAATGATGCTCTATTCATTCAGCACTGATCCACTGCTGGGGGAGCAGTGATCCAGAAATACTGGCTGTGAATTCCTGCTTCTGCATTGAACATAGTGTGACTCTTTTACAGTAATATTGCATCATGGTCTGAGAACTTGTTTCAATAGATTCTTCAAGGCTGGAGTGTAAAGTTGGATTCAGCTGCTGCAGGACATTTATCTTTCATGCTCACTCAGTCTCTCATCTTTTTACTGTTCTTATTTTTCCTTTAGGAATTCTCTCCGTCAGATTACAGAAGTAACTCTGTGTCAAGCAGAACCCCCACCCCACCAGGACGCTACTCGCCTCACAGCCCCATTGATCCAGACGTACCCATGTCCCCCCGTCGCAGGTAAAGACGGCTAAATTCACCTACATCAGTACTGTATTAAAACATTTCAAATGTGTTGTACCTCCTCTAATATTTACATGTTCTAGTCCAAGTAAATGAATGTGACCCTAAATAGTGGTTCCATAAACGGTCATTATTCAGATTATTTGCACAGTTTGCATTAATTGTACTTCATAATATAGCAGAATCAGCTGCTCTGACACTAACTCAACACAGGTAGGGTGGGACAGTTTTGTTTGAATGAGGTTTTATTCATGATTATAAGAAATAAAGGAATATTGTATAGAGAGGATTACTGCAAAATAAACTCAACAGAGTGACGCAGGTCCACAACACAAACCACAGAGGCTTTGGATCACACTGAAGGAGTTTATTTTGGGATCATTAACTCACTGTACATTAGCTCATTTATTATTCCGCTTCTTAATTAATAAGAATTCACAAATTTAACCACAGATTGTATCGTTAAGTTATGAGCGGGTTGTTTTTTTTTTTTTTTTTTTTTTTCTCTCCTCCATAGGACAGCAGTAGTCTGCAATATAGAATTATGTATATTAATGTTTGAACAGAAGTTACTAAGGAAATGAAACTTGATTTACATAGCACTTTTAAAAGACATGGTGATGAAGCACTGCACACATAAATGGGAGAGATGATCAAAAGTGCATAAATAAATAACCTAGCAAAACATTCAGCATCCAGACAGTTGTAAAACAAAGACAACACCACCTAAGCACGTGGCATACAAGACACACCAGAGACACCAGTGGACATATACATATAAATACTGCACATTATTGGACTATAAAAAGGCTTCACAATAAAGATAAAATGGTTAAAAGCTGCTTAAAATGTTTATTGGTGAATATAAAGTTAGCGTATTAATACTAAATATTCATACATTACCTGGGCCTAGAGCATCCCACCTAAATACAGTTTTTAGTTTGAAGTTTATCATTTTGTGCTTTAAAAATGGACCAGGCAGTTAAAAGTCCAGATGTATCTCTAACTCAAATCAGTTCATTCCTGTATAATACTGAGTCAGCTTATGAATGCTATTGCACAGCTGCCTTTGGTACTTACAGCTGTTTGCAGCTGTGTTTTGTGCAAACTTTGCAAATGACTTTGAACCTTTGGGAAATTATATATTGTGTCCCCCATCTGCAGCTTCATCCCCTCTGATGAGGTGATGGAGCTGTAATGTGGCACATTTCACATGTGCAACTGCAAATAGTGCCTTCTGAATACTTTAAATGTTTAATTAGATCTACCAATGTTTTTGTTTTTTGTTGTGTGGTTTTGGTTTTTTTTAACCACAGGAGGAATTAAATTTTTCTTTTACTCGCTCATACAATCCTTGTCCACTCGCTCTGCTGGAGAGCCTGGTGCCTGTGTTTTCACAGTGCAGGATGGTTGACTTTGGCCCCAGTTCCCCCCTGTGCAGCCGCACCAAGTGATATGACGTGTCAGCAACTGTAGTCATATCCAAACACCACATATTCCCTAAAAAGTCTGATTTTACTTCTCCCCCTAATTGGCCCCCAGTCCGGAGCCCCCAGCCTGCACTCCAAGCCTCTCCCTGCTCCTCCCCAGCCAATCGCAGACCCAGTGACACCCATTTACCCACCCCTTTATGTCGCGTGGCCAATGAGTTTCAGCCCAGGGGCACACCTTTCAGTCAGGCTATTGTTTTTCTGTCTCGTCTGGTGTAGATAGAGGTGTGTGTTCTCCATCTGTGTGTGTGAGTTATCCTGAGTTGCTTCTTGGAGCATTAGACATACAGGCACTGGAAAGAACGGTCGATTCCTCTTTCTTTCTGAGGTGAGTCTTGTCAGTTTAAGTTTAAGTTCTTTTTAATTCTTTTGTCAGAGTACACTAGCTGTGGTTTACATTCATGCTGCAAGGAAACTTTCGAGAAATGTGGTTGGAATTTAGCCTTGTGATCTTAGATATGTTTTGACTACTCGCATTTTGAGTCTCTGCTATGACTAGATCATTGTTCCCAGTCTGTGTATGGAAACCACTAAGCTGTTTGTCTCTGATGTAGACATTATATAGATGTGAGAACATTAACAAGCATAATTCCCAGATGACAAGCCCCTACCAAGTTCACTCATACTTCATCAACTGTAACCACTTCCACTGGAGTGTATTAGTGTTTGTTCAGATGAATACTGTTCTCTCTGACCCTCACTCTTATTTGTTTTCCTCCCATTTGACCTAGACTTTCCATTTGTTTTGAGATTGCATGTCAGGAGGAATGGTGAGCGAAGCGAAAAGGGAAATGGATTGCTGAGGGTGGAGGGTGTGCTATAGAGGTCTGTTTTCAATTTGAATCATGTTCAGTGATACAGAAGAAAGGGTCTGAACATTTCCTTGGTTGCGTATTTGTTGTCTTGTCTGTTTGCTGTCTCCTGTTTCATCCATATTCAATTAGCGGCAATCAAGTGTCGAGTGCTGAAATGCAGATGGAAACAACACGTATTAAACACATTAAGACACAAAGGACTTCATGCGTATTTGCCAGACGTACATGATTATGTAGAAAGTGGGCCAGAATCTCAACATTTCTTAAAAAAAAAGTCTAAAATTGGTGCATAAGCTCAAACTTCAGGAATGCAAGGCAAATGTAAAAAATCCCTGTCTGAATACTTCTGGTCCATTGTAATTTTGTACATCGTGTCCATGTATATGCTACTGTAGTGCTAAACGGGTCCATTTTTTCTCCCATCTTTCTGTCTTCTGTCAGCATTAAGAGTGCGTCTACATTCAGTGCTGTAAGAGGCAGTTTGTAATGATGGTTTGGGACATTGTGTCTGAACTGATTCTTCACACCACAGGTGTAAGTTGAGCAGTAAATATTAGTGTAGATCTGTTGTATGTGACAACAGGAGCAACAGACAGTCAGCTTAAGTTGACAGATTCTGTAACACATTTAGCCACAGGTGAAAGGTACGCTATAAAACCACACCTGATCCAAGTACTGTACCGGCCCAACCAGTTTCTACTGACAGCAAACACTCAGCAGCTCCCTCCAGATAAATCCAGTGTTGGGTCTCTCTGGTTTACTAACAAATACAGCTGTCTGTCCAGAATGTACGGAACATGTTTCTATACTAGCGTCAGGGAGCAACTGGTGTTCAGCTACACATTAAGTTTAGCAGAAACAGTAAAAACTAACAGCTTTTCCACCACATGAGTGGTAAAGAATGTTTCTCGTAAATGAGCCACACTGTACTTGCTAATTTCTAAATTTGCTAACAGTATGTACCACAAGCTGAAGTCTTCCTTTGTAGTCTTCCCACTTCTGTGCAGTGATGGGTTGGAAAAGGGCATAGCATGCAAAGTTCTAAGACTATGGCTGGAGTATGGTTAAGACGTTACCACTGGTGTTTTACATTTGAAACCATTTCTTATACAGTCTACAGTTTCCACTCTGTGCCAAGTCATCATATGAACTTTTGCATATTATGATCTTGGATTTATTTATTTATTTTTTTCCTGAAGGCAGTTTCTAAATCAGAGCAGTGCCTCTTGTAATTGGATAGGTGCATGATCCCGTTGGGCTTATGCACAACTTGCACTGTTTGGCCTTCTTCCTGTGGTGTGCAATCAACAGACTTTACGCTTGGAGGTCAAAGTCTGAAAGCCAGCTGCTGCTACGTACTTCATTTCCTCTGGATTCATTTAACCCAGATTCACTTTTTCATACATGCAGGTTTTACAGAACACATCACCCAGAGCATTATAAGAGGTCGATGATTTGTGACCAGGTGACACTGACATTTTATTTTTCCTCTGTGTTTCTCTGCAGCAGTTTGAACTCCGACTTTGCCATGCGCAAGTTTGACAAGGACTCAGAAGTGTACAAGATGATCCAGGAGAATAAGGAGTTCCGCACAGCACCTCGACAGTCCACCACGTTTAAAATGCTGCAAGAGGTCCTGGAAGCTGATGAGAAAGGTTGGAAGGATTTACAATTTAATAGAATAGATAGTATTCACTATGTGATACTAAGATATCCCATATATAAAAATACATTGTGTGAATAGCTGTCGTCTTTATTATTAGTGTTTAGTGTAAAATATGTTAATTGAATACATTTACACGGCAGAGAACAATGTAGCCATTATGTCAAATGCACTCTAATTTATGTCCCATCCTGCTGTTAACGTCTGCATCCCCATCTTGAAATCATCCGTGTCAAAAGTGCATCATGCAAGCAGATATTCCATATGGCCATCACCTGTGCTGAAGGAAAAGCTTCCCTGTCTGCAGTTCACACTCCGAAAGCATATCATGGAATGCATCTGTCCTCCTTTTCCCCTTTTTTGCTTTTGATAGATGTGACGACAAATGAATCCAGATAGCATAACATTCTTTCATGATGTGTTGACCAGTGTGTGGAAACCATCACATGAAACGCGTCCCAAGGGTGATGAGCTTGTGATGACTAGTGGAGATCGTAAACAAGCTCCACACCAGCAGGGCAGTACTGACAGAAGGCAGTGTTGTAAAGTGTTGACGTGATGAACAAAGAGACACAGACCTGTCAGAACATCCCTACGAGCAGCTCTGTTTGTGTGTTTGACTTCAGAGGCGGCCTTGCGGTTCCCAGGAAAGCTTTCTCCCAGCGCCCCCAAAGCGAACCCACCAGTGGCCGGCGTCAGCAAATTCCACACCTGTGAGAAGTGTGGCACCAGCATTGTGTAAGAATGTTTTTACACGATTGTGATCTGTTGTAATGTACAAGTTTTTCATACACATGTCCACCTCACGCAAATCTTGTTCACATGATGCACTGCAGAAATCTAAATCGTACCAAGTGCATCTTTCTCATTTCTAGTCAAAATATCTCATCACACTTAAAATAAAACCTAATCAACTTATTTTTAGATAATAGATCTTGAAAATGTTATTTCTTGTCTTTTGTCTGCATTTATTCTCGTAGTTTAACACCACAAACACACACCACAAACAAGGTGTCAACTTTTTATGAGATTGATGCATATTTTTTTTTCTTGGAGACAAATATTTTACCATTTAGTGCATGACCATCACCAGCCCTCCCTGGAAGCTAAATTGTCATTATTTATTAGATTTTCCTGTTGAGAGCCAGGGAGGGTAGTGCTGCACCATGGTGAGTTAAGGGGGACACGTAGAAGATAGCAGAAAGAAGAAGAAAAAAAAAGAGGGGGGGTTCGACAAACAGAAGAGGAGTGCTATTTAGGATAAAGGAGTGATAAGGACTGTGTCAATCTGAGCAACAACTTACACCACTTCCAAAAACAGCACCGAAAACAAAGGTCTTGATAATTTTAGAGTACGTCACCAGGGGAACATGAGTGAGGGAACAAAGTACAGGGTGCATGAGTTGAGTGTAAAATCCATAGAATGAGTCAGCACATGCTACTGAGTCCCACCAGTGCTCAGTAATGGGAGAATTGTGTTCCATTGGTAGATTTTTTTTTTTTTGTATTTTTTATTTTTACTCAATTCAACTTTTTTTTTTTTTTTGCTGAATTCAAGCAAAAAATCTGCCAATGGATCAAGTGAAAATTATTTTGGTAAGATTTCTTCATTTCTTTTTCCAGTGTATACTTTAGACTCCAAAAAACTTATTTTATTACAGCTTTCATGAACACAGCTCCAACAAACTACAAACTACTAAAAACATCCGCTTTTTAAAAAAAAAAATGTTGCTCTCGTTTCACATTTTTCAGGTTACTGTAGTTACAACTGACGAGTTTCATAAATTACAGCAGCTATAAATGTATCGAGTCATTTTTCTTTCCCTGTACATATGATGGTAATGGTGGAAAAAATCAATATAGCAGCTGCATCAGTAATTTGCCTGCACATGGACTCCTGATGGAAAATTTCAGGAGTGTGTTTAGATGTATCTTGTATCAAAGCAACACACAAATATACAGTTTGTTTTGAGAAAACTCTCCTGCAACATAATGAGACTTGACACATGTGAAAACTGTTTGTAAGGTCATTCTAATGTGGCTATTTTCAAAGGCTGAGGTACGGTTCTGTTCCAACATTTCTGGTTTTGTGATGAAAATGTTTGTTTGTTGACCTGAGACCTGTGGTTTAACAATGATTTGTGTCTCTTTGGTCACTCTCAGCTGATTTGAATTGGAAATGAAGTGAATCATTTCACGCTGCTGACAGGTGGATCGGAGTGTTTTCCTACTGCCTGACTTGGCTGTTGTCTCCACAGCACACAGGCCGTGCGAATCACAGACGACCGCTTCCGCCACCCGGAGTGCTACACTTGCACAGATTGTGGTTTGAACCTCAGGATGAGAGGTCACTTTTGGGTCGACGATGTGATGTACTGTGAGAAGCACGCCAACCAGAGGTACCAGGGCCCCGGTAGTTCCCCACGATCCACCGTGTCCCCTCGCCAATGAGTCTGCCGTTCCTCACCTGCCTCACTCTGGACATAGAGCGCTGCTTGCCTGCCTGAAGCTCCAACTCGTCCAACTCGAATGATAGACCTTGGGATGAGCATGGAGGTGGACTGTGGTCAATGATATGCCAGTGGATTTTGTTTTCTGATCAGAGTTAACCATACTTTGCAATATTATGTTTCATTTTCTTGCCTTTTTTATAACTGTATGATATCTGGGGCTTTTTTGTTTCATATGGCCCCGCCTCCAAAACTCTTTAGGTATTATTAGCTCAAATGATGCACAGCTGCCATAGATGGAAATCACATCCAACTGTCCTAAGGTCAGACTAACAGAACACCAACGTTTGTGTGGTAGACACAACAGGACTGGTCCCAAACTACAAAATCCCAGTGAAATATGGCCGTTTCGATATTCTGCAAATGAAAAGGGACCAAATGTCACCTATACTCCATGCCAGTTAAAAAGTACTGTACACAGACTGTGCTGTGTGTGAACATGTGTGGGGTTTGTGGGTGTGTATGGGTGCATGCTTTCACATGCAGGAGTGTGATAGCTTCTGCATGCCTTCCTGGCATCTGTGTGTATGTATGTGTGAGCGTGAGAACGAGGGATGAAAGAAAGGGGGGTTCAAGTTGTTGAAGACACAAAGGAGTTTGTGAACTTTGTGCTAGAATAAGGCCAAAGCTCCACAGTTTTTCTGTTTTGTTTTTTTTTTTTCTTTTGTAAGCAGAATATATTAATAGAAATAATGAAAAAAAATTGCTGATTTTTGTTTTTGCTATTTTGTTGCTTATGAGGGACTATAGAACTGTTCACTAAACAAATATTTTTGATGTTTTTGTGATTGAACCATATTCTATAATATAGACCATTTTAATGCATAATGTATGCACAGGACATTTGGTGTGAAAAGATTTGATACTACAGTACACTTGTCCAGTTTGCAGCAGTACTCAGAGATACACTATAATAATGTTCATATTTCATGTGGCACTTAATAAATCACACAATGTAAAACTTTTTTATGGACTGTGTTTTGACTCAACTCCTGTATCATTGAGTTTTTGGATAATGCAAAAACTGTCTGTAGTACACTTCAAAGACACTTCTGCACCAACTGTTTAATTTAACACATTTCATTTATTCCAAATCAAGGATTTCTTTGAACAAATGTGACTTTTCTCAGCAGGAAGACACAAGTGATGCTAATTTAGTTTACTAGTAAATGGTAAGTGAACAGATGTAATGAATTTAGTGGCTTCAATATCATGCATGTGCATCAACCTCAGGGTTTTGGTTTGTCCGTTTGCTTACTGACCAGATGTTCTGGGACACTGAAATGGAGCTGGTCCATCATTATTCCCATTAGGATCACCTGTGTTTTACCTGCGGAGTTTAGCCAAAATGTCTACTGTGAAAAAGCCCTTTATATGTTACAGAAACCTGAAGTGTAAGAAATCCTAATGACAAACTAGTGATGAGGTAATCGGAGTTTCCTATGTTCCCCAGTTGGACGTACATGATAGGAATGTAGTTCCATGTGCAGGGACAAAGGCCTGCAAACCAGAACTGCAGGCAGTGGAGTTTCACTAGTTTCACCAAACCCTACATCAATACTGGGGAACAGATACGCTCCCCAAAATATAGGGGAGATGTGCATTAAAGTATTTAATGTGGCCTTGATTCTCATGACCAAAACAAACAAACACCCAAATGATACAAAACAGCGTTGACATGTTCTTCTGACACCCAGGAAAGGAAAAGTTTTGGCTCCCCCCCCCCCTTTAAATAATTTGAGTAGAAACAACATGATGCAACAGTTTATTCAAATAGATCATTTATTTTTTCATGTAATGTCCTTTGCAGTGGACCATGCTCTTTTCTTTCTTTTTTTTTTTTTTTTTTTAATGAATTAAAGCTATAAACCTCTTGTCCCCTACAGAGGACAACAATGCATTACTGGATCTCAGGAGGACATGTTGATTAAAACCAGAACACTGTGATTAATGCAGAAAACCTTATCTGCTTCAAATAGTTCAGGGAAGTTCAATTAAGTGCAAAACAGTCACACTGAATACTTGACATGACGGTCTTGGCAAAGTGGGAACATTTTTTAATACATGTTCCCTGTATTTTCTCACATCTAGATACAGAGACTGAGAATGTTGTTTTAATGTAATTATAACCTCAGTGAAATGAAAAACCTAATCAGGCATAAGATATTAAAGCACAGTACTTCAGATAAGAATGAAATGTTCTCAGATAGACAAAGTGGTTCCAGTCACTTTTCAGATGTCATGTTCATTTTATAAAAGTCAACATGCTCCTCAGGGTGTTGACTCCAAGCTTTAATCCCTTTACAGTGACAGTGCTCATTAAAAAAAATGGGATTGGCCACATCTGTGTGCTACGAAGACAGGTTTGACCTGTATACAGACACGAAAACCATTATTAGACCATCAATAGTCATCAGAAGCAATGGTTATGCAATCCAGTCCTAACTCCTGTGTGTATCATGTGACTCGGACAGAAAAGAAAACATGAATGCCTAAAAGCACTGTTTTTGTCAGTACAATGCCATAGAAATTGATGTAAGAAGTGAAGGGATTTTGTTTTTTATTAAGAAAACATGGAAAATGGATAGATATCAGCTCTGAAATTAAACTATTATGAGCAATTTTGTTTGTAGTATTATTATATTTGTCCAAACAAATGGACCTTTAGTTGTACCAGGCATCAAAATGAACCAGAAATTAAAGAAAACAAGGGGTGGTCTCATATTTTTCTCCACAGCTGTAGGTGTTCCACAGATCTGCAGAACACTGAGCACATTAGTAGAGTGAATCACACAACCCCAAAAAGGTTAAAAAAAAAAAAAAAAGGGATAGTAAATATTGACAGCAGTAGTATTAAAAATGTACTTTGTTTTAATGTAATATATTCAATGTTGTATACTGCCTCTGGATATTAAAGTTTAGACAGCGTTTATAATGGCTTATAGGGATAAAAAAAAAAAAGTAACAGTGATCCGAAAAAGTTAATCAGATTCCAGTATCAAAACAGCATCTAGAGGAGGTCAAAGATGAGAAATCACTGAAATATTTAAAAATAGTGTTCTTCAAAAAAGGATGGGAATGGACCGGGCTATTTCATCATCCACAGTCTGGAACAGAATTAAAAATATAATGAAATCTGAATGTATTTCAGTGTGTAAAGGGCAAGGAGTCAAGCCGAAGATGAACGTGTGTGATCTGTGATCCAAGAAGCATCATTCATCTACAGCCAAATCAAGCCTCATGTTAAATGTGTCCAGAAGCAAAAATTAACTTCTTACAAAGCATATTTTTCTCATTTCTAGTCAAAATATCTCATCACACATAAAATAAGCCATAATCAGCTAAAGAGTAACTTTTCGGTGAGATATAAAGAGCTTACTTTTTGACGATAGATCTAGAAAATCTTATTTCAAGAAATCTTACAAGATAATTTAATTTGTTCCACTGGCAGATTTATTTATTTTTTTATTTTTTTGCTTAATTCAAGATTATTATGTATTTATTTATTTTGCTTGATTTAAGCAAAAAAAAAAAAAATCTGCCAATGAAACAAGTGAAAATTATCTTGTAAGATTTCTTGAAATAAGATTTTCTAAATCTATCATCTAAAAATAAGCTCTTTACTGTGTATTCTTCTCTACATCTTATTGTGTCATTCTGTGACAAACATTAAAAATAAATGAAGCAGACAAAATAAAACCTGAAATGTATGTGTTCAAACCAAATAGTAACATGAAGGATCCTTGATGCTGAAGTTGAATTCAAGGAGGTGGGGTATTAAAAGTTGCAGTGTCAGTGTGAGTATGTAAAAATAAAAAAGGGTGCAGTTATTTCTGTGCTGGCCAAAAGAGGGCAGCATCAGCACAGTTACACAATACTACTCTCATCCAACACTTGGACCAGACCTGGGCATTGGACCCACGGCCTGACCCTGACTGGCCCCCATGAGGTCACTGGCAAATTAAAAGTCAATCAAATATATATATCATTGCAATAGATGCAACCAATGTAATAGCACTGCTTTTATTTTGAAGGATCTGCTAAATTAATGTTTTTTCGTTATTTTCAGTACTTAGCAGAAGACTTGTGCTCTGATTGGTTTGTTGGTCAGTTTCAGCCCATGAAGATGCAAGCTGATGCCAAAATAAAAGACTGATTCAGAATGCTGAGTTTTTAACAAGACATGGACTTCTACGTTGTATTCTGTGCTTCACATTTTCATTGTATCATTGTATCGTTTCATTTACTGTTTTTATAGATATATGTATAGAGCCAAGATGCAAGTATATTGGCCCGGCCCTTAACAACTGTCAAAGTTTCTCATGTGGGCCCATAAGAAAATGAAAATGAACTGCCCAGCTCTGACTTAGACTCTACAGCTTGATAAGTTTTCAGAATGTGCATCTGGAATTAAACCTGCATTTGCACATTTTATCCACACAAATACAGTCCAATTACTATTTTTATCATTGGTTTATTTAATCATTACTTTATTAGGCAATGTAAGGCAAGTTTATTTGTATAGCACAATTCATACACAGGGCAATTCACAGTGCTTTACAAAAATGGAAAAGAGACAAGTTAAAAACACACAATTGCAATTAAAACATAATCAATAAAACATAAATAATAGTTAAAATAAAAGAGAAGAGATCAGACAGACCACTTTCAGTTGTTATATGCACAGTTGGAAAAAACACACACACACACACACACACACAGACGGGGGCAAGGTTAGCTAACTAGCGCTGACCCAAAGGAAGAGGAGGAATTAGAGTTAACTATTATCAAGAAAATATGGAAAAATGGACAGATATCATATCTAAAATGAAGCTACTATGAGCTATTTTTGTTATTATTATATTTGTCCAAACAAATGTACCGTTATTTGTGCCAGGGTTTAAAATGAACAAGAAACTGAAGAAAATTATTTTGTCCACAACTGTAGTAGGTAACAGTAATTTACCTTAGTACAGGATGCCAGTCACCATAAAATAGGAAAAAAATAAAAAAGAACAGTGACAGTGGACACATGGTGGCCGAGCACGGAAGACCTGCTCCTTTAACGTTTGTATTTTTCCAGTGATTATGCACTAATCTGCAACTATATCCCCCCCTAATCCCCCAAAACCTTACACTCTGACCCTTGGACATTAAATTAGTGTTTATGTTGTAATAAGGATCCGTATTGGTCAATAATTTTATGGAAGACTAAAACCTCCCAGGTCATCCTGTAACATGCAGCTCCAGCTCTGGTGCTCGGTGCCACATGGTCATCATTATAATGAAATCCTCTTTATCTCTCTGTTATACAGCTGTTTGGCCATGACCCTCTTGTTTTTCTGAACTTGCGCATGTGTGAAACATTTATACAAATACAATATTTACTAATTCCAGCATGTCTGTAGTCGCTGACAAATCAGTGTGTAAAATACATAAACATTTGCATTTTACACTTTCCATAAACAAAATCAAACTGAAAAGGGTAAAGCCAGAAATTAATTATCCATCTAAAGCAAATGTACTGGAAAATATAATTTATGGAACAATTACGGTATAATAATTAAGTGAAAACCCCACAATAATTAAATTAATATTTCATTGGATTAGTCTTTTAATTTTTAGCCATGGTGAGTGTGATGGAATGTACAAGGCTGTTGAGTGGAGTGGCTTTTTAGGTTTTAGGTAGAACAAAAAAAAAAAAGCTTTCAGTGAAATTGGTCTTTTAAAAGCTCGCTGTTGTGATAGTCGATGTGAATCCAAGTGTAAATGTACCACATGTGGTTAAAACATGGACAAGATAAAACCATAGCTCTTGGCACTGAGATATGTTCTATGATAATGCATATTATTTTATTAAGGACGTTTTGTAGTTGAAAGAACACATGTAAGTTTCATTGAAGGTTTGTGTATTAGTACGACTGTGTGGGTGATTCTGTGCCTCTGTATCATTCAGTCCAAACGGGTCTCTTTCCTTAACGTCTTTCTTCTACACAGTGCCTCTTTATGTTGAGGAAGGACTTGCCCTTCTTCCTGTCACTCGTCCACTGGGAACACTGCTCTCTGTGCAGTCTCATTGGCATGCTAAAGAGACCTGATATTTTTGTCTTACATTTAAAGAGGGAATTATGCTGAGCTATTGAGGGCTTATGTCCAGGGCATTTTAACTTTTTTTCATGGTTCTTGGAAATCGTCCAAGTAGACTGAAAAGATGGGAAGGTTAGAGAATGGATAGAGAGGTTATTGACAGCGCTGAGGTTAGTGCTTTGAGGGACAAGCGGAAACAATGTGCTGACTGTTAGCCAAGGACCTGCTCTGCTGTATTGCATGGGGGACATAAGTGTCCTGAGTGGGCTTTTTCAAATGTTTCTTTCCTTCTCCCTAGAAAGCTGTTACAATGAAACTAAAGCAGCAACGTCTATAGCAGCAATTTGTAAGTCAAGAGCCTTGCAAAATGGGTAGTGTGGGGGGAATGGGAGTTGAAAGTGTATGTAGTGTGTAAAGTGAGAGCCGGGGGTCTGTTTAGAGCAAGTGGAGCTCTGGTCAGCTTTGCATGACACTTAAGTGGCATCCTGCAGCTTTCAGTGTGGACACTAAACACTGGGTTTCAGTTTGTTAAATAGCACATAGTGTCATAAAATGTCCATTATAGACCGTATGAAAGAAATGGATGGAGCCACTGAGATGCCTGTGTTTGAGTTGTGACCATATTTGGACAAAAGGGGGTGGAGCTGTGGAAGTGATCTAATGCTTGCTTAGTGATATTGTAAAAGGGCTAAAATCATCAAACATTTTTGAATAATTAAAAAAAAAAAAATACATATCCTTGTGGAACTTCTTATCCACAACCACACTTGGAGCGTTAAAGGGCTCATATTTATCTAAACCCACTTTTATTAGTCTGTGGTTCATTTATAGGCTTTACACAATCACAATTTTTGTGCCGATCACCGATCAGTGAGTTTAAATAAACCGATATCCGATCACGTGAGGAGCAATATTTAAATGACTTGTTTATATACTTATATACTTATGTCCGACTATACGGACGAGCACTGTCTAAAGTTGTTTGCTTTAGTATCCGTTTCGGAGTTGGCTTTTCTTTTTTTTCTTTTTGGCAAAAAAAAGCTAAATATCACTCCTTTAAGGGAAAAAGACTAATATTGATCAAATAGAAGCCTCCAAAAGTTTGATGTGTCAGTCACACTAAGCTGGACAGAGCCAACATCAGTTTTGTTAGATCTAAAACCAGATTAATGACAAATTATTTAGAGAAAAACTCTTAAGTGCATTTATTAGAATAGCCAGTATTTACACATAGACAGGATTTCAATGTAAGTCTGTAGGAATCAGACTTTTTGAACCATCATTTAGCTGACACTGGTGTTATTACGCTGTAACTGCAGGACATTTATAGCCTACAAATCTAGACCACATAGCGGCAGAAAATATTCTTGCCAAGTTTGTGGTCTAGCATCGCACAGTGGGAGCCCATCATTGATCCGACAGAAAGTATGTCGGACCAATCTGCTTAGCGAGTCATTGGGGCGGGCTTTGCACGATGATGACAGGGCTGTGTGAGGGCGAGATAGCAGAACAACCATAGTAATAATGATGGATTAGACTTTCATAGTGCCTTTCAAGTGACCCAAATTGCTTTACATTATTGATTCATTATTCACTCGCTCTCACATTCTCCCTCTGGTGGTGGTAAACTACATTTGTATCCACAGCTGCCCGAGGGTGGACTGACAGTGGCTGCCATTTTGCGCCGACGACCCCCCCCCAACCACCACTGAACATTTATATGCATTCATACACCAGTGTGAGCGACACTGGAGGCAAGGAGGGTGAAGTGTGTTGCTCAAGGACACAATGACTTGGAGAGAGTGGGATTTGAACTGCCAACCCTTCGGTTATTGGACGACCCGCGCTGAAATCTGAGCCATTGCCGCCCCGAGCCATAGAAAGCAACAAAGACGGATGTGGCTAACGAACTGCTAGTTTGAATCGGCTTTTGTCGTCCATTTTAAGTTCAGAGTTTTCAGAGTTCGACTTGGGCTTTTCTTTGAAAGTTGAGCAAAAAGAAGCACTCAAGTCATTCGTTTTAAAGAAGGATGGATTTGCTGTTTTGCCGACTGGCTACGGTAAAAGTCTAATATACCAGCTGGATCCGCTTGTAGCTCTGAATACGTCACACTGTCGGTTGCTCTGATTGGTCATAGAACTGGCCTATTTCGTGCAGGAACAGTTTGAAGGACAACAGTTGAATCCACCCACATGCTTCAGCTCTGTCAGTGGTCCCATTCCAGACTCTGCAGTTCATGGATAGTTTGTCCTGCCAGACTATGACATTTACACATTGGCTTCAGTTTCGAGCTGCAGGTGTCGACGCTGTATGTAACTATTGTCATCTGACTGGTGACGTGTGTTTTTTACATATGTGCAGATTACAGCAGCGTTGTACAAAGAAATGCGAAAATCACAGTTTCGGTAGTTTTGACATCTCAAAGATACAAAATGTTCAGTATTATTCAACTATCAGTAATTTCACACACTTGTATAAGACTGTGACTAATTGGGTTTTCCTACAATTATACAACTTTTAACCACATCACTGAAAAATGTAAAACTTTCAGGCTTGTGACTGTTTATTTTTGGTCGTCAAATCTGAGGCTTTTCTGTTTTAATTGTTTGCTGAAAATTGGATGTAGCTCTAGAAATGACACAAAGTGCCTGTGGAATGTCATGAATTACCCTTCACTCCACGTTGTCACACTCACATTACAGCTCTGTCTGATTAAAGCGCTGTTTTCTGCTGATAATGCAGTGCTGTTTAGGTTGCTTATTTGGCAGATGGCGACCGGCGATAAACATTGTCATCCTTGACACCAAAATTGCAGTGCGAGGTAGCCAATGACACACCCCACTGTGCCTCTCCTCCAACTTCGGTGCACGATTCACCAAATGCCAAATGGGTGCAGGTGATGAATACCCCTCCTTGTACCTCACGAAAATGTCATTTCACCAGCACAATGCTCCTATAATACATCCAGATAAAAATACACCCTAAGTCTGACAGATTCACATTTACAAACAATATGGTTTTAGTTTTAGATGTAAAGGTTGCAGAGTTGAGTCTAAAGAGGAGGACAACATCTGCAGCTGATTTATATTTTATTTATTTCTGATTTATTTCTTTTTTTTTTCCCTTTGCATTAAGTTTTGCAGCCCAGAAGAGCAGAAAACAAATGTGTTAACTCAGTTTCTGCCTTGATGTGAGAAATGACCAGTGACCTATATGAGCCACAAAGCTAATGTGCATGATATTAGTATGTAGCTTATATTTATATAGGCTGACTCATTTAATATTGTGATGTTATTACCCCTGCCCACCGAAGGGAAGGCGAGGGCTATTGTTTTTGGTCTGGTTTGTTTGTTTCTTTTTTGTTTTTGTTTCTTAAACAAAATTATTGGTTGAATTTATACCAGATTGGGTTTATAGATTGCCAGTGACCTAGAATAGATGTCGTTACATTTTGGAAAAAGTAGGTCAAACTTAATATTTTTTATGAGTTTTTAAAATCTTTTTTTCTCTTATTTACTTATAATGGGCGAAATTTCAAATATCTATAATAACATCAATTTTGTTTCATTTCCTTCAAACTCGGCACATGTATAGAGGTGATTAATATGCTGACATCAGCACATGAATAGACATGATGACATCAGCTGGATTGATGCTTAAACAAATTCCAATACATGCGAGGGGCGGGGTTTCTTGTGCCTGGAACCACTTGTTATTAAACATTGTTCTGCCTAATGTAACTGAGTATTTGAGACTATCCTGGCTGCCAGTGGATAAAGGTGCGGTCTACATCACAGGCCTGACGTATAGAAACGAACAACCTTTCACTCTCACATTTACGCCTAGAGATGATTTAGACCAGGGGTGGGCAATCCTGGTCCTCGAGGGCTGGTATCCTGCATGTTTTAGATGTGTCCCTCTTCCACTACACCTGATTCAATTGATGAACCTATCATCCAGCTCTGCAGAAGAATGATAACGACTGTCCTGTGTGCTGGAAGAGGGAAATATCTAAAACATGCAAGATACTGGCCCTCGAGGACCAGGATTGCCCACCCCTGGTTTAGACCAACTGACCTATTAAAGTCTGGTGGACCTGGACAGAACCCATGTAAACTCTTTCTTGCTGTGAGGTGACAACATCATGCCACCCTCAGTTCGTTTAGGTAAATATACTATAAGTCACTAAATGTAACGTGAATGAAAATGTCATGACCTATGACCCCATCTGAGCACATGCCTGAATCATCCAGGGTTTAAGTAGTGGTAAAAAACAGCAACTCCCATGAGCCAGTACTACTTTACGATCCCATCAAACAAACCATGTCCTTTGTTGTTGGTGTGGTACAGAAATGATATGCCATGTGTTTACATAAAAAAAAACAGAGAAAAAACACAAACAATAGGTATCTCAATGTCAACTTAATGTTAATGGTTTCCATAAGCTCTTGCATAAGGAGCTGTCATACAGTAAGTTCATGTTGCAAAGTTTGTCTTGCTTCCATGAACAGTAACTACAGTCTGTTCTTTCAACTATGGAAGGAGCAGCATCATAGAAAGGTGTAGGAGTGAACGGAAAAGGGTGGCAGACTATTAAAATCAAAACAATAAAAAAAAAGACAGTAAAATATTCTATTAAAGCAGTGTTTCTCAAATAGTAAGGCCTGCCAGGGAGGGGCATGGGATCTCTCCCTGGTGTTTTTTTTTCTTCAGGTTAGGACATGTATCAGGTGGATCTAATGGTTTAGCATTGGACCACCCTGGACTCATTTTGG
>JAQQZY010000029.1:23003954-23023018 GCA_030068375.1 Ostorhinchus rueppellii
ATCAAACCCATTCTCTCATTAATTGTCAGAATTTCACATTTTGGCCTCAGACTGTATCTGAGAAACTACAACCAACTTTGGACTGAATTTTTCTTTATTTATGACTCAAATTTGATAAAGTTGAAATACTTTTATCCTGGAAGCATTTTACTTGTAGACCAGTGTAATAATCAATTAAAATAAAGTAAAAGAGAAGAGTGCAGATAGAGCACGTTCAGTTAGATGCACAGTTGAACAGACCTGTAGATAGAAAACTTCATGTTATACATTTAATACATTAGAAATCATCACTTATGTTCTTTTTGCACTTAGAAATCCACACAATCTAATCATTTTTGCAACAGTTTCCGTACTTGATTTAAAGTGACATCCATAACTATTGCTGTTCTTATTCCATCTGCGCCTGATGATAACTGTGTTGATGCAACATATTTATTTCTGAAAATATGACACCTTATTTGATCACCCCATAAATAGAGGAAGCAGCAGCTTTAAAATCCCCATAAACCCATAATTAAAACCAGGCAACCAGGAAATGCCCATAAGTGCAGGACTGAGCTGCTCTCAGGGGGTGGGCTCTGAGTGTAATTCCAAACACACCACTAGATGTCACAAGCTCCTCAAGAAACTCCACTGTGACCCTCAGAACCAGCCTTCCAGAGCTTGATGTTTGCTTCCAGAACAGATGCTTTCCTTTTGTTTATTGGCACAAACATTATCCTGAGCTGTGCCTCGGCCTCAGCGCTCACTCACTTTGGTTCACGTCTGATTGTGCTCAAAAACAAAACACATATTTCCATTGTAACATTTGAATTACAGTGATCGCCAAATAGGCTTCTCAAAGCTTGCATAACTCCCACCAAATCGCCCCTCAGACATGATCTCAGTTCTAGTTTTGGAGCCTCCAAGCTCCTCTGCGTTCCACCTTTCCTGTCCAACGTTCTCCCCTTTCCCAATACTCCACCTGGAATGGAGTCCAGATGTGGAACGGGGAGAAGAGAGCCTGCTCGCTTGGCTATAGGCAGAGAGAAGGCTGTGGGGTGCATAGAGAAAATGTTGGAACGACATTAAAGTTTGTCTGGATGCCATTAAGTACAATTTGATGTAATGTGCAGTTTGGGACGTGACATTTTAAATGGAAACTGTGCTCTCCAGATGAGAGAGATTTGGGCCTAGTGGAGTTAGAGGGGGGTGTTGTACTTGAAGCCTTATTTAACAGCTTGGATAAACAGCCCTCTGTTTCGTTGCTGAGCAGGCGCCCATCCACTGCTTGTGCTTTCTTTCAATAATCATGCTGGTTTTTTGAGCCCGCTCCAGTGTACAGTATCATATACAGGAATAACAAACCCGGGTCCACTGTGAGGGTCAGAGCACAGAGCACCATTATACTGCCGGCCATGCTTGCATGACTGAGGTGCCTGCAGTTTGACTATGTCAGTGAATACATGTCAAGCTCAATTGCTTAAAATCCCCTCTCAAATGCTTTCCTGGTCCACCTTCTCATATTCTGAAATGCTCTCCAGATTTGAATTACCTCGGCTTCCATCCTCTCCGGGCCTCTCGCATATCAAAAAGTATTTTTAAAACATAAATCCTCAGAGTCCAGTGTTTTGAGAGGTTTCCATACACATAAGCAAAAAATGTGAAAGGGGGATCTTGTGGAAGTTTATGATCACCCTGTATTTTTTGGATCGTGCTCATGTTCGTTCAGGGACAGAAATGTTGTATTTTTAAAAAACATTATTCTTTTCAACAAAGGATTTTGGTTTTTCAAGAATTTCCCCCTTTAAGATCTCTAAATCAAAGCATTTGGTTTGAGTTGGTCTGGTATCAACATGTGATCTACCATCACTGACATACAGTACATCACATTGGGTTAGATAACAAAAACAACCGTGCACACACATGACTCTGAATGCACCGGGTCACTTTGTCTTTCCCAGAATAAAAACCTAATCTACATTTTAAGGTCAATTACCCCTGTGTTTCTGACAATAAACCCATCATCATCATAAAGTCTCCATTTGGGTATAAAATAACTTGTAAAGATCATCTACAACATGTCACCACATTCTCATAGGTTTTAAATATCAAACTACTGTCTTTTGCCATAACTTTCTCTGTAGTAAGAATTTACTGAACTATATCTGTAAAGGGATTTGCTTCCTCACCTTCCCGCTGATTCAATGAGAAGGCTTTGATCTGGAATAACAGACAATACACAAGAGACCTGTAGCCTTCATTCATAACTTTATTTTTACACCCCTATAAAGACACACTGAAACTAAGGCTCTCTAGTTACTGGTATATCAAAAATAAATAAATAAATAAATAAATAAAATAAAAAATATTGTGGAAAAATTTGTAAAATATCCAGATTATGCCTGAATTTTACGCATGAAAAAGTAATTAACAAGTAAAAAAAAAAAAGAAACAAAAAAAAAAGAAATGAAAAGTAAGTTAAACGTCATTTTCTTCCTGTTAACTAAGGACCATGAGTAGGCCTTTCACATGCACGTGCAAGAGCTTCATAAAAATGTAGAGGTCAAAACATGATCATAAAAAAAAAAAAAGTTCAAATGAATCACGCACAAGAGATTCAGAAAAAAAAAATCCAAGTGCGTAAAATTCTTTCGGTTTGACGGGTGTGTGTGCGCCATCCAACAATAGTCCGTTTGTCCTTGTGGAGTCTGATGAAGATGGCTGTAGTGGTTTTTAGGTGGGTTTACCGCCTGGTCACATGTGAGACCTCCTCCCGGTCTGTCCATGGCTGAGCTGGATGCGCTAGGACCGCGGGGACCAGAGCGCAGACGGAGACGGAATGGGCGCACTTGGGTTGGAACTAAGTGAGTTTCAGTGTGACAGAGGCAAGCAGGCAAAAACCGCTAGATTTTGGGAATTACGCAGGAACCGAATCAGACAATTTCCCTTCTTATCCGAACTGATGTGTGTGTGTTTTTTCTCTCTTTTTGATTTTATTAGACGTTTCTGAAAATAGAAGTCTCAGAGACCTCCCAGATCGGAGAAAAAATCCTGAAGAAAACTGCGGTGCAACTGAGAAAAGTTTGTGAATTACTTTTTCCTCTACTTCTTCATCCAGATGACAGTGTGGCTCTAACTGGAGCTGGAACTACTCAGTCTTGAAACTCTGCAACTCCTGGAATAACTTTAAGAGATAACGGTAAACTGGACCCTCCCCAGTATTCTGTGAGGGAAGAGTTTTTAATACGACCACCAACCTTATAACAACAGAATACATGGTCTTTGTGTCTGCTGTGGAGTTTTAGATGGACACATCTCTTGGATTTATGAAGCGTCTTGACCAGACAGAGTTGTGCGCCATGACATAACGGGACAGTCCTGAAAACCTGAGGTGCTTCATTCCTGCTGCGATCATGAGACTTCATACTTGAGAGGTGTCAAACTGAACATCTTCCAAGTTTGCCATATTCATTTAAGAGAAAACCACCCTCCCCTATCCTGTTCAACACCTCTCAGAACTTCATGGTGGAGATATGGGATGACTGGAGGCGGGGGTGCAGCTGAGGTGAGATCCAGCCGAAGGACAATGTTTGCGCCCGGCGTTGGCATCCCTCTGCTGCCGGGGCGTCTGGTGCTGATGCTGCTGCTGGTGTTTGCCACTGAGCCCAGGCTCTCCCAGGCTTGCCCCGGGCTGATCGCCTCCACCAGCGGCTGCAGCTGCACAGATGAGCGGTCCAAAGCGCACGGTGGCGTCCAGACGGTTGGAAGAAAAGTCAGCTGCAGCAAGGAGGAGCTGTCTGAGCCTCCTGATGCCAGTCTGCTGCCCAACAGGACCGTTACTCTGTAAGTTTGGAAACTACAAGGTCTGACGTCTACCCTCATACAAAGCCTAGTTTTTTTTATGATTATATAGATAGCTGCTGACTTGATATATATTCAACCAATCACATTATAGTCCACTTTCTTCTCACAGGAACATGATTTTGCCTTTTTGAAATGAAAACTCCTTCATATGTGACACAGTGTCATTGAATGAACTTGAGTGAATGGGCTGATATGTTGAGTTTGACCTGGTGGCCTAAATGTTAACAGTACCGGGGACTTGTTGCAGTAATAGGACTTGTTAGGTCATAAGTTTACATCTTGATCTAGTTTAAGTGTGTAGTGGAGGGCTGCATGTCTCCTCTCTGTAAAGCATTATAAGCAGATCAGTGCGAGGGCAGGCCGACTGTAGCCATCATCTGTTCCTGCCTCTTTGACACAGCTCTGTCACTTTAAATTGGACTCACTCTGCATCCCGCTCCCTCTTTCTCCCTCTACCACCCTGCGCACATGGACCACATGGACTTGGTCTTGTAAACAAGAATAAAAAGAAACACATTTTCTTCTTTTTTTATTATCAGACTGTCCTTTTCTGTGGGTCAGTCCGTTCCTTTCATACCACGTCTCCCTGACTCAGTCTTGGGAAAAAGGAACAGACCTCTAAACCCTTTGGCGAGAAGTAGACAGCAGTAGAATTATTCTGAGCCAATTTACATATTTATTAATAATGGAGCTGTTATTTGTGTCTGTTTGGACAGATACACAAGCCAAAAGTCATTATCTGTCATGATTAATGAACTAACAGTCCATCAGTGACAGTTTCTGGGTGGTGTTTTCATACAGTTTCAAGGAATTTAATTTTGCACTTTGTTCACAGCTGCAGAGACTTTCTAAAGACATCGCTTGTTCCCACAGTATTTTACTGTCTGTGTGCTCTGACCTAGTGGGAGCATGGCTGAGCTGCACATGGGCATAGTTTGAAAACACGTTCAACTTCCTCCCTGGATCAGGCATTTGAGGTAAAGTAAGGGGATTTATGCCCCAGGAGAGCCAAAAGCCAGCCAGCAGTGCATTTATAGGGTCTTATGTGTGTTGCTTAATACAAGCAGGATAAACATCTGGGGAACACATTTCTGGAAAGCAGAGGAAAAAATGGCTTGGGTGGCAGTGGTTGAGGTGATTGAATAATCTGGATGATCTTCCATCCCTGCACCTACTAATTTTGGTTGAGTTGTTTTTCTACAGATGTTTAGCATTTTGTGACCTTTTACTTGAGCGAACAGTTTTTTCTTATGATCCACCATTTTCTTTACCTTTCCTGGGAGCACTGGTGTCTGGAAAGTTCCTTTTCCTAAAGATTCGGTGAGTTCCTGAAGCACCCACGCTCTCATCGTTGTTCATGACATTAGCTCCAGATGTGGAATGTGAGAAGTTGTGTTGATATCCGTGTTATTCCTGACATTCCTTAGTCAGCGTAGGGACTACAGACAGTATTCCAGGTGCAGCAGGGGCACTCCCCTTGCCCTGCACCACCTTGGTCCCTCCCCACGTCGGCGGCCTGACAGCCAGCGCTGCTGCCCTCTCTCCTGAGGCGGACTGGAGGAATGCTGTCCTCCATGCTGAGCGGGCGAGGGCTGGAGGACACCAGGCCCAGGGCTTCCGGGGCCGGCTGCTACGTGTAATGCACAACAGCTGGCCCCTGTGAACATTCCAGTTGAGGCCCCTCAGCCTCATGGGAAATCCCAATGGGGATTTGTTTATTAAAACTATTAGTTGGCTGTTTGTTGTTCCTGCCAGCCGTAAAGCAGCAACCACTCGCCTCAATATTATCACCTTCTCCTTTGGCTCGTCGAGGTGGGTCATATCTGTGAGAGGTTGTGTTGCTCTTTGATTACATTACTGTGAATCAGACTGTACAGTTGTATAAACTTATCACTAGTTTAATGATGCATTAGGCTATTCTCAGTCCTCCACCCTGAGCTCCAGCCATCTGTCCCACTTTCCCTCTTTCCCTTTATCTCCAGTTCCCCGTTTCTCTCCCCTTCCCAGCCCTCTATCATGAGTTCATCCACATGCAGTAACTCTCAACCTAAATATTTAGTCGTCTTGGTAGGAAACTGCCATGTCCAAACTCCTTCCAGATGTGAGCCTGCACAGGCTTGTGTTTAGGCCTAATTATGCACGGCTGCAAAGCTGGATCACTGGGAGAGGAAGAGGAACGGAAGGTTAGAAGAGGGAAAAACAGATAGGAGTGTGAAAGCGAAAAGTAGGGGGGAAAGTACAATTAAATGAAGGAAATCATAGATGCAAAAAAGAGGCAGAAGTCACGGAAGGGATTGAACACAAGGAGTCGACGAAGAGGGAACAAGAGGGGAACAAAGACAGAGAGAAGAGCATGAGAGGATGGAGGAGGGAGAGGAGAAGCTTGGCAGGCGGTTCAGAGGGATGTGCCCCATGAGACTGAAAACTCCCCAGCCCCTGACTAACAGATCTGCAACACTGGGGTGAGAGGGAGGAGGAGGAGGAGGAGGAGGAGGAGGAGGCAGGGCTCCTCAGTGCAGCATAGCTTCACTTCCAAAGTCTGTGTTATGAGGGGTTTCTGTGTGTGTGAAAGAGAGACTTTTGGTATTTGGATGAAAAGTTTGTGCCTATAGATAGATCCACTTACATATCCATGTCATGATTCCATTATTCTTTCTAATTCCATCTCAGAACTGCAGTCTTTGGTGGCTGCTGTGTTTGTTTAATGTTTTAATTTATGACAGACAAATGAAAAGATGGTTCACTGGCAGCATGAATGTGCTGGTGCTTCAGAGTTTGTGGTTTTCGCCCCAGTCGAAGCCGTCCTCCTCCCTCTATGTTGTTGTCAGTGACTGACGGTTTGAGCTCTGTGGGTGCCAGCTTGAGTGAGCGGGCACAGATGCTTTAGGGTGTGGGGTCAGCATACCTATCCTCAGCCTGATGCCCCCTTCACCCAGGACAGCTGCAGTGCAAGACAGTTGCTCCCTGCATTGTTGCACTTGAGCCCAGTTATGTCAGTGATGCTGGCTGCCAGTCAGGGTTTTAAGATACAAATATTCCATGCATGCAGTAATATTTTTATCAGCATGAACTACTGTCGTAAAAGGACATTTGTAGTTTATAATGTGGATTTTGTTGCTGAACAGTGGACTCATTTTAGTTTCATCTTGAAATACTTCTGTTTTAATGTTGCGGCAGTCACAATCTGGAGACTTCTGAGGAACTGAAAACACAACTTTAACTTTGCAAAATGTACTTCAAGCTAATAACAAACCATGAGATGTAAGTAAATGGTGATACTTTAAAGAATGACTCAACTCATGTTTAGTTGGACTTTGGGCCATTAAAAAGATGCAAATGAACTGTAATGAAGTTTATGGATCCCCAGGAGGACATTCACTTTCTTAATCGCTAAATAATCAATAAAGTAAAAAACAAAATGGAATGAACAACTCGACTGAGGTGTGAAAATGGAACAGTGTTGAAAGAAGTGGTAAAAATCTAATAAAAAGACAGAAAGAATAAATAATTCGATTGAGATGTTGTGGACTTGCATACTGTTGTAGGTGTGAAGGATCTTTTATACCTCAGTCCTGCATCTTAATTATCTTATCGTCTTATTCTATATCATATATTATTATATTTCTTAATTCAAACCTTAAAATTAAATCAACCATGACACACTGGACAGAAAACAGCTGCAGATGTTCAAGTAATATTTGTGCCTTAATCCAAAGTGTCAAAAACTATATCTTTCTTATGGGAGATGACATTTTAAACTGATTAAAAATATTTATAATGTTGTAGTTGCAATTTAGTAACTCAGGTGTGCAATGGCAGTGAGTGATAGTGTGTTTCTTGGAAGTCTTATCAGAGATTTTCTTATCAGAGTCAAGTAAAAGTAGACAGTGATCAGCCCTGATCTAGATCAGACTCCCTTTTATTCCTGCTGTAATGTTGTTCTTATGCATTAAATGTCTTTAAGTGGTGTTTGTGAAAAAATGTATGACTCATATAAGTAAAACCAGCCTCCTTTCGATGATAACCAGGGTTTGACTTTGAGGTCTGTAAGTTGATTTCCTTGATTGTTGGACCTGAAACCTGTTTTTACACTTAACCACACATAAGCTGTCCTCTTCTAAGTTTTCCGTTTGACAACCACCACCCAGTCTGTTATCGTTTATTGAATTTGATGACTCTTCTGTGTCTCTAGTCAGTGAAAGCCAATTCACCTCAACAGAATTATCGATTGGCTACAGAAGGAATCTGCACGTCTTTAATCGACATCTTATCGTCTGAGTCAGGCTGCCGGGCTCTTAGTTGTGGCTCATGTGTGGACAGTTACCAAAAGGCTAGCAGATGTGTCGGTGGTTTATGTTGGGTCTGTGAGTCAGTGTGTGTTGAGACGGGAGTATGTCGATGAAACGTCCCAAACAGTCATCTTATCAGCAGGGAGAATTCCAATAGCAGGGAGAGCGCTGGACCCCCAGGCATTCCTGCAGCGATAGGGTTTATTTATGTGGGGAAAGGTGTTGAGAGGAGGGGGAGTGGGCTCTCCTCCACACATGTTAGGTGGGGCAGTGGTCAGCAATAAATCAAAAAAGCAAACAAAGGCCTGACACTGGATACTCGAGGCTTTCTACTCAGCTGCAGCACCTGCCAATGCCACACAAGCCCGGGTTTTATTGTGCCCTCGTAGGTCAAGGTAACATGACCGGACTGGGACAGCGCCACACACCTACTGTGCTGTACTGTAGCTGCCCTTCTGTGTATGAATATGAATGTCACTTATCACCTCGTTATGTTTGTTGATTAAAAGGCTAAGATTCTGCAAAACCTGGCAAAAAGAGAGAGCTGTGTTGTCATAGTAATGTCATACCCCCAAGAGGTTTTTTGTTATTTTAGTTTTTCCTTTCGCCCGGCCTTCTTCTTATCTTATTCCAAAAATGCCTGACTTTGACTTTTCTTTGCCAGCGCTAACTTCCCTCTCCCTGTGCCTGACCACAGCTGCCCCCTGAGTTCCTGCTCTGGGTCAGCAACACATGGATACAGATGCAGAAAATGGGTGTCTTTAGTAGGATGCCTGTGGCTCAGTGGTTCTGATATTCTTACTCTAGCTCTGAAAGTCATGCATTTATGACAGTTGGGCCTTCTACTAGTTTACAACAAACCATTAGTGTAATCTGAATGAACCGTGAAGGCTTCTGATTCAACTTACTTGCTTCCTTCCAGAGGCTTAGAAGAAAATACCAACTATTCCATTAGATGGTAGATTAGTATTCCATAAAGACTTAATCCAGATGGAACCATGGCTTGTCCTGAACCCATAAAAACCCAAGCAACCATCACTGACCAAAACCGTCTACTGATCTAAACAGTTTAATCCTTGTCGTTCTAATCCTATCAATCCATGTAAATAATTGGTGTAAAATACAGTTTATCATCTTTTCATGGTCATCAGATATGACCCATTTGGATGTTCAGAGGCTCCGTAGTTACCATGGAAACACTGTCATCTTCAACAACATTGATTCATCAGTAAAACCCATGGAGTTGGATCAATGAAAGTGAATGGACAGACTTGGTTTATGTTCAGTTAATGATAGATTTGACTGATAAAGTCGCTTTTGCTTCAGTTTTCTCAGTTTTTGATATAATAAGCCTCAACTTTAATCTGAGCTTTGATGAACATCTACATGATCAGTGAATTAAATACAGGAAAATACCTAATTTATACTGACAAAATGCAAAATACAGAGAATAATATTAGAAATAAATAGTGATAAATCGCTAAAGAAAGGTTAGATATAGAGAAAATTTCATTTGGGAAGTGACATAAAAGTAGCACTGGGTCTTTATGGGATAATGGTGAAAGAAAAAGCATCTACCTACATATACCCACGTGCTGGTGTTTAATATGTACAGACACATAGCAAGTAAAATAAATAAATAAAACCAGCTTATGTTATTTTTATCAGGTGTCAATGTGTGGCATCAACTGCCTCGCTTCAGTCAGTCAGTGCACTCAGGGAGAAGCAGAGACTGACAGAAATACTCAATCTGCTGTTCACATTTGATGAGGTTAAAAGTATATGTAGCCTCATAGCTCCATCTTGAATTCATTATTCAGTGTTTTGTGTCATTTGTTCGCCTGTCAGTGGTGTCATGGCCATAGCTGCTTCATCAGAACGACACTGCAGTACATGAATACACAACATGACTGCATCTGAGCCCACATTTCCATCCTACTTCACTATGCCATCACGCTACTTCAATAAGTAAGATTAGTTTCAGAAATGAAGCCAAAGTGGAAGTACCTTAAAGCTGTAGTACCCCTGGAGCCCACTGGGATTGGCTCCAACAGCCCTGGCTCCCACAGACTTATCCTGAACTTCTCTATAAAAACAAACTACCCATTTTTTCCCCAAAAGTCATTCCAGTCTCATCTGTTTTATTTATATCCTCTAATAAGTGATTTGGAGATCCATCTTTAGATCTTTTTAGATCATCTTTTCCTCTGTTAAAAAGATGTCAGGGTAAGTAGAAGCGTGTGTCAGGCTTTGATTGACAGCTCACTTGTTTTACTAAACACATACAACTCCATTGTAGTTGGGGTTAACAGGTCCCACACATAACACTAGAAAATGACTTCATATTGTTTGATGACATACTAATACTTACTCACTTTTACCCCTCAGGCTCCCATAGCTCCGCCCCTTTTATCCAAATATAGTCCCTTATGGGTCCCTAAAAACTCTTTCTTCCTCCAGGCTTCATGCTAAGCTAAGCTAATATCACCCTTAACCTCAACTCACTGATTTTGATCTCATCTAAATTTTATCATGAAGGCAAATACTTGTACATAGATCCAAGGTCACACCCTCCAATGCACGGGGCCATGAATTTAGCAACAGTAGATGCCTGAGTATGAGGAACCTCCAATGCCTTCTGAAACTGATTTAATTCCTGAGTTAGGCAGAGAAGTGATTTACATATTGGAAACATTTATTTGGCTCCACTGTGTGCAACCTGGTGTTGATGAAGTGAGGTGCGGCTGAGACCTGAGGAGCACAGAGACTAGTCTGTCAAGTTTAGAGGAATTTCTACGACTTTATGTTAAAGCAACTCAACTTGTTTATTATATCAAACTTGATGTTCAACTACATCGATTAAGAGCCACAACTTTCCCTTCTTAAACTTACTTTATAAAAAAAGATGACCTATTTTAGATGTCAGATTTGTGTATATTAACAATAAATCTACTTTAATTTCAGCATTTACTTCCAATATAGGTTGCAGCTTCACTTTTTAATGATAAATGTGTGTATTTAATCCAGCATCACCTCATTTTCTCTGCTCCATCTCTATCACCACTCAAAAGTATTTGTATGTTCAATATGCAGTTACTGTAACATAAACCACAAAGTATTAACAATCTGTCACAATCATTCTTTTCGTCATATTCTGGCTGTAAATATGAGCTGCTTTAAAGTCCCAGTCAAAGTGGCGGGGTCAGTTGTGAAATGAAGCAATACGTTTTTATTAAACTCTTTGTTGATTGTGCAAACCAGTGTTTAAAGATATAATATGTGTGTATTTGTTTTGTTAAAATTAAATGATTAATTGGAAAGTATGATGGTCTACCATATTTTTTTATATTATGATTGCATAACAGATTCATGTGTCAGTTTTAGCGATGTGCAACGTGAATGATTGGGATTTTCAAAACGCTGCGGTTGAACAGAAAGAAAATAATAATACATACTGAAAAACAAAAGCACTATCTTTTCCACAGATGCCACGAAAGATACTGAGAGAATATCTGGAGCAGAAAGATTTTAGCTGACCCTCTTCTAAAAGCACACTGATTTCCCAGCAGTCTTTGCTCACGAGCAGAAAACAGAGGCTGGTTATGAGACAGAACAATGAGACAATGTGAGCCAGGCATACACCACATTCCACTCACTGTCTCTAAAGGCTAAATTCACTAAATTGCCTCATTAAAAGTGTAAAAACACTTTAGACAGTGATTAAACTGACTATTGTGTTCCTGCTTGGCAGTCATAAACTTTCGATTTGCGTTTGTCTAGAGTTGAGTGTAAATATTGCAATAATTTATTGTCACTTTACAGAAAGATGGCAGTATTTCAACTTCTGTTCCCGTGCTGTTAATAGTCATCGGAGCTACTTGTTTACATCTTTAAAGTTCAGTGGTTGTTCAGCTTTTGTAAATTGTGTGTAGATGGCACAAGAAACCTACTTTATGGTTTTCTGTTAGCCATAACCAAGTAATTGTCTAATAGGACTTATTTCGACTGGGCGACCTTCCTCACTATTATGTGTGTGTTTGCCTATGTGCACACATATGGGAAGGGCGTGCATAGCCACAGCTCTCAAAATAGGCTTCAGTCCTCCCCTCTCTAATTAGAGACATTTCAAAAACCTAGATTTTAATTTTAGACTAGTAGCTTTTGGACCACTTACGCGTGCGCACACATACGCACTCACACGTACAAATACACACACTGAGTTAAACATACACACTTTCCATATAAATAAATCTGATAGGTCTCACACACACACACACACACACACACACACACACACACACACACACACACACACACACACACACACACACACACTAGTGTATCTAAATCTGCACACTGAGACGCACACATAGCCACAAACCACAAAGCCTTACTCCCTGGCCCAGCCTGGTAACCCAAGCACAATGCAGTACACTCTATAATAAGTGGTTGCACATATCAAATGCAGGAGCTCACTCCCCGTATCTAGCTCCAAGGCAGAAAAGTATGACAAAGTGCTGCAAGATTCCCTTCATACCATAAATCATCCTTCTCATATGTTTTGTCACTCAGATTCAGATGACAGGAGTCATGCAGCTCTGTTCTCCCTCCCCATTAGTCGATCGGTGTTTGGAAAATTATTTTACAAAAAAATGTTTTGCATACAATTTCATGGATGCTCCCTCCTATGACAGGCGGTAAATGGGGCTTGTAGTTTGGCAGTGTTCCCTGGTGGAAGCTACAAGCCCTCTCATGGGTCAGGGACAATGGGTACATTCACATCTTGACATGCATTTGCTGTTGAAGTGCCTGTTGTGCTCAAGGGCATTTAGTCTCTCTGTTACATTTGGTGCCGTGACTCTCTGAGGACTAGGGGCTTTGAGGACAATCCCAGGGACCAGGACCGCTGTCTCTCCTTCTGTTTTAGACCAAAGGGTTAAGCCATTTGGACAGACCCAGACCCTCTGAATTGTCAGAACACTCAATTGGGCTCTTATAAAGTACTGATTGTAACAACGATGACACAGCCTCCTCCCAGGCTGAGAGATCTGCTCTTCTTTCAGGATCTTTTCCCGCTACCTTTCTACTCTCATCTCTTCAAAAGTGTCCATTAGCAAGAAAAGGGACACCAAATCCAGGGCGGGGTTCAGCTGAGCACCCAGCAATCATTAACTTGCACTTTTGGAGAAAAATACCACAGAATCAGTGCATTGTATTACTCGAAAATAAGACGCAATTATGTTTTTTAAGGATGCTTCAGATATGAAGGTCATATCATGCGCAGCCAGCACAGTAGCAAGTGTATAATATATAATAAAATATAATTAAACCAACCAAATTCATCATTTTCGGGTTGTGAAACTGAGACAGGTTTTACAGTTTTTCCACAGGCCACTTATACACAATTCCTGAAATGATAATTTACTTTCCCAGAACTATAAACACAAAAAAGCCCCACTTAGTCTGGCCAAACCTCAGACTAAATTAAACTCTTTATTCAAAACATGTTATCTTCCATCTAAATACAACTACAGATTACTTCTTTACTTTGGATGACATACAAATGCTGCCAAATACAGAAACACCACTGAAATAGATTAGAAAAGTACTATAATCAATCAGCGCATGTGTAATTTCAGAATTCGGATGCTCCAAACATCCAGGAGCATAAATTATCTTGCTGTCAGTGTGAAAATTGCCAGAATTCCTAAAACACTGCAACTTGACCAGATAAATATTATATATCACTAATGCTCTCCATCAGGGTTTTTCCAAATCCTGAACTACCTTCAGGAAATTATCCAGATGCAGTAAATCTTCCCACCTACTCAGACATCATTAAAACATGTCATAATGTCTCAACATATCACTTAACACGTGTAATTGTCATGTAATTCTTCCCACTGATGTAACCTCAGCTCATGTTGGAGCAACTCTAAAATGAGAAGCACCGACTTAGCCCAGTTCTTTGTCTGCCAGGTTCAAGCACACTGTAATGCAGTTCTGTAATGACTTTTGATCTATTAGACCTGGCATTTGGACGGAGTAAGCGATTTTGGAAAACCTGGTAACAGCCAAGTTAAGAATTAGAGTTTTTAATCCATCTTTGGGTTCAACCACAATATTTTGTTGATCCGCTGTGTCTGTTCTCATTACTCCCAGTGGAATGAGGGTGATGTGTATATAAAGGGAAATGTTGCCATGTCCACTTAGTTTGCTGCCATGAACTGCCAGTATATTTGAAATGCAACACTGGGCAAGTGAATGCTACTTAAATGGAAAGTAAAGTGGGAAAATGCAATAAAAATCTTTGAGGGTTTTGTATAGAATGTTCTCAGCTGTAACATAAACAAATTAAAAGGCTCATACAATGCTTTCCTGTTATAGTGGAAGAGTGGATAATCGTATTTCTTTCAGCAGAATTTAATTACCTCCAAGGAAAATTCTCCTAAGGCTGATATTTTTTATTTATTTATATGAACTTAAGTACTGCTGTGATACAGACCAGCATGTGCATTATCAAGTCAGCATGCTAATTAAACCAGGCTTAATTCAATAATGACGTTTTGAGACTCTCTTAAACTCTCATTATCTGGCTCCCATTGCTCTCAGAATTCGTGCTGGATTTATGGCACGTTACCAATCTCTTTCAAGGGTTCTTGTCTTTCACCTCGCGTGTGGTCCTCAAGGCTAAAAGTCCTATCCAAAGTTAAATGATGTTTACACAGTGGCGGCTTGGGTTGTTTTGACTCTTTTTATTACTCTGAACCTGCGCCTGTCTGTCTCTGTTGGTCGTGCATCAGTGCACGTGTTGGAGAAGATACGGAAGTCTAATCAGGACTCATGCTACAGTTCACGTTAGGGATCCACATGATGGTGATGGTGCAGATAGGAAGGTAAATACAGTCCTGTATTAATGACATTAGATAGACCTTTTAGATTAGATTAGATTAAATTACAATTTATTGATCCCACAGCGGGGAAATTCAACAGTCAGGGCGGCAACAGGATAAAGTACAAGAAAAAAAAGTGTACATGCAAAAACCCAGACAGTGCAAAAAAAAACAAAAACGAATATAAAATAAAAAAAAGAATAATAGTAACAAAAACTATACAGTCTGTATACATCAGAGAGGAAACTGCATATTACTTACCACTAGTGACCCTATTGAAAATGTAATACCCATTATAATTATGGCAATTTGTGGTTTTATTACTTTTCATTAAGTTTCTAAAAAAATATTTTTTACCAAGTAGTAAACCTATAAAGTCCTAAAATTTTTATTTAAGCCAGGCAGTATAAACCTGTCAATGGTACTTAACACTCATTACCATTCAGCTTCAACTTTTCGGATTTCTGAAGGAAAAACTGTTGAATTTCCAGCAGTGAAAGGCATCATTGTCCACCAACGTGGCCACCTGCCTGTGCACAGTCAGCTTATTACACCCAGGCATGCATAAAGGAAGTGTGTTGATTTAATTCAGAAAAAATGCTAAAGATTGTAGCACACTGACAAATGACTGCAGAGAGCGCTCCATGTTTGTTACTGGAGGAAATTTGTCTCACTGGATTGGCCGACACAAATTATCCCAAAAGAGTTTTATTTTGTTTTCTATTTGGATGTTTTGTTTATTATAGTAGGGATAATGTACAAGACATGTATTTTATCTGAAATGGAGTCAGTGGGGGCAAGTGATGCACATGTTATAGTGATATAACAGTTTAATTAATCACAATCATAAATGTTAAAGTAAATGGAACACAGTTAAATATTTTACAAAAGCATACAAAAATCTGTAATAAATATCCAAGCACCAACAACATAATACTCAATTTCCAAGTAGGAAACACACCATTATAAATCTGTTAAAATCAAACAGATGCAAAAGATTGGTGTATGGAGAAAAGATGCAAAGCCCAGAGTGAATGCTCTTTGACTATAAAGTTAGAATAAAAATAAATAAGATATTTTAACCTCTGGAAGTCCATATGTAATCATTGCGCCTGATGTATATGGATATGGGCAACAGTGCAGAAAAAATATATTTGAACTTATGCTTATAGTACGGGCCTTTTGATTAAAGGTGAAAGGTTAACTCTCTTTTTTTATTATTAGGTAAAGTATTAGAAACTATACTGTATTTGCATATTTTTTATTTTTTACAATAGCTGTAACTGATTACACTATGTTCAGTATTTGATTTAACAGTGTTACATACAAAGAGTCACTCCCCACACAAGTAATACATAGGTAATGAGAGAATTCCACATTTCCTGCAGATGAATTGTTATTAAATATAAATCCCCTCTTCTGCTTGTGGTTTGCTCCTGAGGCCTGAGGCTACATGGAGCTCCCTCTCTGCGGTGGAGACACAATCCAGCATGCCTAAATATTTGGAGAGCGACAGGGGCCAATTGGAATCAGCACATTTCACTCAAATGCATCTTTTTCATGTCCTGGAACAAAATGTCACAGCAGAATGGAGAATGTCTTGTATATTTTCCACTTATGTAAAACAGTAAACAACCCAGAAGTGTTTTTAGCAGAGAAGAGAGGTGAAAACATGTTGACACTGATGCTTTTGTGGAAACCAGCAGCAAATAGCACATCCTGTTGTCTTTGGGTTTCTGACTGTGGTCAGGACAGGAGATAGAAGGATGTGTTTTCTCTCCCAGTCCCTTTGCACCAGGTTGTGATGCGGACCGCTCAAAGGACTCTGTTTAGCTACTTCCCTGTGTTGGTGCTGTTACACCACACAGCAGGCCTCCAGACTCCGCCACAGAGATGATTCCTGAGTGAAATGATTGGTTGACAGTGACCCAAAAAACTACAAACAGCTGTAGGACGCATGCTGCTTTTGACAGACAGTTATAGTAACACACAGGTACACACACATACAGCACGTACACACACAAACACACACACACACACACACACACACACTCAGGCCTAAAGCTACGTGCTTCAGTGAGACTGGCTTCCCGTTAACAGTCAGAGGAAGAGCGGAAGTAAATCAGTGAGCAAATACGATGTGCGACATGCTGTCATGCCCCTGTGTGGCCCTCAAAGGCTTTGTGGGTTTAGGAAGCAAATTGAGCAAACCAACAAAGTGAGTGGCATCACGCAGGGAGGAGCTGCTGTGGTTTACTAGTGCAGGGACGAGACTCTTTGTACAGTAGTTACTTTTCACACTCTGTCGCACCAAAGAGTCACTGAAATAACACAGACTTATGAGTTATGTCAGTAAACAGCTCAGTGCAATAACCTGAAGTCAACTATTGTGTGTGTGTGTGTGTGTGTCTGTGTGTGTGTGTGTGTGTGTGTGTGTGTGTGTGTGCTTTCATTCTAAACATAATGAAACGGTTAATCCTGAAATACAACTGATGAAAATATAACAAAATAATTAGCCTTTTTAATTGATCATTCATCAAACTGATATTAAGTTATTACATTTGATTGAGTCTGAATTACTTTTCCAACAAATGTTTTACTGGGCAATAAAAGTAAAACGTCTTAAATTCATACCAGAGTCTTAACTGTACTCATTAATTACTGTCAAACTTTTGTTAAATGATCTTCAATAACTTTAATTGAAGGGGGATGTTTTGAGGATAGAGACACAAACACCAGAACGAATCACAAATAAGATCCCAAACTGCAAACGCTCACTGTAGAAATGCTTTACTACACTGTAAACCTTTTACTGAAAATATATTTTAATGCAATACCTTCAAGGATTAGTGTTTTTTTTGTTTTTGTTTTTTTTTTATCAGTAATTGCTGATAATTCCCACCCCCAGTCGATGGGGGTGGGGCCTTTCTGTGTGGAGTTTGCATGTTCTCCCTGTGTCTGTGTGGGTTCTCTCTGGGTACTCTTCCACCGTCCAAAGACAAGCACTGATAGGTTCATCAGTTCATCTAAATTATCCATACACTGTAAAAACAAATCTACAATCGACTCAATAAAACTGAGGTAAGAATTTGCACTCGTTTTTGCTGAGTAGATTGTACCCTATATTTGTAGTAAAATGTCATTAAATGTAAGACTTATAACACACTATAAAAAAATTTGGTAAAATCCACCAACATATCCCTATAGATTACATAACAAATTACGCATAAAAGTAAGTTATACAGTAATAGTTCCTAATTTTGAATAAGAATGTAGTCATCTGTTTCATTGTTAATATTATTAACTAATTAGCACAAGTAATTATAGCTCATTTTTTAACCCTAATCCTAGTGAATATGTTAGAAATCAGAAAGTAGTATTGTATTTTACTTTTAATCACCTTTAAATAGAAAAGCATTCCAGTTTCATGAAACAAAGGAGGAGCTTGGCTCAGGGTGCAAGAATATGCAACTCAACAGAAACATTCATTCATTAAAAAAAAAAAAACTTCCAAAAAGCGTCAAACACACCATAACTCTCTAACTATATAAAAAGAACAACACTTCTTATCAACTCGACCACTGTAAAACACTGTGTCGAAATTAGTTTATCCCAATGCATGCTGGGAAACTCCCCCCAGCTGCTCCTCCAGCATATAAATATTATAGGGTAGATTATAGTATATTATTTTAAGTAACAATTGTTACTGTTGACACATACGTAGTGTATGTAGAACTGAACCAGTCATAATAGATTTCATAGGCTGACTATTAGTTTGTGTTTACCAACTCTTTTTTACAGTGTGAATGTGAGTGTTTGTCTCTATATGTCAGCCCTGAGATGAACTGCTGACATGTCCAATGTGTACCTTCACCCATAAGTAGCTGAGCAGCAATGCATAGTAACGAAGTAGAACCACTTAAGTACTGTACTTAAATACTAAAATGCTGTATCTGTATTTTTTTGGAGTATTATTTTTTCCTCCTACTTCCACTTTTACTGCACTACATATTTTGGATGAATTTAATCCTTTTAC
>JAQQZY010000029.1:23023118-23038213 GCA_030068375.1 Ostorhinchus rueppellii
AGTTTATAAGAAGAGCACATGCTCCCATCGGCCTTTGACAGGTTTGAGTTTGTTCATAAACACTTGTATGTGGACTTAGAAAGATACTGAAACTTGTGACTGCTTTCTTTTAGTTACACAGTACTTTAAATTATACTTTTACTTTCAGTACTTGAGTAGTAATTTTTTACATACTTCTACTTGTAATACATAAGTACAAAAAAATGTGAATACTTTAGTACTTTCATTTAAGTCTGATGTTTAAAGAACACTTCAACTTTTACTCCACTCAGTTTTTTGATATAGCACTTGTACTTCTACTGCACTCCTCTACTCTAGTACTTTATACATCTCTGTAGCTGGGATGAGCTCCAGTAACATCCGTGACCCTAGTGAGGGTAAAGTGGGTTCAGATAATGAATGAATACATTGTGTAATTTATGTAACTATTATGTAAGTGTTTTATGACAGCATGGTTTATGTTCCTGAAAAGCAATACACAGTACAACCCAAGTATGCACCTTCACTTTATCTTGGTAGTACATTTTAAAGCTCTATATATTAAGTCAAAAGAGTATAATTACTGCAATATAAATATGACAATTAATAAATAAGACTTTGCCAGTGTGCATATGACACATCCAGTATTCCTGTGTAAGATGATGAATGTACAATAGCTGGCTGTCTTGTGCTACATTTTACATAAGATTTGTGAAATGTTCTGCTATTTCACAAACATATGTGACTATAAAGAACAGTTTCAACCCTCTGTCAGCCATATGGTGTCCTTAACTTACTCTCTGTGAAAATTCTCAATGCCCATATAACATATGACCACCCAGCATTATCTGGTCATACTTTTCATCATGTAGCGTCACTGACCCTGTTTTACCCCGATGATACCACATGTGCTGCGGTCTTGTGTGAGTCTGTGCTTCTGTGTGACCCAGCCCTCTTTCATATGACCCCCTGCTTTTTGATCTGCATGTAAATGAATTAGATGAAATGGCTGAATGGGATCCTGGAGCCTGACATGTGGCCCTGTTTTTTTTTGGGGGGGTCGGGGGGGGGGGGGGGGTGTTTTTTTTACATAGATGAGATGGATTCAATTAGCCAGTCTGATTCTTGGAGGCCTTTGTGGTCTTAAAGGGTTAAGTGAATGAGAGATGCTAAATGCAGCTCTCAGATACCATCCCTAGTCTGGACTGAGTTAACACAATGCCGTGCCATGTACCATACAGCTTATTGCTCTTGAAAGCAGATTAACTCAATCTGCCATCTGATCCATCACTTATGTAAAAGAAGGGACTTGTGCAAAGCCTCAGTAGACGTTTTGTACTGAGCACACGTTAGCTTTCCAAGTAGCATGGATGTATATGATTAAGAAGCTACTCATCTTCTGTGCTTGTAAAACTCTGTTAACCTTTGTAAACTCCAGTGATGAAGTGATGCAGGCCGGTGCTGTTCCCGTTCCTCAGCTGTCACCTGCCTCCGAACACTGCTCCGTCTGTCTGATGGCTGTCCAGGAAGTGCTCTCTCCACAACCCCTGACCTCTGAAACCGGGTTTTGAATAAACAGCTAATTGGCTGGGTTTCCTGTTTAGCCTAATGGGAACACAAACTATTTCTGTCTGTTTACAGAGTTCTGGCCCTCTCTTTCTCAGAGTTGTGCTTTCTGTATTGTTTATGAAAGAACAATGTCCTCACTACAGTCAAACATGAAGCTGTGTGGATTATACAGTAGTGTCCAGCCTCTGCACCTCCCCTGCATTCCTGGAAATCTGCTTTTTGTTGTCTGTGGGAGGGTTTCAGTTAGCTCATTTTGCGGTCTTTGTTTATTTGTAAAAGTCAGCTTTCAAGTCCTGGTGTTCAGAGTAGTGAACTAATTGAAATACTATGTGTTGAAATGTCTTAACTTGAGACAAATGATGGTTTTAGCGATTGCCACATGTGATTTTTTTTTTCTTTCTAAGTGCACATGGTCACAACAGACAAATAAACACGACTGTTTAGGTTTTAGGAAGGAACTTTGTAAATCATACTGTAATTATGTGCTTTGATGTCGTAAAATGCATTGATATCACTACTGTGGACATACTGTGTATCCGCTGTCAAGTGCGACAAAAGTAAATGCATACACAGGTCACTTATTAAGCGTGCAAAATAAATGTAGTCTAAAAGGAACTCTATCTAAACTGTCTGTGTTGAATTAAATGTCTTGTTTCTTTGCCAGATGTGACTTTCTCCTCTCCTATCTGTATTGAATTATTCAGGCAGTTCCGGATCTTCTGGAGCTTTCATCTCAGGCCTGCATTCAGTTATAGCAGAGATACTGTGCCCAAAGTCAGGCAAGAGACCTTAGGTCCCTGAGTCATAGGTTCAAACCCAGGCTACATCACCAGAGAACGGTCTGAGTGCTCAAATATAACGTTCGCTCGAAAAACGTCTTGACTTAATAACTGTGATTTATTTTACCACTTCAGTGTGGATTTGTGAACATGACATGTTTTTTTTTCTATCTTATTTTGCAATACTAGATTGGAAATGGCATCGATATCTAAGGCTTTTCTGGAAATGTATCAGACTTAATGTGGATTTTATGATAGTTTTTCCTTTGGTTCAACACATTCTCTCAGCAAAGCTGAAAATAAAGATGATTTTGTTTTAAGTGCTGTGCTGAACAGTCTGTGAGGACTTTGTTTATTATCGGTGGAGTTGATCCCACCTCCTGATTACAGCTTTGTTTCAAAATCTGGTGTTTAATTTTGGAAGATTAGATTTTAACTGAGGTGTCCAAGATAACTGGAGCACATTTACTTCCATTTTGGTTTCCGTTCGTGTGATACTTGACCTTTTTTCTCTGACATTGTGATTGTCAGGAAAGTTACTGAAGTGAAGTGGCCAGTGTGTCCCTGTATACCAAGGCTGGATGATTAAATCTGGTCATTAACTGAGTTGGAAGGCACAGAGCTGAAGGCAGTGTTTTTATTGATGTGGCAGGAAACAGGGGGGCCAACTGCTGCTGCTGCTGAATCTGTAAATCTCACAGACTGTTCACAGTCAGCTCCCTCTTTTAAAGGCGCACACACTCTCTCGATTAAGAACACACTTAATGTCGCCAACAGCCCATTAAGCACTATGTGGTAGGAGTGAAGATGATGTGAAACTGAAGGGTGTGTTAATGACGGCGGCTGTCACCAGCGCAGGGCCCCTGTGCTACCTTCAACCCCTGCTGGAAGGGTTGTTCAGACGTAGCCAAGACTTGGTCTCCATGGGGCCAAACACAGCGGTGTGAGCATTCCTGTCATCTTCTAAAAATAGATCATATACAACTAATTTCCAGTAGAAAATAAAGATGGTGGAAAATCAGCACTGAGTACAAACCAAGGTTTTTATAATCAATGAAACTAAGATGAAAGCTAAAACTAAAAGTGAAAATAATACATTTAACTTTTTAATACAGTGATCAATGAAGAAAATCAAATGACATTTAGCCATCGACTTTGTTTTTATTTTGTTATTAGTGACTTTGCACAATGGGAACAATGATTTGTTCTTTTTCTTAGCACCTTTTTCAGAAATCAACTCAAAATATTATATATTCAGTTAGCTACATCTTAACTGAAAAAGTCACTTTTCTTCATTTTTTTCTGTTTTGATGTAATTAAGTTCAAATTTACTATTTATTTTTGTGAACATCTACATGATCTGTGAATTAAATATAGGAAAATACATGATTTAGAGCAAAAATGCAAAATGCAGAAGATAATATTAGGGAAAAAAATTGGTGATAAATCAGTTAATGAAAATAGAAATAGAGAAAAAATCATTTGGTAACTATCGCAAAAGTAGCACTAGGTCTTTAAGAGTCAAACAAAACCCATAAACCAAACTACAACACCTATTAATAACTTTGTTGCCTGCACAAAAGACAGTGAATTAATAATAAATATTAATAGCATAACAAATTCCCTTGAGCAGACAGATTACTGTAAATAGCTATTTCCCATAATCCCATGTCAGACAAAACAATCTGAACGTCATACTCCGGCCTTTGGTCTGATAAGAGTCCTATAAACCAAATGCCAGCAGGGACTAAACTCATTAACATAGCCAGTGTGTGCCGCTTTATGTTTCATGTGGAAAAACATCCTTTTGATGTAAAAATGTATGCAAAATGATTATCCCAATTGCAGCTTCCCTCCTAATCTTAATGTCCTGTCTTGAACATTAATTGGAAACATCTTCCACTAATGTCTCCAACCAGGCTAACCTGATACGAAATCTGATAAGAGCTCATTGGCTTGTTTTTAGTTTCCCCATGTGACCCCGTCTGAGGTGTGTTTGGTCAGACCTGAACCTGTTTTTATCTGTAAACCCATGTCTAGGATCGTCATTTATAGTACAGGTGTCCAACTCTGGTCCTCGAGGGCCGGTATCCTGCATGTTTTAGATGTTTCCCTCTTCCAGCACACCTGGTTCAACTAATGATCAGCTCATCATCATGCTCTGCAGAAGTGTGATAATGACGTAACGGCTTCCAGGTGTGTCGGAAGAGCGAAATATCTAAGACATGCAGGACACCGGCCCTCAAGGACCGGAGTCTGACACCCCTGCTTTATAGGGTGCTCTTAAAAATACTCTGAAATTCAACTTTTCAAACTTAGTGTGTTATTGGAGGACCTATCAAGACTTTATTACTTTTGTCAAATTTTTCACAATTTTTTATTATAATGAGAAAAATTAAGATAAATGAAGTTACCATATTTGGTTCCTTACCCATATGTGGCAAAAATAAGGAATAAAAATAAAATAAACAAGTGGTCCCAAGCACAACAAACCCCACCCCTTGCACATATTCTAGCTTTTTCTTTTGCCATGGATCCAGCTGATGTCATCATGTCTATGTGTGTGCTGATGTCAGCATATCGATTGCTTCTATAAATTGTAAGTGTGAAGTAAATTGAAACAAAATTGATGCTGATAGGAAGCTAAAGGATAGACTGTTGTGTGGGAAGGGGTGGGATTAAATAAGTTATAGCTCCTCCCACGCCTTTTCAAAAGTGAAAATGAAGTCATGTATGCAGTATGTATAAGGATTTGGGTTTTTTTTGTCTTTGCATGTGTTGTTACATATTCAAAATAAATAAATAAAAATAAATGAGAAATGTTTTTATAAACATTTGAAATTTCACCCATTATAAGTAAATGGGAGGGAAAAAAAGATTTTAAAAAGTTATAAATAAAACTTTAACTTTGACCTATTTTTGCCAAAATGTAATCACATCTATTCTGGGTCACAGGCAATTTATAAACTTATTGGGTATGAAACCAACCAATAGTTTTGCTGCGACAGACATTTTAAATTTCACACATTATAAATAAGTGGGGAAAAAAGATTTTATAAATTCATTAAAAAAAATTAACTTTGACCTACTTTTCCCAAAATGTAATGAGATCTGGTCTGGGTCACTTTCAATTTACGAACTCAGTTGGGTATGAATTGAACCAATAGTTTTACTGCTAGAGTGTTAACAAACAAACAAAGAACCAAACAAACCGAACCAAAAACAATCCCAACTGCACTTCCCTACAGGGCGGCGGGGTTATAAATACATTTTAAAAGTCCAAGAATTTTTATTAAAAAATACATATACAATAACATGGAAGGAACAAGTACTTTAGAACATAAGGACATGACTTTCAGAACATTAGATGAACATGTGTGCTGATCCAGACCCCTGTCCACATCCACATTCACCCTTTGAACATCTTTCCTTACATTGGTACCATTACTTCTCGGTACCTAACAAAGCAGGTCCACTCACTGTCCATGCAGACCCTTTTTGGACCTCAGATTGTTGATTCACTGTGAATGTGTGCAGAAATGACCAAAAATACCCACTTGCCTGATAAAGCATATATGGATTGTGCTTCACTTTGTGTTTTTGCCTCTTTACAGGATCCTGAGCCACAACAAAATCCGAGTTCTGAAGAATGGATCCTTCTTTGGACTTTACGCTTTAGAGAAGCTGTAAGTACTACCTACTGTATCATCTTTTATATTCATTCCATTTTAACAGACGCCCAGTGTTTGTTTATATTAGATATTCTTTGTATAATACGTTGGTGTGTGACTGTGGTTTGATTCAAGGCCTTAGTGAGAAATACAGACAGGCTCTATCTGAGGGATCTGAGCCGCTTTTTACGCTTCTATCCAATGGGCGTCTTTCCAATAGGGAGGATGATACACTCAGACTTACTATCACAGAGTAATGTTGAAAAGGTCACATAATTACACTTCAGTGCTTCATTATCAGGTAAGCTCCACTTCACAGGACAAGATAAGAGGGATGTCTGGGAGGAGATCCGTGTTGGCAGCTTTGCCTGCGGCTCTCAGTCAGTCTGGCTCCCCTTAGTAGCAGCAGGTTCTCTTTAAACAGAGTGAAATACAACTGATAGACAAGGTAGTGTCTGGGGAAATATGAATGAATTGCTCTTTTGCTGATAAAATGGAAAAGAAACCACAGCAGGAAGTGTTTATCCATGGCTAAAAAAGGAAATTGCTCGAAGGCTACACTGGACCTTTTGGCCACATTTATCAAGAAAATATGTTACTTTAAGAATCTCAATAAGTATCTGTGTTATGGAAAACTAAAACCAAGAATATGTTGTTTTATTACCCTAAAAATAAAGGTGGAATAGCAGGTAAAAACAGCTTCATTTTCTGTTTTTTTTATGTTTTTTTTCGGAATTTTAATACCATAGTTAAATGCTTGATGCCATATATGTACTTCTAGTCCCTCATAATCGATGAAAGAAAGCTGCTGCTAAATAAAACTAGACTGCAAATAAATAAAAAATACACTATATAGACAAAAATATTGGGCCACATTCAATTGATAAGTTTTATTTTGAACATGAGGCTGAGATGGAGCAGGCAACATTATAATATAAGGAGTGTTATGTTGCAATAAATATCACTGTAATAAATGTTTTTATTTTATCTGTAGGATTAATTTAGTCCATGCTGTTTGTCCACACGGACAAAATACTTCAGAGTTTGTTTTTATAGATTTTTTTACTCAATATTCTACTGCCAAATATATTAAATATATGGCATGTTTTGACAGTTATTTTAACTTTTACGTCCTTCAGCTCCCACTCAGACACATAAATAAATGTTTCCACTGAGAAGGAATACAGATCAGATGTTCATTTGGGAAAATTATTTACAAAAATGAAAATAATATTTCTAATCAAGATTGAACAGGAAGTCCTACAAGTGTGATGCGCCCTGGAATTTTTGTCCAGTGTAATGTATTCACACACTGGTAAACCTAAGTATAACTAAAACTGAAATTCTCAAATGATCTGCTGCGATAATTACATGTTGTGCTGTGCGGTAAGAGCTTTTCCCAGTTAAAGGTGTGAGCATCTCAGTAAGGCTTTATATCATCCTGGGAGTAAACGACACACAACAGCTTAAGTCTGCATACTGTAGACCAGCAGACATACTTATTTTAGGGGAGGGGGGGGTGGGGATGGGTACACCGAAAGGATATTGGTTCCACATGCCACTCCGAGCTGCCACCCATGAAGATAACGAGCTTCTCAAAAATGCTGGAAGAAAAGAAAAACGTAATTTGCTGCAGTTTTTAGCTTGTTAATACTCACCTACTGGAGTTCACACCAGACATGCCAGTTGAGAACAAAAGCCATATTTGCTGAGGTTGCAGTTTTTAAGTCTGCCATGTGAACGCCATGGGTGAACAGATTGAAGGCCAAGTTCTCAGCTCTCATCTTAACTGCATTAGACGCTGGTGTAAAAAAAAAAAAAGGCTGATTAAAGTGTAGACAGGAAGACAGCGCACCTACACCCTGTGACTAATAGCAGTCAATACTTTGGAGAAAGTGTTTACTCTATCGTAGAACTACAGCAACTCTTTAAGTGTTTGATGTAAAATGAGTCAATGTAGCTTGTTTTTCTATGTGCAGACAAGGATCCCTGTGGCGCTTCAGGGTGGGGGGGTTAGGGGGGGTTCGGTAACCTGAGCTTACCCACTAACAGGCCCTTGTACCTGGAGCAGTGGTAAAACTAGCAGGGGGCAAGGAGATGAAGCTTTCCTAGAGGCTTATTACTGGGGAAGAAACAGGGCAAACAAAGTAACATACTCCACTGAGGGAGAAGTGGGCGTCTGGTGTAAAGAGAGGACATAACGTAAATCATGCAGGCCTCATTTCACTCCTCTGCCTCAACCTCTGCTGGCTCTGACACACAGCGGTGGAGGTCTGCTCACTCACTCTGACGTCCTCAACCTTTAATTGAGCCCTGCACCACTTATAATTACATCTGAGCTCATGGGAAAATTGCTGTCTGATGTGAAAAACGCCACATTGAAATTCAACGTTACAGTGATGGAAAGGTTTGAAGGGATGAGCACAGAAGTGAGTTTAGAGTAAAGCTTTGGGTGTGAGTTTTACTCTGTTTGTTTTCAAATGTACATGCCACTCCAGATTCCAGTTTTGTTGTGTGTCCTCGGCCCGCCATCACATTGTTTCCAGTATGGCGTCTACATGTGCTTGTCATTTGGAGCAGTAGTGAACAGTTACTCATATTATGTGGTCAGTACTGTAATCAAAGGCCAGCCCACTAGGGCTGAGTAAACACACATCAGGGAATTACACTGCATCTCTTCCCCTTCGTGATGAGGGTAAACACAGTCTGCTCGCTGGCTGCACACACTCTCACTCTCGACCCATCTCTGTTGTGAGTTAAGTGTGCGCTGTAACTCTGAGTGTGTTTCCTAGTATGGTTCTTCTGTCCAGTCATTTCAAACGTGTCTGGTAACTCTCTTAGCAGATGCACAATCACACCCACACGCTCACACCAGACATCTATTCAGAGCTGAATGCAGTCTAATCTGCTGTTGTTAGTGGGAGAATACAGCTCCAGGGCAGGCCACCCTCCTCCAGGACTGTGCCAGACAGTACAGCAATCTACACAGTTAGCCCTTTCATTGGGACAAACCTCCTCAAAGCCACTATTGCCTTCATAACCTGCCAAACCACCCAAGTGCAGAGGAGCAATTTAGACTTGTTTGTTTTGCCCTCTTACTGGACTACTGTGTTTTTGTAGCTCTTTTAAATAGGCCTGCCATCCAACAGCTACATTTGAATGTTGGAATGGTTAACTTCTTTCCAGTGTTTGAGATGAAACACCAGTTGAATCATACCTGGCATACTGTAAGCTACATTCAGGCCCACTTGTGACTCTTCACTTACCTATTGGGGTACCTCCACCTCTGTGCACACCCTTTCTAATGGAAGCCAACGCTGGCTTACCCACTAACGAGCCAGGACCTTTATGAGTTGCGGACAGATCCCAGCAGCCTGTCCTGCGCTGATTTGAGGCGAGGTAATGAGAATAATGAGCAAAGAGGGCTGAAGCAGTCTGGCTCTTGTCCAACTGGGCCCCACTGCACCATGGGACACAGGACAGGCAGGCAGGGCACAAGGGGCCCTCATTACCAGGTCTGTTCACCCTACAGGGAAAGAGGGAGCAGAGAGGGAGAGCAGAGGGCAGTGATGATGATGGATGAGGGAGCAGCAGGGCGCTGCTGTGGACAGGTCTGAAAAGGCAGGAGTGAGGTTTGTGGTGAGGACCCGTTACAGGCTGAAGGTGTTGGCAGCATGACAGACTTTGTCAACAAAGGATGTAAAATCATCCTTACTGTATAAATCTACCTGACGAGATGCACTGTAGAAAAGGTATGCACAAGAAATATCCAGCATAATGTCCCGTGTTTATTTATAATCAAGAGCAGGAAATAAAGAGTTGGTATGAATTTTGCTTGTAGAATGAATGAATGAAAGGAAGTTCACACCAATACCTGAACAGTAACATACCAGGCATGAAAGGAAAAGGAAATGCTTTATTGCTTTTACTTCTTGCACTGTAGAAAAGTATGCTCAAGGAATATTTATTTATAACAGCGCCAGTCAAGGTCAGGAAATAAAGAGTAGTCTGTGAATTCTGCTTAATGGGAAGTTTTCAATTCAGGATAATATGCAAGCGTGTAAGGAAAATACTTGCATTATCGGTTGTTGTATCTTTTGGATAACTGCTTCATTTATATTTGACTTGATAATTTGTATTTTGCTAAAGTGGAGTCAGGCCGCCTGGTCTTTGCCTGAGCCTTTCTGAAACCGACCCTGAAATCGCCTCTGCCATTCTGAGCAGCTGGGGTTAGGAAGTTGTCCAACTTAAACAACTTTACCATCTGACACAGGGGTAGTGGAGCCGAGATGGCTAAAGATGGTATGGTGGCTGGAGAGAGAGAGAGAGGGGAACAGAGAAATAGGGGTGGGAGGGAGAAAGAGCAAATGCGCACTCCTGCAGTTTGTCTTATATAAATCTGAGGTTGTTTTTCTTAGCGGGAGATTAACATTATTTCCACTGAGACTAAGCGAATTACCTTGATGAGTGGAAACAAAGCAGAGGTGGGCAGCGCTATAGTATGTAAAAACAGTAGAGAATACACGGACATGGCAAGTAGCCCTTCTGTCTAGACCAGCTTGAGTAAGACAAGGTTCAAATTGTACCAGCCCACTACTCTAAAGAGAACCTAGTCCAGCTGCAGACGTTACACATGGGGATCTCATTTCTTCTTGCAAAAAAAAGAACATTTGTGTTCGTATACTTTCTTGCACACGCCGCTGAATAGCCCCCAGTTAGGCAATGGTCACCTAATGAGAGAGCATGACATTAAGGGGTGGAGTGGGTGAGGAAGGGGTTAAGCGTGCTAGAGAGTGGAAACAGAAAGGGGGGTGCTGCTGGAGTTGATAGACTCCAGATGTGTCTTTCAGATAAACTGAAGGAACGGGGTGTGTTTGTATTGTGAGCCTAGCTCAGTCATGGCTCTGGGGGTTTATTGAAACAGCGAGCAAGCCCCCTCATAAGCCCATTACCAAATTGTACGATATATACGCCAGCAACTCTCTCGCACACTCTTTCTGCAAACTTGATATGGTTTCAATGGCATTTTCCTCCGGAGGAACTTGAGCTTTCTCTGGACTTACTTCCCCCCACTTCCGTTTGTGTTCCTTTTCTGTTTTATTTTTGCATCTCCCCTCTCTCAGCTCACTGTTCCTCCCCCTTCCCACTCTCTACATGCTGTAGTCCACCTACTGGCTGAAAATTCACTCACTGACATGAGTCTCCTTCTTCACTGAATAGTATATCTGTTAACTCCAGAGGTGGCAAAAGTACAGACGTTCTTTATTCAAGTAGGAAGTGTGGTAGAAGAAGGAGTGGAATGGAGTCGTGAAGTATAAAAGGGAAAAGAAGTCCTATGTTGGACATTTGTACCAGATGTTTCTTATCAAAACTAACTGAACTTCTCATCACATTAATACACTGTGAAAACTGTTCTTACTTTAAATAAAGGAGAAAAAAAATCGCTGACAGCAATGAATAGAATCATTCCAGTGCATTATCCTTTCATTGATTTTGGCTGAAAACAAAAGAATTAGAAGTAAAAGAAGTTGTGAAAGCCTTATTTAAGTGTAATAACATAGTATTTATTCTTCATTACTCACCATCTTGGGTTAAGATGTTCAAGGAGAACTTAAATGTATCTATAGAAAAGCTGATACAAGAATACAATGGCGATATTATTTTCAGTGATATGATTAAGTTAAAGTGGAAAAACTCAATAAGGATTTCCTGATCGTTTACCAAAGAGACACTACATCCCATTACCAATGGAGCCTGAGATCCATTATATATGAATACCGTGCATATTGGAAGATTTCATGAAAAGAGCAGGCCAACAAAAAAATCGGACATCTCCCCCTCTTTATGCTTTTCCAAAGCCAGATCTAACTGAAGTCAATAACAGTTCCTGGTTCCAGAGTTTTCCTTGGCAGAATAATCTCCAGCTCCTCTTGCAACAGACTATAGAAACATATAATCAACTTCAGACATTTTACACTTCAAATAGAAGTGTGTATTTCTATTTCTGCATATCCCACTAACAGCAGTGCAGTTTAAAGCTGCAGTTAATGTTTCCATTAATGAAAAGAGCTGAAGGCTTCATTGTGTTGAAATCCACTGATGGCAGGTGGTGCTTTTCCAAGTCTGAAATATTTTAGGCATTTGTCCATATGTTTTTCACACTTTTTCATGTTTTATCTTTTAGTTTAATAACCACATTGTGTTACTTCTAAAACAAGCAATTGAGATGAACATGGACAAAAGGTTGATAAGATATCCAATCTGACAGGAACCAGAAAAAAATAAAGAAAATAATCTGGGGAAGGGGCAGTAAAGCAGGAAATTAGTAGAAAAACAAGAGCTCGGCAGATCCTGGTTTCCTGTTTTGGGGGGAAGGCAGGAGTACGTTTGGGGCCTGTGTTACAGAGCCCCCATTGTGAGCAAGTGTGTTGAGGAGTAGGGAGGTGGGGTCTGCGGGGCCATACACAGGGATGATTTGCTCAATGCTGAATCTCCGAACCCACCTGCCCCTCCCTACAGGGGAAAGCTAGCTATTAAAAAAAGGAGAAAAAGGAAACTGTAAAAATAAACGAGCATGGGCCTCTGCTAGACACCAACCAGACAGGAAATGACACGCGGCACAAAAATGGTCTCCACTGACCTCTGTCAGTAACCAAGGTGCCAGTTAATCTCTTTTCTTTTTCTATAATACCTTCAATACATAGAAACGTTGTATGTTTAGTGTCTGCAGTGTTCATATGATTCGCAGATCTGTTGGATTACACAATAGAAAACCGTTCTCTGAATGCATTGTCTTTCCATTTAAAAAAAATCCAGGAACAGGAAATTCCTGATTTCAGTCTGGTGATAATGAGTGGCCATTCCCTGGCTTCAGTCATTTTCCCAGCTCCCTCCAGGGCCTGGGCTTAAACAATGTCAGTGTAGCACTCCAGCCTCTGCCGCTGTGTGCCTGATAATAGGAGCTCTCCTGCACTCCTCCATGTCTGGAGCGCTTTACAGACCATGTCTTCATTATTACCCTCTCTGCCCTACAAGCACGTCGCTCCTCTCCAGCCTGCATGGGGCCCAGGTGCTCATCCCATATATGCACAGAAAAATGACTCTTCAGAATGGCAGAGGACCAGCCCCATTGATAAGGAGGAGTTTGTGGGAAAAAAAGACACTTCTAATAGCAGCCACTGGTGTTAGGCCCAGCGGCAGCAGACAATGGCCCCTTTTGCGCGAGGATTGAGCTTGCGCTGTCACAATCCAATCACGCAGGCCACATGTGGTGAAGGGGATAAAGCACTGCACTCCCGAGGTTACAAAGCATAACTCAGACAGGCAACCATCAAATTCCAAAGTCATAATAAAGAAGTATGACAGAAAATGGACCTTTGTGAAGCAGATCTCTGAGCTCATATGCTGAAGGTGCATCTTCTAAGTTTGCAGCCCTTTTAACAGTGACGATTTAATGTTCAGCAAATGTGAACCTTTGAAGTCATTCTTGTCTCTGATATTATCCTCTTTCCTGGTGACAGCTGTTGTCATCGGTGTCAAGGCCATTGAACTGTGAAGCTGTTGTCAGGCCGGGTGCCGCCTGCTCTGGGGGGCACAGACGAGTCATGGCCTGAGAGTGAGCCCTGCTATCAGCTGCAGTTTGTGAAGTCTATAATTCATGACTGTGGAGCGTGAGGCGAGGCGAGGCGAGGTGGCCAAAGATGAGATTTAGCCCAGATTAAGGTGCTGAGAGCTGACATTTGGACTGTGGCAGGTTGAAGCATCTGGATAATGCTGCAAGTCCTGTTGACTGTGGTGAGCACCTCCACATTCCCCAGCTCGGTGATAAGAGACTGCATCAGAAGTAACGGGCTGTTGATATTCCTCAGCCAAATCGTACATGGCACCTTACTGTACCACCTGAGGCTGATCTAATGGGAAGGACACTCAGATACTTGCGCTATATTGTTTTTTTCACACTGGAGAGAAGGAGTCTAATCTTTTTACTTCAGAACCTCATGTAACTTTCAGTGCTTGTGTCATAGCTGTGGCAGTTCAGTGTTTGGTTTGGTTTGGTTACATCCATGCAGAATGGTTTAAGTTACCTTCAAACATACCGTACATAAGTTATTGCTAAAAGAAGAGCAAAGCTAACAACTCCAGCATGTGAATACATCATTCTTGCATGTACTGCTACATGTGTGATTACAGCTTATGTTTTACATTGTGTAGCTTGAACAAAGGCACTTTTTCAAAACTTTTTATCACAACATTTTTAGGAAATTTAATTTTAGAAGATTAGGGCCAATGGGAGTAAAAAATTAAGGAGGTTGTTTTTGCCAGGGTTTGTGGGATTGTTTGTTTGTTTGTTTGTTTTTTCGTTAGCAACATAACTCAAACAGTTATGAACGGATTTTGATGAAATTTTCAGGATATGTCCACTCTGGGTCAAGGAAGAGATGATTATTTGGAGGCGATCTGGATCACCGTCTGGATCCAGGAATTTTGTAAAGGATTCTTTATCATTGTGAGATAAGGCAAGGCGGAACGGAGCTGCATATGAGGTCATTCAACGCCAGTCTAGTGGAGGAAAGTACAAACACTACCTTAAAAAAAAATAGTACAAACAATACCTTAAAAAAGTACAAACAGTACCTTTAAAAAAAGTACAAACAGTACCTTTAAAAAAAGTACAAACATTACCTTGGTGAAGGTCTACGCCAGGGGTCACCAATCCTGGTCCTCGAGGGCCGGTATCCTGCATGTTTTAGATGTGTCCCCTCTTCCAACACGCCTGATTCAAATGATCAGCCTATCATCAAGCTCTGTAGAAGCCTGATAATGCCCGTCAGGTGTGTTGGAAGAGGGAAACATCTAAAACATGCAGGATACCGGCCCTCGAGGACCAGGATTGGTGACCGCTGATGTAATGCCTTAGACAAGTACACCAAAACATTCATGCTATGGTGGAGTAATATTCAAATTGGATAAATAACATATATCGACACGGCACTCCTGCCTCACAACAAGAAGGACCCGGATTCGATTCCCGGGCGATCCTTGGGACCTTTCTGTGTGGAGTTTGCATGTTCTCCCCGTGTCTGCGTGGGTTTTCTCC
>JAQQZY010000029.1:23045086-23055883 GCA_030068375.1 Ostorhinchus rueppellii
ATCTATCTATCTATCTATCTATCTATCTATCTATCTATCTATCTATCTATCTATCTATCTATCTATCTATCTTCTGTTCATTTCACTGATAAATAACTATTTCATCTCTTCTCAGGAACTTCAACTCAGAGTACCTGTTATGTGACTGTGGCTTACGCTGGCTCCCAGGCTTCTTTCGCAGCAGTTCAGCCCGGCTGGGGGATGACACCTTTTGTGCTTACCCCCGAAGCCTGAGAGGAAAGCCCCTGCGTGGACTAAGAGAAAGCCAGCTGAGCTGCGGTGAGAGCCCGATAGCATGAGACATGACTGAGGTGGTTCACCGCTTTGTTTTAGAAAAGAGCTCTTGTGAATGACAATGACAGTGCACTCCTAACAGAACTGGAGCTTGTCACCGTTTTTCTAAGGATTTGTCAACCAAAAAGAGTTGCAAGAAATAAATTCCCACAGCTCAGCAGGGATATATTTCTATTTCTAAAACTATCAGTGGGCTATGTTGACAACTAATCCTGTGGGTTGCATTTATGAATTGCTGCTGTCTGCATCCAATCTGCTCCAGAGCAGCAGACTCATAATAGCTTCTGTGGAAACATTTCGCTGAGGTTGAGTAATGAGAGAGAAGCACAAATAATTCAGACTGATGTGTAAAAGTCACATCTGTGTCTTTCCCTCCATGTCGCTCAGATGGTCCTCTGGAGCTGCATACTCTGTCTCTGCTTCCGTCCCAGCGTCAGGTGGTCTTCAAAGGTGATCGGTTGCCCTTTCACTGCACTGCTGCTTTGGTGGACAAAATCACCACCTTGCACTGGCGGCATAATGGTCAGCTGGTGACCTCTGACCCTGAGATGGGCGTCCAGCTAGAGAACAGTGTGGTTCACGACTGTACCTTCATCACCAGGTGCGGAAATAAAACTTAACTGTTCCCTTTGGCTACAGATTATATCCACGATGTTCACGATATTCAAAAATATTTGACATATAGAGGATGTAGAAGATAGTGAAACATGTAAAGAAGAATTGTAACTTTTTCAGACCCAGAGTCCATCATGTATACAAAGTGGGTATATAATATATTATTAATGTAATAATGACTTGTCTATATCCTCTTTATCCAGTGAGCTCATTCTATTCAACGTACATGTGGAGGCCAGTGGAGAGTGGGAGTGTGTGGTTTCTACCGGGCGGGGCAATACATCTCGGAGTGTTGAAATAGTGGTCCTGGAGAACAGTGCCTCCTTCTGTCCAGAGGACAAAGTTGTTAACAACCGGGGGGAGTTTAGGTTAGTTATGATTACATTCCCTTTCATCACATACCTAAAGGTACAGTGTCCTCATCTGTCCCTGGTGTTAATCCCCAGGTGGCCAAGAACTCTGGCAGGCATCACCTCCCATCAGTACTGCCTGCAGCTGCGCTACCCCTCCCTGTCTGTGGAGGGAGGCATGGAGCAGAAAAAAGCCTCTCGATACTGTGACCGTTCAGGAAAGTGGCAGGAGGGAGACTACTCCAACTGTCACTACACCAATGGCATTACCCGTGTCCTGCATACCTTCATACTGGTCAGTGCCATCCTCAGGCTTCATCCTCTGTAAACAGCACATTTGGTATGTTTTATGTTTTATGAGATTCCATTTGTTCATGTTTTGGTTTTGGTTTACAGAAGCCAATCAATGCATCAAATGCTGTCACTGTGGCACACCAAGTGCGTACCTACACTCTGGAGGCTGCAGGCTTTACTGACTCTGTAGATGTGCTTTATGTGGCACAAATGATGGACAAGTTCATGGAATATGTTGTACAACTTCGAGAGGTAAGAGGTTCTATTCAAAATTGCCTACTTATACTATAGGTACAGAAGAATAGCAAATTAAAGAGTAGAATAGAATGTCTTTATTGTCATTGCACAAGTACAACAAAATTGGGGGTGCAGTCATCCCAAGGAGCAATAATAAAATATAAGAAATATGTAAAATATATATAAAAGTATTATATGTCTACATACGTACACATACTCACACACAGACATATAGATACACACACACACACACACACACACACATATATATATATATATATATATATATACATATATACACACACACACACACACACACACACACATGCATACATACATACATGCCCACGTATACATAATATTCACACATACAATAGAACAATAAAACAATCAACATAAAAATATAAAAGTATAAAAGGTAATACATATGGGAATAGAAAAACCTGATGGGAATAGTCTGCCAGTGCTCCTATCCATAAGACAATCACATCCCCCCATCTGAGTTCCATGACCTGTACAGTCAAAGTCAATAAACATTGTATGTTTTGATCATTTTCCTCGAGGTAAATTTTGAACCAGTTATTCCCTGAGACACTGAAGACACCTATTTGTGTGTGTACAGACTGCATGCCATAACCAGTGTCTCACTGTAAATTCCATGTGTTTTTTTGTGCCAGTTGTCAGAGGTGTTAGTAGAAATGGGCAGTAACCTGATGCAGGTGGACGACCAGATCCTCGCTATCGCCCAGAGAGAGAAGAGAGCCTGTAGCTCCATAGTCTACTCTTTGGAGACTCTTGCCTGGCCTCAGTTACATAGCCATGCTCAAGACTTTTCTAAGGTAGAGATTAGCAATTTCGTTTTTCTTCAACTCATCGTAATGCCTGGGTAAATACAATGCAAATGACATTAAAACACTCATATTTCGTGATATACAAAGGTGTCCAGGAATATTGTGATGGAAGCCCATATGATTCGACCAGCCCACTTCACTGGCTTTACCTGTACTGCATATCAGCGCCGTGAGGTTTTAACAGGCAGCCTGGGAATGGAAGTAGCAGAAACCACCCATGAACAACAGCTCCGCTTCCGCTGCAGTACTGGTGCCCATAACACCTCACTAAACTATTTTCCACCATTTCCAAAGGTTAGTATCTTTCCTTTCGTCCCCTTTTTTTGACAAGTAGTGCATTCTGTGATTGCTATTAGCAACTCAGTATTCTACTTGTAATGGCTTTTTTTTTTTCTTTTCACAGAATTCAGTTGCTCTGGCCTCAGTGACTCTCCCTCCTACTCTGTTTCCTCCTGATGCTCCTGCAGATTGTAAGCTTCAGTTCATAGCCTACAGAACTGGCAGCTTTTTCCCTGTAACAGGGAATTCAAGCTATATCGGAGAACATCCTCGCAGACGTAGTGTCAACACTCCGGTCATCTTTGTTGGTCTAGGTAAGAGAGAAAGTACAAGTATAGTGAGGTTAGATACAATGCTGCACTTTGTATTTTTTTTATAAGAAGTACACTCTTTTCTAGAAATACTGGGAATTAAGGGATCCCTTCAATAAATATTTGATTAAAACAAAACAGGAAAACTTTACGACCATTTCTAATGCTGTAAAATGTTCTATTATCTGTTTTTAATTAAATGCATAATATGTTTTCTGTACAGTTTTGTATTTATAACTTCCTTCCTCTGTGTGACAGATGGTTGCAACATGTGGAACCACTCCGAGGCCATCTGGGTATCACTTCGTCACTTGTCCCCTGGTACTGATGCTGTGGCGGCTCAGTGGAGCCTTAAGGGTCTGGAGAAGCAGGGAGGCTGGAGCCCGGACGGCTGTCAGCTTGTCCACAGTGACAGCAGCACTTCCACTATGCGCTGCTCTGTACTCAGCAACTACGCTGTGCTGCAGGTAAAGCAGCCAAGTTCTCTATTTTACTGTTTCATTTGTCCTTAATAACCATTTCAGTGTGATTCAGTGTGACTTTTATTTTAAGTCCATTTGATGTACTTTCTCAGGAGGTGCCTGACTTTCCCAACTCTACATCCATCTCTGTGAGGGTGCTCCACCCTGTGGTCTATGCCTGTACTGCAGTGATTCTCCTTTGTCTCTTCACCACTATCATCACACACATATTACACCACAGGTATACTCTTAATATGTGTAGTGTGTGTGCATAACTGACCCCATCCTGCATTTATAAATTGGCTCACCTCTTCATTACTTTCCTGTGTACACCAACAGTTCTATTCACATATCAAGAAAGAGCTGGCATACATTACTGAATACCTGCTTTCACATTGCCATGACAACAGCCATCTACGCAGGAGGCATCAGCTTAACCAGTTACCCAGTGGTTTGTCAAGCAGTAAGTCCTTACTTTACTCTTCATCCTTGTTGTTATCCTTGTATTATGCAAGTATTTTTGTTTTGTTTTTTAAACAGGAAAGAAAAGCTGCAGTCCTGTTTAAACTACTACTTAAAAACATAGAGAAGTCCATGTAGTCACCTCCCTAAAATAATGACCCAAGTCTTTTTAATTTTTTTTTCTGGAAACACAAAAAAATACTATACCAGAAATTCAGAATTTGATGGTTTAGGCAAAAAGGCTTTTTTAATTAAAAATAACTTCAGCAATGACTTTAGGAAGGAGGCGATATGTATAAAATAAACATGAAAAGAAGAATGTCCAGGCTACAGTAAGGTGCTTTACTCTAGACATCACATTAGTCCTTACCCCCAAAATATCAGTACAGGGTTCTTCAATCTCTCCAGGGATGTTGCATTTTTATGGTATCACCTAACCACAAATAATAAGAGGTGCCAGAGCCCATCTTCCACACAAACTTTTTCCAACCACCTTTCAAAGCTGAGATAAAACAGACATTTTTGTGCTTTTACTTGTAGAGGATAAGAATATACTTGTTCCAAAGAATCTTCTCAAAGGCCTTTGGTTAACAATGAAAAATTACCCTCTATTATCTGCAAAATTATTTTGTGAAACAAAAGAATGTGCTAAATTGCTGCTCATAGAGTTCCATCAGCTGCAAACGTGTGAAGCATCAGTAACCAGGCAAAGCAGTTTCCTTCTGAATAATAGAGTCTGTGTATTATTTAAACTCCATGGGATTAAGTGAATGAGCTGATTTTACTATGTCGTTTGATAGGTGGGCATTGCCCTGCACTACTCCTCGCTGTCGACCCTGCTGTGGATTGGAGTCAGTGCCAGGGTCATCTACAAAGAGGCTGTGTGGAGAATGCCACGGCACCCAGATGGAGAGAGTCCTGCACCACCTACTCAGCGACCTATGCTCAGGTCAGTGTTGATATCAGAGCAAGCTACAACTCACCTTCGCCCACATTATGTTCAATGAGACTGCTGTTTGCTGTCAGTACGGTTTGTATTAAAACAGATATGGGAGTTCTTGTGCATGGCCACCCAGGCTGAGCACCAATAAAGACCACCATTATGTTCAACAAGCAAGGTCTCTGTTTTAAAGGAAACCTTGGAGAGACATAGTAGAGTATCACACAAAAAAGCTTTAAAAACTGAATATTAGAACTCAGAGTGGGGGAAGGGAGGAATGGATGAAAGGAACACAACAGAAGCAGAAGGGCTTGTCATAAATCTGGACCGGGGGTGATTCAAGGGGTGCACTGTCACTCCAAATATCCATTCATATTACTCCTCCCCCTGCCCCTGTGATCCTGGAGCTGCAATTGTACATTGTTACTGCTGGCCACATGAGATCAATAAGTACAACAAGTCGCCCACAGAAAGTGAAGAATCACAATACTCAGTTCAGATCATAGACTCCCAGAGAGAAACAAAAAAGGAAAATCAGTGCCAAGCACACTTGAAAACCAAAGTAGTAGCTAAAGGTCATACAATATCCTTGGGCACAAACAAAAACTGATGCTGAGAACCTGTGTTTCATATTTTTTTGGTCTTCTCTTCAAGGTTCTATTTGATCGCGGGTGGAGTTCCTCTTATCATTTGTGGAATCACTGCAGCTGTCAATGTCAACAACTATGGAGACAACAGCCCTTAGTGAGTTCTTTTCTTTTTATCCTTCAGCCATGTGGCCCTTGACTTTGTGTTGGTTTGTTTGGTGCTGAAGTGACATACTGTGAGATATGTTGAACACACAGAGATGTCCTTGTTTTAAATTGACCCTGCTGACTTCTTTTCTGCCTCTTGCAGCTGCTGGCTGGTGTGGCGCCCCAGTCTGGGGGCTTTTTTTGTCCCTGCTAGCCTAGTCGTGTTTGTGACCTGGATCTATTTCCTGTGCACTGTGTTTCGCCTGCGGCACCGTGTAGCCAAAGAATGCACAGGAACCACCCTGTCCTCTCCTGTGACTGAGAGCCAGCCTGCACTAGCTGGTAGTACCAGCCTCCTCTCCACAGACTCAGTGGTGGGCCCTATAAGCCCTGTTGTGGTTCCAGAGGATCAGTACTCACTAAAGACACAATTCTTGGTGCTAGTGGCCACACACTTCCTGTTTGTGGTGCTGTGGTGCTGTGGAGCAATGGCAGTGTGGTTGACAGGGCACACGAGCTTACTGTTCAGCTGTCTCTATGGGATAACTGCCACACTGCTGGGTGCTTTACTGATGGTGCACCACTGCTTTCGGCGTTTGGATGTGTTGGCCTCATGGCAAGCGTGTTGCCCAGGCTATCAGCGCCCACATCCCATCTCTACGTACACACACACCTGCACTACAGGAAGTGGAGTGCAGACCTCTGAGCAGGGATCTCAGCTGTTCATCAATTGCCATCCACCTGGTGACTCCCACAACTCTTCGTCAGCTAGGTCATCATCCACACCAAGTGGCATCAGCAGTGTGGGCCCCAGCCCCTGCAAGCTCACCAACCTGTTGCAGGTGGCACAAGACAATTCAAATAACACTGCACGTGGTCCAGCAGGGAACAACACCAGCACCAGTACTGACAACATCACCAAGCCCACGAACAATATCATGCCTCCCATTAACTCTGCAGCCCCCATGCATCCCCAAAGAAGGAAGGTTAGTAGCAGAACTAAACAAGGGAACAGCCAGTATCACCACCGTGGTGAGGGCAGAGGTCACTACCGCCTCAAAGCATTAAGGACTGCTGGAGGTGGTGGCAGCCTCGGAGCTTTAGGGCCCACAGGTTTGGATCACCTCAGTTCTTCACATGCAGTTTACAAACAGGCCACAAGTGAAAATGGAAGCATCCACCACAGTCTCTCCGAAAGCCAGGCTAGCCCACTAACTAACGGGAAGCGGGTTGGCGAATCAGTGGCCACTAGTCCCTCAGAAGGAAGTGATGGGGGCAGCAGCGGGAGCCGCAAACCATTTCCCCTGCTTCCCTCTATGGCCAGCAGAGCAAACATGCACAATGCCCAGAGACGATGCGCCAGCAGGGATAATTTGAAACTGGCAGCTGCTGCAGAGAGAGACAGTAAGCGCTGCTCTTACCCTTTAAACAGCGTCACCGCCACTGTGCCAGGGGCTGCAGCTGCAAACGGCACACTCAAAAACTCTGTGCTAGATCTGGAACAGGACATGAGTGGCACAGACCAATCCCACAGCTCTGCTGGAATGAAAAGTGGTTTGTGGAAGAGTGAAACTACAGTGTAACCTATACTCACTTGTGATCCTCTATGCATGACCTTAACAGACTTTTAAAAGATTGGGTTATGTTTAAATGGTCTTTTGATTATAATAATTATATAATTTAAGATAGAAAATCATGAAGGCATCCAGGACCATAAACTGGTACTTTGGCCTTTGTAGCGTTGTAAAAGTTTGCTGTGAAATGGTTCCAATTAAACGGCAGGTTTTTTATTGTCATTTTACAAAGAAAGATACTCATTGATTTTCTTCATTTTACAAAAATGTGCAAGATATTGCTGAAATTGGCATATGATGTTGATTTTGGACTTTGTATGGAAGCTTTATTGTTTTACTTGTGATTTTTCAGTGCATATCAACTATAGCATGAAATGGAATGCAAGATAGTCCATTTCCAAAAATCCAGCTATATGCATTTAATCTGTGGACAACCTTTCACCCTTATGTTTGCTGTCATTGTTTGGTTGAGCTCATGTATGCAGTTGTATGTTTAGTGTATGTTTGAGTGTATGTACTACATGTACATACTACTGCATTTTGTTTGTGTGTGTTTGGGTGTATGCACATAGAGTGACTGCATGTTTGTTGATGTACAGAATTTCTGGGTGAATTAAAAAAGCTATGCGAGACTTTTCAATATATGGTAAAGTGTTATTTTATGTATAATCAGAGCTCCTCATTTTTGATAAAAATGAGAAGGAATACAAAGCTCATACCTGAAATCATTTTTTCTTCCAACAGAGTTTGTGCTCTACATTACATGCACGGATGACTGCCCCCTCCTGGATACTTTTCACTCTTAGACAGTAAATGGTTAGCAGACCAGGGAACTGTCATCTTTTACAGTGACTGATTTATCTAATTCAGACATGGCCTGAAAAAGTTGTAATGGTTGATTTTCACTGTGAAACACATTTTAGCTGAAAACTATTATTTGAATAAACCAAAAAAAAAAAAAAGTTAGTGAAGTTGTAATTCAGGAAATTACTTTAACAGGAACTGTGAACCTGAGCATTTTAATATTGCCAACTACTTCTGAATAGGTATTGTTGTGGATATGTTACATAGAACAATAGCCCTATTATATACATAAGGTGAGCACGGAGCGAGTATTTGCTTGGAACACAACAAAATAACGCTCAAGAAATAAAACTTGGATATTTTCACAGACAGTCTCCAATGAGGTGAATCATTAAGATTCTCTTAAAACCATCAACACACTAGTAAACAGTAAGTTGAAATGTTTGCCATAAGTCTAATACGTACAGGTCCTTTATACAGCTGGTGTACTGTGAGTGGACTGTTATCTGAACACACATTCTTTCATGGCTTAGATACACAGATCTAATCTTCCCTTTCCCTGTACATCACTACTACATCAGTACTTCTGTTAATAATTTGACAAGCTGTATAAGGGAGGAAAAAACAAACACAAACTGAAATATAATGATGTACAGACTATAGATATTATTTAAGTTGTAATTAAAGTTTTTCAGATGTATGCCAGATAACCTATTGTAAGTTGCTGAACAATGCAGTAGATGACAATCTCTTTTACAATCATGCAAATGTGTAATTATGTCCATGAGTTGAACAGTGTGTCCCAGCTTTCTTTATCTGTTGAGACATTCTGTAAGAATATTCATATAAATAGCAAACTTATAAGTACCCATGGAAATGCAGTGATGTGAAATCCTTTAGTCATCAGGTCAGTCCATAGCCAGCTATTTATTACAACTAAACATAGTCTCACAGGTAATACTTTTTAGATATTATTAGAATATACATATTATTGATTTTTTTTTTCATTTGGTACCAAATATCAGATAAATTTTCCTTTGAAATCATTTGATACCAAATATCAGATAAATTTTCCTTTGGGGATGAGTAAAGTTAATCTATTTTCATCATACTATACCAGAAAATAATAAAAATAATAAATAAATAAAAGTAGATTTTACTCCTTACTGACATTGTGACCAAATATGATAATTTGACAGGGCTAGCAGTTACAAAAGGACAAAACCATTTATCTGAGATAACTCTACAGATAACATTTTATAAGAAATGTTGTACATACTGCTTTTGTTACGATAATCTGGATATCGCGTATGCATTAGGAGATAAAATTCATCCTTAAACTGAGAACAGTTTTCTCTTTTAATTTACTGTCTCGTTTATGGCATGTCTTGGGATAAACTGATCCCAAATCAGTTTGAGGGCTGCTTAACGGTCCTCATGGTCTCAACGCCCGCCTACTTCTCCGTCCAATCAGTGATGAATGTTTATGACTGATAGGAATTCTATCCAATAAGACGGGATAATGTAGAGTATGGGTGTAAACTTTCGACATCAGGGAAGTAGACTGTGTAACTTAGCAGAGGCAAAGCTGTTTTTATGAACGCTTCCTGAGGGAATTAGACACTACACAGGGATGTCTGTACTGTGCCGCGTTAATTTGTGTGAGCGCTAAGTAAAGACAACTCAAGTGTTATTAGGGGCTTACACGCAGGGTTACGAAGAGGAGGGAGAAGTATTACGACATCAACCTGAGCTTCCTGAAGTCAAGCTAGGTAACCTAAACCTATAGCACCAGAGGACGACGAAGGTTAATAACCGAGCCGGGGAAAGGTTAATTAACAGCCGTCTACTTCAGGAGACGATTCGGATTAACTTTTATTTAATATTCACAGACTTTGACGATGTCGCTGGCCGACCAAAGCCAGCAATGGTTTCCAACGAGTGTCCAGGTAACGGTTCACCAGGCTCGAAACTTGCGCGTCAAAGGCAAAAATGGCACCAACGACGCCTATGCCATCATCCAGGTGGCCAAAGACAAGTTTTCTACGACTGTGGCCGAGAAATGTGTCGCTCCAGTGTGGAAAGAAGAGGCGTCGTTTGACCTCCCGCTTTTCCATCCAGGAAACGCTGAACGCTGCACCCTGTACATCATAGTAATGCACCGAGCTCAAGTGGGGCTCGACAAGTTCTTGGGACAAGCTGTGATAAATCTAGTGGATCTCAATGACAACAAGTCTCGAAAAAAGACAGAGTAAGTGTCATAGGCTGTGTGGCCTAATGTAACCTTATTCAATATTGTTACACTGCTTTTATAAAACCTACCAGATCTTCACTTAATAATGTCATTTACATTTTTTTTCTTCATTAGTAAATTCGTTGCATAGTCTATAATGTCAGGAATTTGTGGAAAAAAAATATTGATGAGTGCATCTTAAACCTGCAGATGATGTCCTCAAATATATGGTTTGGTCTACAAACCAAAGATATTGTAGATCATTCATTTCTCAGACAGGGGAAGTTGTTTGTTTACCTGCTTGACTAGTAGCTAAAACTAGTCAAGCCGGTCAACAAAAAACTACCCCTGGCTGAGA
>JAQQZY010000029.1:23059634-23079520 GCA_030068375.1 Ostorhinchus rueppellii
TAAAAATAAATTATTTTAGTCTTTCTATAGGTAAAAAGTACTTGATTGATTAGGAATTTAGTCATTTGATATTCTTTAATTTGCTACTGGAATATTTATGTTTTTCTGTTCAACTAAATTTGCGTTACAAGGTTCTCCCTAGATGCTGGAACAACGGCGCTATGCCAGTATACTCCTAGCTTAGTGCCACTATACTCATTTTCAAATTTCAGGTGTTTTTTTTCCTATTTTCCCTGATAATTTTGCTCAAATCTACCGAAATCCTTTGAGTTAGCAGGTACATGCTCAAATTTCCAGCACCATGTTTGTTGTTTGAAATCTCACGGAGTTGCATCTATCGCAAGGTTTTAGCATGAGACTTTCTTCCGGGGGGGCAGGATACTATAAATTTCTAGGGAGAACCCTGTGTTACATAGTGTTTATTTCAATGCCAGTTCTTCCATCATGAACGTCTTTTTGATTCCTCCTGTCATTCACAGTTGGTTCAAGCTTGTGGACAAAACTGGAAAGGAGGACAAGGACCGAGGTGAGGTGTTGCTGGACATCCAGTTCATGAGAAACAACATGTCAGCGAGCATGTTTGACCTTTCCATGCAAGACAAACCACGGTCTCGCATCTCTAAACTGAAGGACAAAGTCCGTGGGAAGAAAAAAGATGGCTTCTCTGACTCTGCATCAGCAATTGTTCCCTCTGTCAGCCAGGTCCTGACTGATAGTGAAGGAGAAGCTGATTCAGTCTCGCTCAATCAGTCTACAGGAGACAAAAAGAAATCCAAGCTCAAAACCCTCTTTGCACCTAAATCAAACCTGCAGCGTAACATCTCTCAGTCCATGTCTACCCTGGGAACGCTCCCTGAGAAGAACTCGTCTCTTAGTGGCAGCCGCTCATCTGGCCTCAATGTGGAGTCTCCAGAGGGTAAGTTTTTCCAGCGATAGCCTGTTTACTCAGATAGGAACTATTGGTATGTGCCAGACCTGGCTTGGAGCAGGCTATTTCTAATGTTAAGCAAATTGTTTCATTTAACTGAGAATTCATCTAGACTTTTTAAGATTCCTTTTTGTTTTCAGTTCTAGATTTTCTTGTTTATTGCTCTGTGTTTGTAGGTCAGTGACTTGTATCTATGTATTTATTACTTTGACATTTAAATGTTCAACAGTCACACAGTTTCTGATAATGTCAATATTTACTGATTTTCTTTACTTTTTAAAGAAGATTAAACGGCCATGGATGTAACCTCACTCCAAACTGTTGTTACTATATCTGTCTTTAGTAAATATTTCTGCTGCCTCTCTGCCTTTTCTCTGTTCTTTTGTGCAAGTTAAGTAATAGTGTTTTGCATGTAAACAATGACGTTATACTTCCCTGTCTCCCCTCCCACAGTTAAAAAGAAATTCAAATTCCTGGGCCACAAGCGAACAGGAAGCTCCGACAGCAAAGTGTCTCAGGGACCTTTCTCCCTCCTGGGTCGCTCCAAGCAAAACGCCAGTGATCTGAATAACCTTTGCATCAATGGCAGCCACGTCTACACAGAGGAAGCAGAGACCAAGAGTGGGTCCACACTCAGCCTGAACAGCTCAGGACAGGGCTCTGTGGAGGATGTCCGCAAACAAACCTCTGACACCTCTGGAGACGCTTTCAAAAGTGTACCTGTTTCTGCCTTCATCCGTGAGTCTGCAGACAGGGCCACACTGGAGCAACAACGCCATCAAGAGGAGGAGGAGAGAAGGCAGGCAGAAGAAAGGCGCATAGCAGAGGGCAAGAGGCTCGAGGAAGAGGGAAGACGCCGGGCAGAGGCCAAGAGACTACAGGAGGAAGAGGAGAAACGCAGGGCAGAGGCTAAGAGATTTCAGGAGGAAGAGGAGAAACGCAAGGCAGAGGCCAAGAGATTGCAGGAGGAAGAGGAGAAACGCAGGGCAGAGGCCAAGAGACTGCAGGAGGAAGAGGAACGCAAGTACAGGGAGGAACAGGAGAGGAGGAGACTCTTCCTTGAGGATGAAGCAAGAAGGAAGAAGCAGATGGAGGAGGAAGAGGACAGGAAAAAGCAAGAGGAAGAACGTAGGATTCTGGAGGCAGCCGAGGACGAGAGGCTGGAAGAGGAGCGAAGGCAAGAGCAAGCGCAGAAACGACAGGAAGAAGCCTCCATGAGCGACCGCCTGTCATCTCTGTTTGGGATGATCAGAAAGAAGGAGGAGAAAAATGATGAGGTGCAGCCACAAATGAAAGAAGAGCTCCCCACACCTGTCCCTCGCAGTCAACCAACAGATCCTGAACCCAAAGTTACCCATAAATCCACCAACCCATTTGAAGGCAGTCCCCTCAGTTCTGATCCTCCACCTAGCAGTAATGAAAATCCTGCTGACCATCAACAATCCAGCCGCCCTCCGATTACATCTGCCATGGTCTTCCTCAACCGTACTGCAAAAGTGTCTGCAGTGAAACCAAGGTAGGCCTTTGTCATTCATCTGTGTTTAATATAAGCAAAAAGTGAACTTTGCAATGTCAATCAGGACCTTCATTCAATGCAAAGAAAAAATAATGATATTGAGTAATTTCTTCATTGTTATTCAGTTGCCTTCAGGCACATATTAAAGAGTATATGTAGTTACTGTTCATGTGCTACATTTGTCTGTTTTATTTCACAGACTCTAAAAGGAATTCTTATTTAACAAGTCTAGAATGGAGAAGTGCTTGTTTTCAGCAGTCTTTGCCTACCCTGCATGTGTCTACAATGAATTCTGTACCTTTCTTCCTTGGTTTTGTGTACATCTTGTGACAGTCTTGAATTACTAAAGCCTTGACTGGCTTCCAGTGGTTGATGGGCCAGTCTGACCAGTTCTGCGTCTATGTTGATGAGAATCTGGGCGTGTCTTGTTTGGGACAATCTTGTTGAGCTGGTTGTAGAGTGAAGCTTAGATCATAAGGAGTGAAAAGGCCACTTTGTGTGCGGACATGTTAGGTGCTTGGTTTTTGTTGTAAAATCTCTTAATTTTTGTTTTTAGTTGTGGACTATTTGGATCACAGTGGTAAGGGATTTGTACTCAAGACATTTTGCTTGTAATTGTTAGATTGATAGTGTAATTGTCATGTATTTAAATGCATGTGTGTATTTTTCTTCAGATGTAGGTAAGCCTCAGCTAAGATTGTTTTGGTTCACTACTTTGAGAAGAAGTCAGTTTGTTTTTGTTCTATTTTCAAAGATTGAAGTTTTAATGTTTTCTAAAATGTTGTGAAAAGATTAAACTGTCTTGTAAAGTGGAAAAGAAATAGCTGTTGTAGAGTGACCTGAAGAGAAGTGTTTAATTTGTGACTGGCTGTACACTGGTGGAAGTAGGATTTGGGTGATTTGATGGTCACACTGACCTCCGGGCCTTTGTTTTCACTCCTTGGCAGATTGTCTCAAACTCTGGAGTCTGAATCCACTGACAGTCAAACCCTCAGTCAGCCGTGTCCTTCCCCAACCACCTCTGAATCTACCCTGTCCAGTATCCCATCTGAATCTCCTGAAAATTTCCACAGCCTTCATTCTTCTCTGACTCCACAAAACGTAAGACAAAGCCCAGCTGATTCTCTTCACAGCAGCACAGACAATCCTCCGTCTGTGGGATCTTCACCCACCATGGCAGATAAAAAGAGGAGAGCCCCTTTGCCGCCTTCATACCCTATTAATGGGGACCAGAGTGGAGGAAGGGAGATCAAGAATCCTGCATATGTTGAGCCAGATTCACTGCATCAAGAATCAAAGATCTCTATACCACTTCCTGATTATGAAACACTATTTCCACAGAAGAGACATGGAGTACAAGGGCAAACACGATGGGACCATATAATAGCTGAGGTCAATCAAAAACACAGGGACAGTCTACCTGAACATTTGGGTAAAGAGATGAATGTGGATGGCCCTGAGCAGGATGAACCTACTCTTACATCTTCACGTCCCCTGGAGACTTCTGCCATGCAACATTATCAAACCCCTCAGGAGCCCAAACTTGTAACCTCAAAAAAAGCAGCAGCTCCAGCTCCTCCAAAACCAGTCGCCTCTCCAAACCTTAGAGCAGGAGCAGATGTCACTCATGGACAACGTCAGAAATCTGCTCTTACTCCTCCATCTCGCATGAGCCCGCATCCACCTGCAGTCCAGGGATCTGATAGGACTGGACAGGGTTTCTCTGCTGTACCCAGGGATGGAACAAGGAAAGTGTTGCACCCATCACCTGCAGCAGTACAAGCTCTCACACCAAAAAACCAAATGGATGTGGAAACTTCACCACCAGATGACAAAACAGACACAAAAACCAAGACAGAGGCACCCACTGCCAGACCCAGACAAAAGGTTAATAGTAAAGAGCCTGTCCAGCAAAATGATTATTCTGTGACTCCAGTTGTTTCTGAGAGAAACATGAACAGCATCCCAACATTTACCAGTTCTAGTGTGAAGAACAAACAGGGAGCAGACAGCTTTGCTGACTTTGATCCATTCCCCAGCACTGAGCTTCTGTCTAAAGATCCATGGACTCAACCAAAGCAAAACCAGGATGTAGAGAACCTTTTTCCTGGCAGAACACAGAAGGAGCAGAAACCAGAAGATCTGGGAATGACCCCAGATGATCTTGATTACATTTTTAGTTCAGAAAAATCTGATCTCTTTTTGGTTGTAAATGGCAACGATTCATTCAAAGACAGTCAATATAGGAAAAAAGATGAAGATTGGAAGCAAGTCAGCCCCGCTTTCCAAACACAGAATCAGAACCTGCCTGCAACAGATGGACAGATTAAGTCTGTGGCTGCTCAGCATGAAGCTGATGGGAAACCACAAAGCAGTTTTTATGAAGGACAGGATCCATTTGGAGCTGATCCTTTTACTGTACCCTCGTCTTCTTTCATGTCCCCCTCTTTCACCTCCTCAGAGCCCCTCCAGGTAATAATGGAGGAACCAGCATCTCAGGCAGGAGGTTTTCCTGGGGGAAGGAATCTTTTGCGAGCTGAGGTTCAGCCTGTCAGTGCTCAGAATAGCAACAGCGGTGGGCTAGCATTAACCTCACGCAGGTGAGATTGAACAGGCTTGTTTACAAAGTTTGCATTTGTCCACTCATGCTGCTGTCGTGTGGGCAAGCAAATGAGGTGTTGGGATTTCCCTTGGGTGTGGCTGTTTTGAAATCAGTCTTGGCAAATTTCCTCATTTTGAGTTCAATTGTGGGTATTGTATTTGGCTCATAATGGAGTGACTGGCTTAAAGCACCAGATTAGCCTGAATGTTGTTTCTTTCCTGGTAACACTCCTATTAATCATGGATTTCTTCTGATAATCACCTGTTAGTAACATTAAGCTTTGCTAACTACTCAAAAGCTTTACACTAATATACACCATTTCTTTCCAGGCCTCATCCTGTGAAGCCCATGAGCTCAATTGAGAGCCAGCATCCCATAAGTGTTCCTGCTCTGAAAGAGATAAAGGTCCGTGACAGCACACCAGGGAAGATAAAGGTATTCGTCATTCTTTATTTGGATCCCCATTAGCTAATGTTAATGTAACAACTACACTTCTGGGTTTCCACTCCCCACACAGCAAAAGATATCGTATAAAACATAACATAAAGCAAGGAAAAAGTCTCAAAAAGAAAACTTATTATTATTCGGGATAATTAATTTGGGTTTTTTGTAAATGTGCTTCTGTAGAAGGTTTTCTTTTCTTCATCTTTCAGTGATCCTAATTAGTAACAGCAGACGGTCTTTGTCAGGTTTTGCTTTTTTTTTGTTAATGCCTGTATGAAAATTACAGCAACTACATCAATAATTATGGGATTGAAATACTTGAAGTTCGAGTAAAATTCCCAAATGTACAATGTCTTCAAAACTCTCTCATGGCAGATTTTGACTAAAGGTGTAGTGAAATGTAAAATGTTGTATCTTGTGTAAGGTGTGTATACTGTTTCCCCTCAGGCGTCTGAATCCATGGAAAGTGGACCTTACACTCAGCTGACGCAAGAAGAGCTGATCACATTAGTGGTGAAGCAGCAAGCCGACCTGTCACGGAAAGACGCAAAGATCATTGAGCTGGAGGAGTATATAGACAACCTGCTGGTCCGTGTCATTGAGGAGAATCCCGCTATCCTGCACGCCCTCAACACAGCCAAACCAGTGTAAGATGATGAGTGTTTGTCATTGTATCCTGAGAGAGGTGATCTCTATGACGGTTTAAGAGCATATGCACTTTTTCAGCTTCAGTGTAGTCAGTTTTTTGAGAATGCTGGTAAATCGTTTCTCAGCTTCAGTTTAGGCGCAAACTTATAACAAGCAAATAAAAATCTTTATATTAAAAGAAGAATGTATCAGTTTTGACACTAAGGTACATTTTTAAAAAAATCCTTGTTACACTAGTACATATTCAACACCTTGATTTATATGCATACTTGATAGGGCTTTGCCTTATTTAATATACTAATGATGCAAAAGAAACTGTTTTCTGAACTATGGCCTTTATACTTAATACACTGGGCTTTGTATCACTTACTGCTGTGATGACCATAAACTTTGTATTAGCATTACAATATTGCAACATCTTGAGCTAAGAATGTACTACTGCCTTAAAAGGTACCTTTTGTAAGAAATATCTTTGCAATAGATTGTTGATTTTACTTGCACACAATATTTCTGTGGATCATGACTATATCAATGATCCCAGCACATCACCAGCTTCCTTTCCTGAAGTCTTATTTTTTATCTGCATTATTAAGCCTTTTCCAGTATGTGGTTATGAATCAAACCAGTTGTCATTTCTTACTCACCACAGTTGAATGTTTGCTTGTCTAAAACACTGTATTTTATGCTTATTTTTGTATCAAGGATATATTTCAGAAAAGGCAATCAAAGGCAAACTGCTACTAAATAATTTTCAGTCAAAGGGTAATTATAATAATTCAGTTCATTCATTGGTTGTTGTGTAACCTGTTCACAAAATGATGTAAAATATGCAAGAAATATATATATAAACAGAATGTAATTATTGTATAATACTCAGCGCTATTGATCACTGTGATTTCTGGTTTATTTATATGGAGATGAGATAATCAGTACTTGATGATCAGAACAACAGCACTAGACTTGATTGTAGCCAGCCTTGTCCTTGTATTTGAGAAACACTGATGAATGATCCCTGCATCCTTGCCTTTACGTTATATGATGCCTTGGCAGAAATTAGAGCAATATTAATCCTTAGAATGTATAGATCTGTGCCTTTTTCAACCTTTCCTCTGACTTTTATGTCTGATTTGCTGAACAGTTTTTGGCTACCTCTCTTCTCTGGAGTGAGAGCTTAAAAATGTATTGTGTGTTTGTCTGACATAGAAACAATGAAGTGTTGCTGAGCAAAAATATATTTGTATTTGAAATAAAGACACTAATTATTTCACCATTCTTTGTGTTCCCTCATGTATGCTCTGTGTGTGTTTCTATGTAGTTAAATTGTGAATCCATGGCAACTTGCAGAGTATGTATTATTTGCCATGGGATGTGAATACTGACATTTATTAAAGATAAGCTAATATGGTGAAAATTGAAAATGGTTTTGAGGTTGAATGTTATAAAATGGCTGATACATGTGACTTGTAGTGTGGAAGAAGAGCCTGTTCATGTTTTCATATCGTGAACATATTCTTTAGACAAAACTCACACTGTTGTCCAAACAAATTGAGTCATAGTGTTCCACTTTTTTTTTTTTTTTAATTTACTTATATCAGCAGGATATTTATACAGTATCCATATGCGTCATCTGGCTGCAAAACTAGTACAAATGTGCCAAAGCGGTCCTGAACACATGGCATGTTTTTCATTCTTCTGCAATATAAAACAGCCTTTTCCTTTAAAAGCCTAATTGTTATGCTTCCAACAAGAGTGAATGGGTTTAGAGATGAATCAAATGAGGTCATGGCTAATTTGGGAGTTTTCATGAGAACAAAATGTAGAATTTGTGGAAATCACTGGAGTCCATTTTCTAAAGAGGAAAAGTGGTTCTGCAATTTACAAAATGCAGGCATTCCCAACTGCTTACATTTATTCTACACAGCTCAAAGGCAGTACATGTCAGAATGGCGCAGGATGGTTAAAGGGATACATTTTACATTAGTCAAAGCTGAACATGAACAGTCCATGAATGAAAGAAGTGGTGTACAATAGCTCTGCTGTCCACAGAAGGAGGAAACACTGAGCTTTTACACCACACTGGCTGTGGCGCAGTTATTGGCGGAAATCCCGATGCGTCGGCGGCAGGTGAACATTTTACGCAACTCTGCACGGAAACGATCGTGTAGCCATGCGTAAAGGAAAGGGTTACAGCAGGAGGAGCTCATTGCGCACAGGTGACAGAGCAGCTGTATGAGCTCGAAGTAGCGTTTATCGATCAGATCGATGTCAATGTCCCGCAGGACGTTGAACACATTGATAGGCATCCAACACACCCCAAAGGCCGCCACCACCAGGCTGACCAGGCGGAAGGTCTTGCGTTTACGCATGCGCTGCGCCTCAGCCTGGCTTTGGGTGTGATGGCCAGGTACGACACAGTTCCGTAGCTTCACTGAAATGCACAGGTAAGAGATGCAGAGCGCAGACAGAGGCAGCACGTAGGTGATGAACAGGGTGCCGTACGCATAGGCCAGCCGCTCCTTCTCCTGCCCCATCCAGAACTCCTCACAGATGGTGAAGCCCTCATTCTTAAACTCCACATGGTAGGTGTGAGCCACTGCCGGGGCCACCAGGCCGCAGGACAGGAGCCAGATCCCGGACAGAAGGTAGGTGCATGCCAGCACTGAGATCCGCTTTTTGAGTGGATGGACCGTGGCGTAGTATCTGTGAAGAAGCAGAGAAAAAGCTCCCAGTTGTTCTTCTTTGTAACATTAGATTAAATCAGTGGATCTCAGTTTTATTCTTTGCAGACATGATGATCCCCTTCAAACATCAGTGTAACTATTGTTTTTGCTTTTCTTTGAATAATTTAATGTGCAAATAAAAAAACAGCTTCACTCTTTGCTTGAACAGTACAAACTCATCTCAACCACTTTCCAAATAAAAATGTGAAATGCACCATTATTTAGTTAATTGAAGAACAACAAACATTTTTTGTCTCAACAAAGCGGTATATTTAAACAGTGTTAGTGGCTGTGATGAGCCCAGTTTACAAAGCACTTATTCTCAGAACAATGAAGTGCAAACTGCAAGAACAGAAAACACCTGCTACATTTTCTGACCTGAAGAAGAAAATACACAACACCTAGGAGCCATGTTTTTGCATTTTTACTGTCATCACTTATTGAACTTAAAATTGAAATATTCTGATATAAACATGTTTTCTGTTTATGACTCTAAGAATAATCACAGGTGATCAAAGACATGAGTGCATCAACATAGTCTTCACTCTCATGTGGCCCCCATAGTGCCCACAACAGCCCCTGAAATACAAGCGAATCATATCTGAATCACATAAAAACAACATTACGTGAGCGCTCTGGGTCACCACTGCTGCTTCAATACACGGCCTCTGTCAGAAATTAACAACACAGTTTGGATAACGTTAGGTAACGGTCTAACTCCACAGTGTCAGTCTGAAATCCATGTGTAAATAATACACTGAGGCATAACTGTTATAATTTCATGTTAACATTTTTCTTAAATGTCTGGTTGTTCATGTTGTTCACATTTTCTTTTAGTTCTTATAGTTTGTAGATATAATTATTTTCATGATGTAATTTTACTTGTGCCACTTATGGGCATTTTTAGCCCATTTCTGGGGGTGCTGAAGCACCCCTAAATTGATTCCCAGCACCCCAAGGTTGAAAAACAGTGAACACATTAGTGCTGTCTAACAATTAAAATTTAATCACAGGGTTGCTATGGATTAATTTCCATTAATCACAATTAAATATTATTTATTTTTAATCTATATTAATCATGTCTCATTTTGCAAGAGCAAATATACTCAAGAAAGAAGGGAATATATATGCACTTAATGTGTTCCTCACTAGCTGGGTGATGCATTAGCAGAAATGCTAGCAGATTCTGAAACTAACATATGCTTTGCATTAATGTGGTATTTTAAGCAGGAAGTGCTTCGGTGAAAAGAAAGCTCCTTCCTGCAGTGTGTGTAGAATACGTTATGTTGGCCAACTGTTCTGTGTTGGGTTTTTGTGTCCTCATATTTCCATCCAGAGGGTGAATGTGCTGTTTAGCTGCTTCCATCGGTATGGGTAGGTTGCCAGTAACTCTTTGTGGACAAACTGCCCCAGATGTGTTGCCAGAGGCATTCAGAGTCATTCTGTGCTGGAGATGGATTGTGTTAAAATTTTTAATCAGATAAATCATGATGATGAATTCATCTGCATTAACGTGTTAATTTTGACAGCCCTAAAATAGATATTTCAGAAGTCTGACATTTCTGCACCATAAATCTCTTTTTATTAACTCATGAAATATTAGGATATTTTGAGATACTGAATTTTGGACATTTAAGAGCTGTAAGCTGTCATCATCAAAAATATTTGTAAGTTATTTGTTCATAATGAATCTAAAATATATGGAAAGTCTCACTGTTGGAATTAAGTTATGGGGGGGGGTACACCCAGGGTTTGAACTTTTCCATGAAATAATACATTTTTCTGTAAGTTTTTGAGTTTCATCTGTATATTTTGAAGGGATAGAGTTGTGCCTACCAGTACTTTGTCATCTTGTCCACATACTCCCTCTGATAGTGAAGACTTAAGAGAGCAATGCACATACTCATGTTGCATCTATTCAATATTCATGAGTTGTGTGTGCTGGATACAGTGCATACAGTGTAGCTACATTTACTCATGTCAGCTTCTTTTGCAATTTGTTCTTCTGCCACAAAAGAAAAGGGACTTTAGGGCCTTTTGTTTTATAAACTCACTAGTCTGAAAACATGTAGTCTTTCCACTGTGGAAAATAACGCCATTATGTCATGTTAAGTCTTTAATTGCAGGATACCCTGGCACCTGTGTCGTCAGGTTGTCAGCAGGACTATACATTTACCTTAGGTCTTAAAATGATAGGCCGTTTAGGGTAGTTGTAAGTTGTCATTTTACTGCACATAGAATGTAAGCTGTTAGAGCAGTGTTATCGGCAGCAGAGTACATTACATCACATTAATGCATTTGGCAGACGCTTTTATCCAAAGCGACTTACAGTTATTACAGGGTATTGGTTACAACCTGGAGTAGTGTAGGGTTAGGTGCCTTGCTCAAGGGCACTTCAGCCACTGCCTACTGGTTAGGGTGGGATTTGAACTTGCAACTCTCCAATCTTAAGCTCTAACCACTAGGCCACAGCTGCCCTGTATGTAGACATTCTGCAATGACTGATGAGGCCCAATGAAAGTCCTTGAAATCACAATCTATAACCTTACAGAAATAATGTTATATAAGAGGACAAAGTCTGACAGTCAACATGACTAGCAGTGCTCAGGTGGAGGACGGCCCTCAGAGAGGAGCCTGAGAACAACAATAAGTATGCTATACATGGAAAATATATCTATTATTTCTCATTGTGTTTCTAGGAAGAAAAATTCATTGAAAGAAATAAATAGTAAATTTCAACATCCACTTATGGAAAGGTTCTTTTTTTTGCATTCATTCCAAGCAAATCCAACATTATAAACCTGTTAAGTGTTCATCTATTCAATCACAAAAAAAGAGCATCTCTGTCCATGCTTCTGTGGTGTTAAATAGATGCATTGCTGTATTTCTTCCTTTTATTGATTCTATGAAGTCATATTTGTATTGCGGGAATTAAATAGAAAATTGATAAATAAAAGCTATCAAGTTACAAAAAGTGGGGGAAAAAAGATAAATTAAGCTCTCCTTAAAGCTGTTTTCTACATTCAAAACACTGAGTACTAGTTTTTATTCGATCAACTAATTTGCAGAATTGGAAAAACTTCAATGCAAGGACTAAACATTAAAATATCCCACTTTTTTCAAAAACAATAATGGAAAATGGCAGTACTGCTGATTTAAAAAAAAAAATAGAGAAAAAAAATAGATTATATAATGTGTGCAAAACTGAGTTGTAACTAAAAAATATTCTTCAGTTTAACCAAAGTCATTTTATTCTGACAGATAAAGCACAAAACCTTAAACCCCAATGAGGGTATATTATCGTGTAGCAAACTGTCCTTCACCCTTTTGTTCTTCCTGGCAGCTTTGCACAGGAGAGCACATACGAATGGCTCTTATCTCTTCAGAGCTGTCACACAAGTAAAACTGTCGTGTAGTGTTTGTCTAAGACAAGTGCTTTTGTAAAAGTGAGTGAAAAGATACCCTTTGAGAAAGCAAGAGTACAATTGTTTTCATAAATGCAACAGGATAACCGACTTTCTCTACTTTAACAATGTTAACATCGTCATCATCAACTCCATAAATATGTATTCCACAGTGCAGTTCAGGATTTATGTGCTAAATTGAGGCCTGAACTGCAGTCCTGAAAAGCTGAATTATGAAGAGTCATTTCCAAAACTGGCATGAAATCCACCACACTTTGTATCTGCCGCTGCAATTTTGTGCCATTTTGTCAGAGCTTTGTTGTTCAGTATATTTCCGCATTTAAGCTGCTGTTGTAAATGTCTCTAAACAACACATTTTTCTTCAATCTGATGACGCAATTCAAGATATTTCCATGACAAGCTAAGTGCAAATGTAATAAGCCAGTGGGTGTATTCATAGTGTTTTTATTCGTCAGGCTGACACACACTTACCTGTCTACACCGATTGCAGTGAGAGTGAAGACTGACACATACACTGTTACTGGCTGGATGAGATACACTAGGTAACACATGAAGCGGCCGAACACCCAGCCGTTTGGGTTGAAGGCGTAGGCTAGAGTGAAAGGAACACATGTAGCGCACATCAGCATGTCTGAAAAGGCCAGGTTTCCAATGAAGAAGTTGGTGACGTTGTGCATCTTGCGGGTTCTGCAGATGACGTATAGAAGCAGGTAGTTGCCAAAGATGCCCACCAGAGCCACCAGAATGTAGCAGGGGATGATGAGCAGCTTGAAGGACTGCAGCAGCTCCACCCCCACAAACTGAGGGCTGCGTTTGGATGAGCCGTTCTGCAGGGCCACCTCAAAGACCTGCCCTGTGTTGTTCTCATTCCCATCATGCATCACGTATGGAGGGGTGAGCTCTGTGGCCCAGCCGCTGCCTGTGCTCTCCATCCCAAAAGACTGGTCTCAACCTGGAGAGGTAAAATTCATGAATTCATTCAGCCTTTAAATTGGTTCCGAGTATGCATGGAGGGGCTCAGAAAGAAAAACCTACACAATATAATCCAGAATAGGGATAAATTAGCATAAAATGTCATTAAAATACAAAAGAAACAAATCAGCTAAAGCAAGAACAAGCAGCTGCACAACGTAAAGCCCCAGAGGATAAAAATTAAAACTTAGAATCAGTCCTCAATTATTTGCAATTTACACATGCACATTAACCGCATTTCCCTACCTCTCTTGGTTAAAAGCTGCTGCAAATTCAACATTTAAGCATTTGCAATCATTTGTAGAAGTAGGATAAGAGCTGTCATTAAGAGAAATGTCCATTCGCCAACACCCACAGTTGAATGTCAAATAGTCACATTTTCCCAAAAGCAACTAGATAATTTCTGAATATGACAGAGTAACATAAATGACCTGTTATTATAAGCAGGCAGCACTTGTACGTCTGAGTGTGAATTGGACCACTGTAACTGACAAGAGTGTCAGTTTAATGATGAGGTCTTCTGCTAAATTTCTTATCCTTGCGATAATGTATTTTTTTTTTTCATTATCCCTGTTCTGTATACAGTAATATGTGTGAAGAGACTAGAATGCTGCACTACGTGATCTCAAGCAAGTTGTGTCCCTCTATATTCTGTCTATTATTCCCTATTATTATTCATCGTAAAGAATATTGAATGCTCTTGGATGTTCACAATAAAATAACAATACTGTATGTTTAATCCAATTCAACTTCTGGCAGCATTGTGCTAATAGAATCGGCCACAGAATAAAACACAGACAGCATAATGAGATGTGAAAATAATGAACGCATTCAGCAGTGACACAAATTTGTTGAATAGTAACATTCAGTGTGGGTGGGGGGCGCAGGAGAATGGTAAGGACCAAGGGGGGCTATGATCAAACATTAATAAAATGAATCCAACTGAACCTCACTAATGTGACCACTTTTGGAACTAAAGTAAAGACTTAGATTTAATACAGTTAGCCTCAGTTATAGCAATGAATTCCATTGTATTCCAAATAATTTCAAACGAGAAATAATAAGATAGAGATACTGCATTACTGTGTATAATAACTATAATTATAATTTAAGATATTTAATTACACACTTGTACAAAACATTACTTTACAACAATAATACCAGTGGATTTATAGGAACTGTATTATATGATTATAGAATAGATTCACAAGCAGCTGTGTAGTTCAGTAGGCATCATTAGTGACAATGGGGCTGGAGACCCGGGTTCGAATCCCGGGAGTAGTGAAAGGACCGATCCCATTTTTTTTCCCCCCATGACTGGCACTGGAAGGTAAATCCATCCTTTCTAGAGATATGTGGAAACAGATGTATCATGTATTAACCGTGTAATACAGAAAATAATGATTTCCCTTTAGATTTAAGCTGAAGCTCATAATTACACAATCAGGCTCAGCAGAACAGCCCTTGACATTAACAATGGGTGCAAATGCAAGTAAGGGGAGAAATCAAAGCAAATTACTATGCTCCATAAGACTCAAGTAAGTACAAGAACTCACTCACTGTGAAATATGACGCTTGTGTGAATGTGTGAAGTGAATTCCTGTTCCATTAATGGGGTTTAATTTTGTAGATGACTTATTTCCTTGCGTCTTCATTGGAAAAACCACGACATTTGCAATCTGAGTTTTTTGTTTTTCTTAAGGATTTATTTTCAGCTTTGTTAATTCTGACAAGCTGCTTTGTCTTGCTTGGTTAGGTTTTGCGCAAAACTCAGGTGAGCGTATCAGACTTTATAAATGTGCATTAATTGATGCATTTGCATAATAGACAGGTCGAACCATCTGTTTTACGCAGAGTGTGTGTCAGTGAATGAAAGAATAGTGAGCGCAAACACAGACTGACAGGAATCATGGCACCGAATGTATTATGGAGGAAATGCGTATTTTTGTTTCATGTTTTATTTATTCCAAAGCTTTGAAGAATAGTTGTTATCAGAGTTGAATTAATTCTCCAAACTATATTAAAAAGGCAGTGCAATACTGTGTTATGAGGCACATAGAACGGATCATTACAATAATCAGATAAATGCTTATAAAGTAAAAAAAAAAAATAATAATAATAATAATAATAATAATAATAAGACCGTGATGCAGAAAAACTCCTGGATATCATACCGTGATGCTATGAAACACTCACTGATAATAAAATCTTTCCATATTGATGCATCAGTGCTTTCCACCTCACCACATTTGACGCACCAACTTATGCTTTAACAAGATTCACAGAACTTAGCGTTTTCGTAACATGAATCGCAACAAGGCTTTTGGAAGAATTACTTCACCTACCTTGAAGTGGTTGTTCAGTTTTCAGTTACAGGAGATCAGTGCTGCAGTCAGGAGACGGACAAGACCGTGTCGCTGATGGAGATCCAGCGCGGCTCCGCTGTGCGCCTCTGGGAAGATGCGCGCTTTTCGCACAAATGGAGGCAGATAGAAGCCACACTTTGAACCTCTGGTATTTCATTTGACGTTAACGATTTTTTATTGTGGAAGGTATAATCGAGGTTAAATCAGTGTTGTAAAGGATCGACTCGAGAGCAACATCTAAACAGGACTCTAAACTTGACTGGCAGTTCTAATGACACATCAGTGCGCATCTGAAACCTGACTGTCCGTAAATGATACTAGTCTGCCTAAGATGAAGGGAATAAATCTCATTTACACCAAAAATGCAATGACTAAAGAGATTATATACAGAGTGTGCTGTCTGTTTTTTTTATTTCCTCTCATAAATGGTGTAACTTTTAATTTTCTTCACCCAGCTTTAATAAAACACCCTCAGCCTGTTGGTAAAGGTTAGACTTCCATTTTTAATAATACAGGAGAACCATGACAAATCCATTAGGTACAGGTACTAAAGTCACTTATAACAAATGGGTGAGACAGAAGGTGATATTACTGTCTGGATAATGCAGCCATGCTTGACCAAGGATCACCCATCATCTGGTCACAAATATTTGTAAAAGGGACCAAGGGGCAGAGTGATAAGGAGGTGATGTGACGTGTTGTCTAAATGTCAAGCAGCCTTTGTAAAGAATAGACAGACGTGGGTCTTTGTGGGCATGGTGCTTCAACTGACTCCCAGTTTCTCCTAAACAAGCCGGTGCAGAGCCCAAACACTCATGCCTATATGCTGGCATTAGGCTATTGATTCTGAAGGGACAACCTGCTGGGAAGCCAGATAAGCCGACCTCGTAGTAGAGCAGATCTTGATGTAATGTTCACTGTGGAAGGTGGATTCGCAGTGTGTCCGAGGCAACTTGGCGTTAATTTGAAGGTGCAACGCTTTGTTTGTAATCAATAGGTTAACTCTCTTCACTCTTCATCCTGCATGCAGCCAATCACAGCTCATTCTCCTGTCAGCAGGATGATGTAAGCACGACTTACTTTGATTTGGGAAAGAAGTCAAACAGAACCACTGAAAATACAACAAAACAAGCAAATCAACAAAGGCGAAAGCTGAAAAAATGGCCCATTATAAGGTATATTTTCAACACCAATACCTCACAATGTTAGCTAAAAAGACGTATTCGAAATGTCGGTTCACGCTTGGCCTGCACCCTACACAGCCATGAATATTCATGGACAGCAGTGCCATAGAAAATCAGTAAACTGTTAGGAAAACATAACCTCTGTGTCAAAAGTAATTAAAAATAAAACAGGTTTTCAAAACATTATGGTAATTATGGGGTTTTATGTAGTTTTGATATTCCAAGCACCAAAATCAGGAGGAAGTCACATACCAGAACATCCTTTGGACTATTAAAACACTATGGATCACACTGGATCACTCACTGAATTAAGAAAACAATCATTCTTTTAATGCATCTGCATTATGGTATCATCACATTTACATCTTCAAACAAAAACTTGTAGATAGTTAAAACCCTGTCTTATGATTTTCACATACATCTCATAGTTTACATTAAAGCTTTCAGATTAGCTTTACTGTACAGTAGAGTTTACACTAAAACCACAAAAACACATTTGTGTTGCCAGTAGCTGCACTAAATATCTGTTTGGGTCAGGACTGTCACAGTTTAGGCTGAGCTGTGGATCCAGATATGGTGACCTTTACAAAGACAATAACATCACATAATAACTTTATACCTTCATTAACTTAATTAAACTGTGTAGACAAAAGCCTGTGACCCCACTGTTTTCATTTAGTGTCTAATAGTGAAAACAACACCAGATCCTCTAGCTTAGAGTGACCATACGTCCTCTTTTCCCAGAACACATGTCCTCTTTTTACAGCCTGTCCGGGGTGTTTTATGAATTCATGAAAATGTCCGGTTTTATTGTTTTTCATGGGACCAATTAGCGCCTCCATTTTATTTTATTTTTTTACAACTCGAATACTGGTTATAAGGCACATGGCATCTTTCAGTAAACTTCAAATATCATTTAAGTATCTTGAGCTTGAGCCGAGTGTTCTCTTTTTCTGACGTCAAAATATGGTCACCCTACTCCAGCTCAGTGTTTCCCAACCTTTTTGAGCCACAGCACATATTTGCATTAGTTTTGTTTGGTGGTGTGCCCTGTGATTTTTCTGTCTTTTTTTCGAGGAGGTTGGATCAAGAAACCTGAGAGCGGTGTGTCAGTGACCCCTCGGATGGACCCCCGGATTGAGGTGTGTTGTTTAATAGTATGGGAGGCACATCTCCCCCTCCCCAACCCAACACCTGTGGTTCCTGGGGTACTCGTTAATCCACAACATCACTAGTGGGGGGGGGGGCTTTATCAACAGAACGCACCACATCAGGGCTGCTTCACTTTCACTTTTTTTTTTTTTTTTGCAAATGTTAACAGCAGACTGTTGTTGTACAGTGGATCGTTGGTGAGTGCGGTCATATACATCTATATCACGCTGCTCACTTACAATACCAATGAGGTGAAATTGGGTAATTTTCCATGGCACACCTGGTGACTTCTCACGGCACACTAAAGTGCTGTGGCACACTGGTTGGGAAACATTGCTCCAGCTTGTATCACATTTCCTCTTTCTTTGACTCTAAACATTGTCTCTTAGTGGTTCCCATCCCATCTCATGACCTTCCGACGCTTTTGTCAAAAGTCTCGTGGCGTTGGTTTCCCCCACCACTGGACACCAGCAGAATGACTCATAAATCCTCTAATATGAATACATTCTGCACACCTCTCTACAATGCACTACAATGGTATATTTGGCAGAACTTCAGAGCTCTTTACTCATAACCCTGAGGATAGTTTGAGGACTTTTTTTTTTTTAAGTACAAGTATTACATATACAGTACCACTTACCTCTTTAATAGTTTTATTGATCTGGATGTTTGGAAGAAGTGAGGTTTTTGTACATTGTGAGAAAACAAGTAGATTAAACTTTTTTTTTCTATTTAAACCAAGAGACCAGGGGATTTTGAGGTCTATGATGAATGGAAAAGATGAGTCCAACATTTTTATAATGAAGTTTATTCAAACTCTCTTTGAAGATGTGGCAGAACTGTCTTTGTTTGTCGAGGCATCATTCACTGCTTTTGATGCTGAAACAAAAGCAGATGGGTTTCAAAAGAAAATGATTTGCTATACATTTGTCTCCTTGGTCTAACATTCATTTTATCCATCCAAGTGTTTTACTGTACTTTCACCACTTGTGCCAAAATGGAGAGAAGAATCAACTTTATTCTTGAGCTGATAAAACATGTTCCTGAAGTATTATGTAACACACTGTCTTGTGATCCACCAGGTTAAAACATCTCTATATAACATCAGCTGTGGCAACAGGGTGTACACACTGTACATAAATGTGCTGCAATCAGAGTAAAATAAAATATTTCTGCTCCATGTAGTGATTGGAGGTACAAGCAAGAGACTGGATCATTATGGTTATGTTGGTCCTCTAACAGATGAAACGACTCAGTTAAACTGCAATTTTCTTGAAAGGGAAGAGACTGAGGTATTAGTTGGTAATACTGACTGGACTAATGGTGCAAATATATGAAATAAAACATGTGCTTTATCCATAAAGATTCTAAGTCTCTGTAAAGTCCTTCATTTGCAGAGAAGAAATCCATGCTGAAGATGAATAATCAGCCAACCACCAACGTCAGACCGTTATATGTTCTGATATGTGACAATGATCCCAAGTTCAATCCCATTAAAATGATCTCACTAAGGTCACGGTCAACAGAATCACTGCCTGTTATCATAACATTACACAATATAACAGCCATAACATCTGCTGCTGTTATCGTCCTGAAGGCCAAGTGGAAACTTTGAACACCAAGTATAATTTATCTTCTTGTCATCAGCTTTATTAGACAGATAAATAATGCCAACAGCATTAAAACTTAACATTTTCATTTGATAGTGGTAGACTCAAACAGGAAAAGTATGTGTTTTCATACACACCCCAAAGATCAATAATCCCACTATCTGATTTCACCGGTCTCCAAGTAAAATGCCTCCAGAATAAAAGTCGTTCAACTTTACCGAATTATTTATTTTACCAAATTATATTTAAAAGGAAAGTTTGTCTCAGAGTCACCAGATCTACCTCTAAACAGTGTCTCCACATTACAATACATTCACTT
>JAQQZY010000029.1:23091976-23102568 GCA_030068375.1 Ostorhinchus rueppellii
TGGACTTGTATTTCCTTGTACTGCTGCTTCACACAAACAAGTTGTGCCTTAATATTAAATATAGAAAGATACTGAAAATTGTGACTGCTTTCTTTTACTATACACAGTACTTTAAATTATACTTTTACTTTCAGTACTTGAGTAATAATTTTTTACATACACCTACTTGCAATACTTAAGTACAAAAAAATGTGAATACTCTAGTACTTTCACTTAAGTCTGATGTTTAAAGAACACTTCAACTTTTACTCCAGTCAGTTTTTTGGTATAGCACTTGTACTTCTACTGCAGTACTTTATACATCTCTGCCAATGGTAGCTAAATAACATAGTCTAATATTCACAGGAGAAAAGAAAACAGACCACCATTCATCTTGGTCAGGGAAACTCACAGACCATTTATTCTGCACATGCTCACAACAGTATTCTAGTGCCTAGAATACTTCGAGGTGCACACGCTCTAGTATGATATCATTGCACACATTATTTTAACATGGTTTTGTAACCATATTAATAAATATGCTGAACAATATGCAACCAATAATGAATGATAATAGATGTCAGCAATAGATTTCCTGCCATATAGTTCCATATTAGAATAGATGAATGCACTTGGTGAAGTTCGTGTGCGCAGTGTGTATTTTTAATATGTATGAGAATCATTTACGTAAGCATGTATTCAGCTTTGTTTGAAGTAAGCACTACACTGTGCAGCTGTTTGAGGTTTATATCTTCTAACGGTTACACTCAGACTATTAATTAGTCACCAAACTGTACATTCATCCTGGTCTGACATTATCATCATCTACCAGTCATTTCTGCTCTGAAAATGCCTCCATGAGCTCCCAGAAATTACTTTAATTTGCTCAAAATTGAAACTGCAAAGACTTATGAATTCATCTAAAGAGTGTGATTGTGTTTTGGCGTCACTGGACAAAAACTCTATAATTGCCTTTCAGGAAATTGTAGTTGAATTGGTTTGAGATGAAGAAAGAAACTGCCCACTTTCGCAAACCGTTTCCAGGCTGTAGAAAATGTACATCAAGACACACACACAGGCTCATCGTGGCTCTCAGGCAAGCTGGTAGAGGGATTTAGAAATGACATTTTGGAGTATGATTGCTGCTCAGAGTAAATCAGGCACGAATCTACTGGTCTATTCAATGATTTGACACAGAAGCAGAGGATGTGTATTTTCAATTTCCAGATTTTGTTTCTCCATTTGTCGAATCGTACATCTGGTAAGCTTCCTTGAAGTTCACAATAGAGGCTGACATTTATCACCGTTAGCCCACGCCATTTCAAAGATCACAGTAGCTAGGGATGTACACTCTGGAGTGAGCACAAGGACAGATGTACTTGGATCATCTACTAATGCTACAGGTTGTTACTGTATGTGCGTGGGCAACAAAGAAAGATAGGAAGCGTGTCAGTTTTTAGATATCCAAGGATAAATCCACAGAAGGTTTAGATGGATTAGTGCAGGCGTCTCAGACTCATTTTCTTTTAGGGACCACATTCAGCCTGATTTGATCTCCAGTGGGCCGGACCAGTAATATAATAGCATAATAACCTATCAATAATAACAACTCAAAATTTTTGTCTTTGTTTTATTGCACACACCCTGCCCCCCAACAACAACAACAACAACAACAAAAACAACAACAACAACAACAACAACAAAATTATGAAAATACATACTTCTGTAAAATATCCAAACAAAAATGATGTGAATGACTTGAAAAATCTGAAATTTCTTAAGAAAAATAAGTGCAATTTTAACAATATTCTGCCTCAACTTATCATTTCTACATGTACGCTATGGATCAGATCTACAAAGACACTAAACACTGAATAACAGGCAGAAAATTCTTAAAATTCTGCTTAATTTTCTTTGGACATTTCAGGTTGTTCATAGTTGTTCAAGTTATTTATTTATTTATTTATTTATTTTATTGTTACAGGATAGTTTGTAAATGTTAATATTTTCATAATTTAATGTTAATTTTTGCACTAAAACAAAGACAAAACCATTTTTGTGATTATTTATAGGCATAGTGTAATATTATTTTCACATCGAACTGAGAGGAAAATATGGAGGGACTATTTTTTGTAGGTTATTCTGTTATTGTTTTACTGTAGATCATATTGGTCTGTATGTGGAACCTGAACTAACATGAGTTCCACAGCCTTGACTGTGGATAGAATTTTTGTACTTTGTAAATTCATCCCAGGGGCCAGAGTGGAACCTTTGGCGGGCCACATTTGGCCTCCAGGCTGCATGTTTGAGACCCCTGGATTAGTGTGGATAGAATATTCATGCATCCAGTGCAAAATCTGTACCTTTCTTGCAAATAACCCTTGTTGCAAAAAACCCCTCAGACTTAGTAAGTTTGCTGTGTGCATTCCACAAATCTCAAGTTTGTGAGACTTAAATGATATCAAATTTATGTTTCATGATGTCAAAACCATAAAATATGGTCAAATACTGCCAGCCAAAAAAAAAGGTTTCCATCTGGATTTGTCTGAACTAGAGATTTTAGTGAGCTTTTTTTTCTTGGTTAAATAAAGGCAATAATAATAATAATAATAATAATAATAATAACAACAACAACAACAACAACAACACCAACAACAACAACAACAACAACAACAACAACAACAACAACAATAATAATAATTTCCTTTGGATAGTGACTACCATGATTAATATGGGTCATCATTTTGCTCAAGAACATAACAATTAGACTGTGTTCAATGGAAAAAGGTCATGTGGTCTAACAAGTGCATCAAAGTGTGAAAAGAAGTAGATGAAGGGGTTACCCATCATGCCTAGTGCCTACAGTACAAGCCTGTGGGGGCAGTGTTGTTTGAGTTGGTCAGGTCTAGGTTAAGCAACTTTATGTGTCCAAAAAATGAGGTCACCTGATCCTGAATAAACTGAAAGATTAGGTCTGAACATCAGTGAATTTTTCTCCCCTGATGACATGTTTATAAACCAAAATGATAATGTCAGGATTCTTATGCCTCAAATTGTGAGAGTGGTTTAGGGATCATGAGCATCAAAGACTCCAGACCTGAACACCACTGAGAATGTGTTGAATGTGCAGGAGGAGACTCAACACAGTGGAAAAATATATCTAAATTTCAATCGAAATGAATGTTACTACTTTAATTGTGATATTGAATAAGCATCACATAGCATTAATGATGCCAAAAGCTGCACATTCTCCTGTGAAATCTGCAGGACAAAACCATTCTTAGTGGAACGTGTACAATAGATTTTTGGCATCATTTCACTAAAATTCTACAAGTATCTTTCAGCTCACTGTAATTTAAAGAGTCTGAGAAAAAAAACAAGATTTCTACACCTCAAAATCTTCCTGATGCCTAAATATTTTTGTATCATTGATTATTTTAGAGAAAAAAGCGGTTCAGTGAAGAACTGTGTATTTTTAATTTTCTTTTGCTTTCTCCAATAATTGCCACTTTAAGTTACATAATGATCTGTTCACATAATTGAAATAAAAAAGAAATATATAAAAAAACCTCTACAAAGTCAAATAAAATACAAATATACACTGAACTGTTTGAAGCTTTAGAGTACCCAAACCATTCATTACATCACTATAAATGAAGAATGCTGGTCTGTGATTGGCAGAAGTTGCATACAAGAGCTTATATTTTTGCACTTATTACACAGTTGTTCATGTTCTTCCTACGTCTTCATTGAACGCCTCATGGTCAGAGTGAAGTGGTGAGAGCCAGATGGATGGATTCAGCCACATATTCCAGGTTCCGGCTGTTGATTGTGCTTACATTTAGACAGCCGTTTGGGAGCAGGTATACATGCCTTTTTGATGATAGAAATTGCACCTGCTGGCCTAAAGAAGGAAAGGAAAAAAGGATGAAATACTGCATCAATATAGCAGAAATTACTTATAAAAAATCTTTCCACTTTTGTTTTCATAAAATCAAAAAATACTCCTCATCATAAAAGTGAAAGCCAGTCGTGATATTTGAAGTCTACAACAAACTGCAGTTCAGAGCAGTGATTGAGGTGATATAACAGCAATAATACCATCCAGAGCATCTGGGGGTCAGGCTTCGACTCTGTCTCACTTTAAGCAAGATAAAAATTGTGCTTGAACTCTATCAATCAGAACTTAAAACAGGATGTTTTATAACAAGAGCAGAATACTGTCTCTCCTTGGTAAAAGCTGTGGCTGTAGTGAATAGTCCAATGTGATAAAGCGTGTGCTGCATGCCTCTCACCAGTCAAACCTGTACAACAGTAGAGTCCATTTTGTTGAGTCAGGTGGTCCCAGGAACCTGGACATCCCAAAAGTCTCAACCTTTCTCTTAAAATTTTTCTGATCAGCATACACCTTTCAACAATACGTTTAACTTCTCCCTGCCTGGGGAAAATACAGAAAATAGTATTAATTTCTAAATAGCGATGTGACGAACTGGTGAGATGTTCAGGGAATACCATGCAGGGTTCTCCCCAGAAATGTATAGTATCCTGAAGAAAGTCTTGCTTTAAAACCTTGTGATAGATGCAACTCCATGAGATTTCAAAGGAAAAACAACATGGCGCTGGTAAATGGAGCACGTATCTGCAAACCCGACTGATTTCGGTAGATTTTAGCAAAATTATCGGGAGGGGAAATAGACAAAAACGCTCTAAATTTAAAAATTAGTTTTGTGGCGCTGAGTTAGCAGTATACTGGCACAGCGTGGTTGTGCAATCGTCTGGGGAGAACCCTGCTATCTATTCACACACTGGTAGCTGCAGTCAGGAACTTAGTTTGGAAAATGAATGAATGATCTAATCTTGAAAGTTTAAAATATAAACTTGGAAAAAGGGGCCAGGGAAGGGCCTCAGGGCTGAAAAGTACCAAAAGTCACTTTTGAGATTTATTTTTAACTATATATATCATTATATATGTTAAAATAGTTGCTAATAATGTGACGTGTTACAAGAGCTGGGTGAGAAAATAATAGCAATGTGTATCGTAGTATAGCTTTCCTCGATAGAAATATGAGACATGTTTCATATAATTTCAACAGAATTCATTCGTCCATGTTTTGACAGACATAAGAACAGCCAATCATAATCAAGTAGCACCGCACCGAACCAATCACACTAGAGTCACGGCAAGTTAAGTTGACGCCCACAGCAGAGGTAGAAGAGCAGCTGCAGCACACACTAATGTTTGGGCTGAAGCAGGAGAGGAATGTTCCTTCAGGAGAAAAGAAGAGCGAAAACTCAGGTGACCAGGTTACTGAAAAGTACGGTGAGAACCGTTTGGGTTCAGGGCCTTCAATACAGTACAGATACATGTAGACTATGTGAAGAACACAAACACACACCACGGTGAAGTTGGCAAGAGATTCACAGATTGACACTTTGCAGCTCAATAGATCATCAGTCGGTAATCACTGAGACACAAATGATGGCTCTATGCAGCTTTGGTAACACACAGAGGAAACTACAACCCCCATCCAAACAAACAGTCCTTAACAATCAGACGGCGTGAGAAAGTGCTAACCGGAAAATGTGTACATACTTAAAATTGAATAGCTTTGCTTCTACTCAGTGAAATGACACCAGATTCATCTGACACACCCATGAACCCCTTCTGCAGACACGACACTACTCAGAGCAAATATCATTCACAGATTAGCCAAAATATAATATGAACTACAACTGTATTTAAATGGACCTATATAATGCCACCAAATGATGTATTGTTTGCTTATTTGTTGAAACAGTTGTATAATATTCAGCACATCTGTCTTGTTCAACCTCTGACAGAAAATAAATATTTAAATGAAAAACAACCTTAGTCTAATTTGCCAGTGTGGTTATTCACATACACAGACAGTTATTTACATGACACAGACTTTGAATGTTTCTTGAAGTACTGCATTCCTGATCTGAGGAATCCAGCTATGACCATGCACATCTATTGATCAGAAACCCAGACATCACTTTCTGTAAATACACTATTCCTTCAGGTTAAAAATGACTCACCATTCAGCAAGATGGGCTGGATTACTAAGCACTGTAGCAACAACATGTGCTCCTCCCACAGATGGCTGGGCCCACAGGGATTTGATTATATTCTCAGCCCGTGACTGCAGAGACAACAGGAAGGAGTTGTGTTTTAAGATGCACAGAAGGTGTCCGACTGCCTCACCTGATAAAAGTATAAGAAGAAAAGAAATAGATGAGCATAATATGACAAATACACCAGTAATGCATCATACCTAGTTTGGAGAAAATGAACACTGACTGTTGAATAAGTCCAAAAACAGGCTAAGCTCAGGGAAGGTGCGACACTTATCTTGTCAAACCATGAGTAATGTATTAGGTTAATGCTATCTGACTGCACTAAAACAGGAGTTTAAGTCTTGTGCCCCATTTTAAGAAATTTTCTGAGTTCATTAAGGTCCACAATGTCAAACAAATGCAAAAAAAAATGTGCTATATTAGTATTATTTTCCACTTTAACTGAGATGGATCCTTTAGACAGCTTCAGTCCTGATCATAACTATTAAATGTCAAATGACTTTTATATAATTTTAACCCTTTAAGTGCTTTTTAAAGGGACACAACTCTGGTTAGCATAAGCCAATAAACCAATGCGCCAAGTCTGGATTGGATGCATTTGTATTTTTTGCAGAATCAGTGAATGCAAAAATAAAAAAAAAGCTACCACTCAGTACTTTAACAACGAAAATGTCCACATTGACAGGATGGGATGAAAATTTTATTCACTAATATTATTTTCCACTTTATTTAAGATAAATCTTTCAATCAATTTCAGGCCTGATCATAACTATCGTATATTCACTGACATTTTTTTAACCCTTTAAATGCCATTTTAAAGGAATATGTCTATGATTTTTTTAATGCATAAAAACAAACAAAGAATATTTCCCATATTATACAGGCTAAGGGGATTTTGTTTGTTTGTTTGTTTGTTTGTTTTATTACTACAGTATGGGATAGGTCAGTGACTGGTACCAATAACAGTTTTGATGCTTTTTTTTTTTTTTTCAAGGGCCAGTTTAAACAAAAACAAAAATACCAATCAGGGCCATAAATGGGCTTATATTCACACACTGACTTCTTTTGGCAAAAAAAAAAAAATGAGAGCAGACTTTCTTATCATTTTCTCACCGTATTGTCCAAAGCAGTGTGAGAACGACTGGGCACAGATGAGCTCCATCCCCAGCATCGCACAGTGCTGTACAGGCCAGGCATCACGCTCCACATCTCCACAGCAGAGACCCTGAACAGGTAGCAAGAGGAAAGGGAAAAGCCGACGTCTCTGAAGAGAAAGAGGGCAAAGAAAGGAAATGTTCATCTAAGTATGAGTGAAGAGCCATTAGACAGAAATGACTGGTTAACCCTTGTATTGTGTTGGGGTCAAAGTGACCTGCCAGAGAAGTTTAGGTATATAAAAGGTACCATTTGCTTTTTTGTACTGGAACAAGGCTTCATCTCATCCTCAGACAGAACTATTTTAACGCAACAAATATTTTCACCATTTTAGTAAATTTTAAAGGTCTAAAAAACAAGTGACATTTGTAGTTTTATGGGTCAAATATGACCCAGCAGAGAATACTGGCTGTTTTATGGATCACTTAAAAGCTATGGGTTGCTCTGTGGATCAAATATGGTTCAATGTGCCCCACAATACAAACACACACACACTAGCAACAGCAGTTCGTAAACATTGGGATACAGGTACAGTTGTAACTGATGATTCACAGTGATGCTCTCTGTTTTTTCGCAGATGTGAAAAGGAAACATCAGGGTTCGAAGTGAGGGGAAAAAAAGACAAATTCCATCCACCAGTTATAGGTCAGTTGGCTGTGCATCCATGTGGACCCACCCCCACACCCATTTTTAACCCCAACTGGTCATGTCAAACGTCTGTCTTCCAGAGTCGGGGTCTGCTCCAGGTTTCTTCCTGTTAAAATGTGGTGGATTCTGTTGGTGTCTGTGAATTAACAAACACAATATTAGGGTTAAATATTTAAAATGCAGAATAAAGTCTGTTTACCGTGATGAGTTGTGTAACTGTGGCCCACTGGCTCTGTGAGAGGTCTGCTCCAGTTGGGTAGTGGCCAGACGCTGACAGAACAACAACGCTATGCTCCGGAGCCTTTTCCAGATCCTCCAGAAGCTTCTCCAAACAGATACCACACCGCTGATCGTCCCAGTAATAATACTCGCGGATATCCTGGATCCCTGCTGCGTGGAAGATGCGAGCCAATGAGTCTGCAGGGAGGATCAAGACAAAACAGTGTCTCAGATAAAGGAGTGCAAACTCCTCAAGATCAACATAGCACTAAACCACAGTATGGTACCATTATCACAAACAACATAATGTTTTCTGTGGTCACTGGTAATGTCAGATACAGAATACTGTCATTTTTCTTCATATGCGTTATAATTTTACACTTTGCATTCACATTGCACATATGTATAAGACATCAAAGAAGAAACGTAGTTCTTAAACAGCCAAAAGCATCTACAGAACCAAAATGTTTACTCACTTTTGAACCACTTATCCAATCAATACATTTGAATAATTTAGATAAAAGGTAGTTTCTCAGCTTTTTACTGCTATCAGATTTGTCTTTTTTGGATGAAATTGGCAAAGTTCTGCCTCCTTCCTTATTAATGACAATCTTATTTTAACTGTCATAAAAGGCATTCATGTTCATTTATGTAATTTTATGTTTTTATTTATTTTTTGCGACTTTGTTTAATGCTGTAGGTAGGAATTTTGTTCATGGTCTGTGTTGCACGGGGACATTTTTAGTTGTCACAGGTTTTGAGACTATGAAGACCATGAGGTTTAAGTTTGCTCCATTTGTGAGAAAAGGTATCGATCACTTCAAGAAGATTTTACATCATTCATTTCCCTGAAGGATTTTTGCATTTGCTGTTTTTCACCCCCTCTTGGTTTGGTGCAGCCAGCGAGGTATGATTATTTATGTTATATTGTTTTGCATCATATAATCGTTTCAGTCAATGTATGTGTGTGTTTTATTTTGTACTTATATGTTTGTTGCTTAGTTCAACGGTGGATTTACCAGTGATAAGCTCCGACGAATAAATCTATCAGTAAATGAAGAACTTTGGCGTGGTGTATTTCCTGGAGGGAGTGACGCTTATAGTGTCACTGAAAAGGCCTCTGGTGAATGAATTCCTCCCCCCTGGTGGATTAGCCATATTTTGTATGTATCTATGCATCAGGTTTTTGAAGGGAAAAAATATACTGGTTATGTAGAGGGCTTAAAAATTCATGTATCAAATATGATACATGTGGCATTATAGGGTAAATAAAGCTTAAATATAGAGTAAAAGCTCATTTAAGAACTGCCACACTGGGTCTTTATGGGTTATATATAAACCCTTATTTCTAAAGTACCCATCAATATCCTCATGTCTTCCAGTTTGGTCCCTCACATGAACATAACTGTCAACAAATGAAATTAACAGGAAGTGCCATTTAATTTTACCCACTGGAGGCTCTGGATGAAAATGAGCTGAATCTGGTGTATTTGTTTTTACAGGACTGTTAGTGACTGACTGTTCATTTGTTACCATCACAAGGGCTGGACAAGTAGACTGGCCCACGCCAAGCAGAGCTGTCATCGTTCCAATTTCGTAAAAGTTCAGCCCCGAGACGCACAGAAGCATTGAAACCAGGAGTCTGGATCCCTAATACCTGCAAAAAAAGACACAAACATTCACAGTTTTAGCGAGGCTGGAAGAACTATTTTATTACTTTCTTCATTCGTTGATAAAGGAAATAAATCTATGAATAGTAGTACTGACTGATGACAAAAAGAAATGTACGTGTGAGCACAGATTAAATTACCCGGTTCTCCACTACAGGCTTAAGGCTTTTCCCCAAAGCAACATCTGTGGCTCGTCTGGTGAATTCTGTCAGACCCAGAGGTGATGGATACTCTGGACGAAAAGTAGGATCCATACTTAACTGTTTCTTTATTTTTCCGATAAGACTCAGCTCAAAAGTCTGCCCCTCTTCACTGTAGTACTCTGTGAAAGAGTAAATCTCCATAAATCAGTCAACAAAACACTCGACTGAACTCGATAGCAATGAAATATCCAAGTGCTTCTAAGTTAAAGAAAACAATGTGAGAAAAGTTCAAAGAGTACACCCTAAAACAGAGTTACACTGCTGATTTGTCATATAAAACATAAAGTAACTCGCATACATCACTCTCCAGAAGTCCAACGTTAGCTTTGTTGGACTGGATAATACATGGGAGTGGTATATATGGAACGGGAAATATATACAGCATTAAAAATACAACTTTAAGAGGGAAAAAAGAACAATTTCTAAAAACCAATGTGTATTTAGTGTGACCTCCCTTTGCACTTCAGATGTCTTCAACTCTTGGTTTCAGATGAGATTTATCACAGTAATTACCTCCGCCAATGAAGTTATGTTTCACTGTGTGTTTGTTTGTTACCATCCGACTTTGTTTGTTAGCAACATAACTCAAAAAGTTATGGATGGATTTTGATTAAATTTT
>JAQQZY010000029.1:23118498-23130621 GCA_030068375.1 Ostorhinchus rueppellii
GCAAATTAGTCAGTTTTATACATAGTGCAAATTAGTCTGAATTTAATACATAGTGCAAATTAGTCTGAGTTTTATACTTAGTGCAAATTAGTCCGTTTTATACAAAGTGCAAATTAGTCTGAGTTTTATACACTGTGCAAATTAGTCTGAAATTTATACATAGTGCAAATTAGTCTGAGTTTTATACTTAGTGCAAATTAGTCCGTTTTATACATAGTGCAAATTAGTCCGTTTTATACATAGTGCAAATTAGTCAGTTTTATACATAGTGCAAATTAGTCTGAATTTAATACATAGTGCAAATTAGTCTGAGTTTTATACATAGTGCAAATTAGTCTGAGTTTTATACATAGTGCAAATTACTCAGTTTTATACAAAGTGTAAATTAGTCTGAATTTTATACATAGTGCAAATTAGTCAGTTTTATACACAGTGCAAATAAGAGTTTGTGAGTGGGTGAATTGGAGTTGGGGGGTACCGACATTTATTATATCATAGATAGATAGAATATATGATGTAGGCAAAGGCAGTGATTTACATGATATCAGGCATATCTGGGTTTATGTTTTCCACCTTCCAACTTTCTCACACTGAATGCAACTCACATACTCAATACTACATCCAATATAGAGCAGTGTGGTGTAGACAATGGGGAAAATAGGAGTTGTGACCATGGAAACAAGTACCTGGCAGCTGTAGGCAGACTTCAGATGAGTAGTTCAGAATCTTTTTTACATAGAAATCTACATCAAATTATTTGCTGGACATGGCCATGACATCATTCATTATGGACGTGCACTCTTTAATGGAAATAATCATTATACGCACCACTGCCATTGGGAGCGTTGGACTGACATGTGCAGCTGCTGCAGTGTGCAGCCATTACACTTTCTGAACTCTATGTTCCTGTATAATGTATGTCAACAGGGAACTCTGGCCAGCACTCAAGAACAGTATGTGCCACCTTCACTTAAAAAAGAATACGATCATGACCATAATGCACTGTGGGATGCAGTACATCATGCACATAGTGTCACTACCCATTCCGTCCTCAAAACCAATTTAATCCTGTACTGTGCAGGATTTAATTAAAATGTCATCTTTGGTACTATTATAAAACAGAAGAATTTTTTTTTTTATAACATGAAAATATTTAAATTATGACTTAAGATTCTAATAACCACAACTTATGGAGCTATTTGTTTTTCATTTATTAACTCTTCACTTCGTTCCTTATTACCTGTATGTGTATATATACTTTGTGCATTTCTTACTTGTGGTATAGAGATGGCTTTTTGTATATTTTAGTAGTAATCGGTAGTATTCCTATTTAATATTTTATCTCTGGAGGGTTTTTTGGGTTTTTTTTTTGTACATTTGGTACTATTTCTCAGTATGTTGTGAGATATTTTTATATAGTTTTTTTTTTTGCACTGTAAGTGTTTGCTGCTGAACAGAGACAGAGCTGCTACAGATTTTCATTGTTCCTTTAAGATCTGTTCTATTCTTGCATTATGTTAAAAATGTCAGTGTTGTGCAGAGACATGCCCTGAATTTACATAGTGATCAAAAAAGATGCTTTAAATGTAAAGAATGCAGTTTGATGCTGAAATGTGTGTGTTTCTTCTACACAAGGGAGTTTGGTTCTGAGGCTTATGGAGGTGTAAAGTTATTATGGGATGTTCTTATCTTTACTGAGTTGCCTAAGTTTGTTGATCCACGGTTCAGACTAAACTGTGACACTTCTGACCTTGTTTGTTGGATTCCAAACAGATCTTTAGTTCTGCTGTTGACAACACAAACCACACAGAAAACAGAGGTGATTTGTGGTTTTACTGTGGCTGTTTAGGCAAGGCAAGTTTATTTGTATAGCATTATCCATACACAGGGTAACTCAAAGTGCTTTACAATGACATAAAAGACTGTCTGAAAACAGAGCTAAGCTAACAGAGCTATAGTGTAAACTATCATCTGATGCAGCATGTGCTTCGGTAGCGGGGATGCATTCTGCTTCATATTCAAGTTTGGTAGTTTTGATCACCACAGTTTCTGAAAATATCAATTCTAAATCTGACAGTGGCTTAAATTGTGTTCGATAATTCATAGACACCAACAGAATCCACCACATTTTAACAGGTAGAAACCTGGAACAGACCCCGACTCTAGAAGGTGGATATGTGGCATGACCAGTTTGGGTTAAAAATGGGGTTTGTGTGTGTGTATGTGTGCGTGTGTGTGTGTGTGTGTGTGTGTGTGTGTGTGGGGGGGGGGGGGGCACATGGATGCACAGCCGACTGACCAATAACTGTTAAAAACTAGAACTGTAGAACTGCTGTTGCTAGTGTGTGTGAGCAACCCACAGCATTTAAGTGACACATACAACAGCCAGTATTCTCTGCCAGGTCATATTTGACCCATAACACCTCAAATGTCTTTATTTTTTTAGACCTTTAGAATTTACTAAAATCATGAAAATGTATTTTGTTGTCTCAAAATAGTTGTCCGAGGATTAGATGAAGCCTTGTTCCTGTTACGTCTGTAAACAGACGTTAGTCTGTTTTTCATGTTTGTCTTGTCATTTCCTGTTTTATTTTGTTAGTTCCCTCCTGTGTCTTGTCTGCTGTTTTTACTTCCCTTCCCTCATGTTCTCCGCCCCCCACAATCAGTCCCTGGTGTGTCTTGTCACCCAGCTGTGGGTAATTGTCTCTCCCTCCCTTCTGTGTATATCAGCTCTGTGTTCAGTTCTGTCTACTGCCAGTTTGTCTGTCATGTTTGATCCAAGCCTGCGTACCCTTTTGTCTTGTCTCTCTGTGTATGACCTGTTTTCCATCCCTGACCTCCAAGCTTTCCTTGTGTACTGGACCTACGAGCCTGTCTGAATCCAACCTACACCGTCGCTTCCCCGGACTGATTTCTGGTTTTGACCTCCGCCTCCCACACAGTATTTGTCTTAGCTTTCCCCTTTTGGTGTTGTTTGCATTTTTGACTTCTCCGTGTATGAACTCAGTCTGCCCTCTGACCAGAACCAGTTTAACCCCTTGGATACCGTTGCCCCGCTGCTGCCAACCTGGAACATCGACCACAGAACCATCCCTCGACCACGCCTCTGGATCTTCCCCCACTAACAACACAGAAAGTAATTCCGATTGTCTGTCTGTCTTGTTGAATAAACTGTATTTCTCTGCAGTTGGGTCTCCGACCCACCTCAGTGCATTACAAAGTCATTTTTTCAGGAAACACAAAAAACTAAACCATTTGTTGAATATATGATATTTACATACAATTTTAATCAAAACAGTTATAACAACAGATACCTATTGACATACAAACAGCAAGGTCACTCAAACATGGAACATGAGAGAATTAAATGAGTTTGGAAAATTTTCAAACATGCCAAAATGACTTAGGTAATTATTTTAAGAGGGTGACGATATGAAGAATCAGACAATAGAAAAGGTTTTCTCTCTAGATAGATTTGTACTTTCAAATAGTAAAAAACTTACCTCATCTTATCAGCGTGTTTAGAATAATGACTTGTGAATTTATGTGTAAGATGTTAATACATAGAATATGTTTATGTGACCACTAGTGGAAGTAGAGAGTCACTCAGTTGGTCTCTGATGGTGAGGAAAACTAATACCATGGCATCTTAGACCAACATGTCAGAAAGTGATGAGAACCATTAGCCAGGTTTACATGGAGCCAAACATTCCAGTTATGATCAGCTTGGGGGCTCATTCAGAAAGAAAATAGTTCATATATACACCTCATTCCGAATGAAAAGTGCCAATACGAAAGAATATTTAATCGGAAGTGACAGGGGTGGAATATTCTTTTACCCAAATTGAATGAGGTATATCATGTACACAGTCAAATGGAAAGTTGTCAGGGTGCGTTCTTTCAGCACATGCACTGGCGTGACATGAACACACAATGAGAGTTTGGTGAAGGAAGCACGCGTCATTCTAAAGTTCTGCTTCCAGTCAGCGTCGGAAAACTCCTGGAGAACAACCCGCTGCCACCAATCTTTGCTGCTGACTTTCATCCACAGCTCTCGGGAGCTCGTAGGTGGCATGGGCAGTACAGACAAACATCACAAAACACTCACATTATTAATCAGATATTTTCTTCGCCTTCTCTTTATCATTTTTTGAAGAAGGACGTGTGTTTCCTGTTGCTGCTTTAATAAAAGTGTTGTAACTGTCGCAAGAACTGTAATGATTATAGTGTCACTAAACATCTTTGACGATGTAGTAGAGTCTAAATATTACATCCTGCGCATGTCATATCGGACCATTCTGATTAAATATAGTGGTCCATGTACACACCAGATCAGAATGTTACGTTCCATATAAACAGCAGCCTACACATTTTCATTCGAAAAGATTCCAATCAGAAAGACCAAAAACTCTACATGTAAACATAGCTACTGAGAAACAACTTTTAGAGTCAAAGAAAAACACAAAGCGTTTACAAACTAGAGCAGTGTTGTTGGACACAGTTCTAAATAAAAAGAATGGAATTTGAAATCAATGTTTCTTTCTTTTTCGTTTGATTATGAAGTTTAAAAATAAAACTATTAATATTATGTAGTTCAGACTAAACTGTGACAGTTCTGACCTTGTTTGGATGATTTAAACAAATGTATCTTCAGTGCAGCTATTGGCAACACAAACCACACAGAACATAGAGGCGAGCTGTGCTTTTACTGTGGCTGTTTTCTGTCCAAAAACAGAGAAAAACAGAGCTATCATGTAAACTATCAGCTGATCCAGCACTTGAAGATTATAAAACACTATTAATTTGACCAACTTTCAAAATAATCAGCTCTGATGTTTGTGAAGAAGAAGAAAACCTGATACCATAAATCAGATGTGTGTAAACAATGAGTTTTCTACTTTATTCAGTGATTGATACAGTCTGTGGATACACAGCACTGATTTGTTGGTGGTCTTGGTCCTAAGTCTGCTCTGGTACGTGACTTCCTCCAGCTGTTGAGTGTTTGGAATAATATGATATATGGCATGAAACCAATTTAAGTTTATAATTAGGCTGGTTAATCTGTACTCTGGGACTCTTAGTCTAGTTTTTCCTTTCTTCATTTCACAATATAAGGGTGTTTTCACACAGCGTACTCCAGTCTGTACCATACTTGGATATGTTCACACCTTTCCCACAGATGTTGCGTTCACAGGTGCGTACCACAGCCTGTGCCCAAGTACGAATGGGTGTTACTGGGCGAAACAGTAGGTGGCAGTGTAGAAGGAATTATTTCGCTATCCTACAAACGTGGAAGTCAGAAGAAGACAAACCCTTACTTATCTGTTAGCCTGTTTGAGGCACAGAGAAGCAGAGCGACCTTCGCTGACCCTGATATATCACCGAGTGGTTCGATTGATAAGGCGAGCCCAGGCTGCACAGATTCGAGGCTTTTTCAGGTGACAACAGGAGTGCTGTCCACAGTCCCGTGGTGATTAACCCACTTCTGTTGTTGGAGTGGTGAGCAGGTCACTTCCGCACTCAGGCACAGATCGTGGATCACAGCCTTGTACCACACTGGAGTACAGGCAGTCTGGACACAGGACCAGAGTTCGGGTACCAGTGGGTGAACCGCGAATTTTAATGAAACGGGTGAAACATTTTGTGCTGTGTCGGGTATGGGTTCGGACGCAGGAGAGTGCGGGTCTAATTTGCAGTTTATATAAGGCTACAAAATGTCATGTGCCAACAAACTCTGTCTTAAGACTGTGGGTTAAGCAATGTTTTCATTTGGCTCTGCCTTCAACTGAAGTTGCACATGTCAGTGTTCAATTGTTGTGGCAATAAACGTTTGTATTTAATTTTGACTATCTTACTGATTTTCATTCCGGTTCAGTTTGGATATCGGGTTTATTTATAGCAGGTCAGTTTGGGTGCAGAATTTTATTTTAATTCTGTCAGAAAACAGGTCAGAGGCGGGTTTAAATATGATGGGTACGGGCGGTTGCGGTTTGTTAAAATCAGAACCGTGCCGGACTCTGCCCAGGACTACCTTCTGAACTGGACTCCGGCACAGTACTTGAGCACGAAACGGTTGCAGTAACATGGATGAAATTAAGCAGACTTTGGAGACATTTTCACACAGCATAATCAGAATGCTGGACCCCCAAGTCTGCTTAATTTTTTCCACTATGACTTCCACATTTGTAGGATAGTGACAGAATTCCTCCCACACCGCCACTTACTGTTTCGGCCCAGTAACACTCATTTCTACTCGGGTACAGGCTGCAATATGTGGTGAACGCAACATCTTTGGGAAAGGTGTGAATGTATCCAAGTATGGCACAGACTGGAATACGCTGCGTGAAAACACCCTAAGTAGGAAAAAAAGCAGACTGTCCAAATATCTGTCTACATTTAACTTGGATGTTACCCAGCAAAATGTGATTCTAGCCTTATGTACTGGCACTGGTCACCCTGTTCAGCATCAGTAAGTATCAGATAACTACAAAAACAAAACAAAACCGTGTGACAGCAATCACATTAATTGTAAGATTTTGTAAGAGTCTTGGAGTTTTATTACTATATTATGACTGACTGTAGCCGTTTCGCTTTTCTTTGCAGTTAAATACAGAAAGTTTGGCAAAGTTTCCCTCATTCTCACATCCTTTGTGCAACTCCTAACTTTTTTCTCCCAACAAAACAGGAATCAGATGCTATCAGCTCCTCTGTACATGTCTCCACAGGAAAACATATACTACCAAGAACTGTTACTGAGTTACACAGGAATTTGACTGTCTACAGGAAAAATGTACAGCAAAGAATTTACAGCGTGGCTTACTCTGACTTTCTATACTTTTGTGTAGTGTACCTCTTGAAAGCTGGAATTAGGTCATCTTTGTGAAATGAGTGATTATAAGTCTAATATATTTGAATAATTCAGTGAATATAATAGCCTATTATACATTCTGTTGAATCTTGTGCTCACATTTGAGCCATTGGATTATTTAAGCTGCCAAACCACACACATGGCGTGCACACATAGCGTGGAGACTCTGTTCATGTCAAAGAACCTAAACTCATCAAAGTTAAGGTAAATCCATCCATCATCTGCAGTATGTATATTTTCTCTGCCTGTCTAAAAGAGGATGTAAGTAGCAATGTTTATTATTTAATCACTACGATATCAACATTTTTGTGGTTTGGAAATCATACAAGTTGGGGCAAATAAATGTTTATATTGTAACTCCGTTATATTTGGCAAATGTTTTTACCAACCGCTGAGTTGTAGTTTTTATTAAATCATTTTCTGAATCCAGTCAAATTGAACGGAGATTAAAATGAGAACTAAAGACCAACCTTCAGTCTCACAATCTTGAATTTCTCTGCTGTTTTAGAGATCCAGTGAGAAATATCATCCAGTCATGGTTTATTGCTTTTTAATCTTTCCGAGCCTCACACCAGAAGAGCTACACCATTCTCAAGTGTTTGCACAACTCCCGGATGCCTCCATTTAAAGACTATGATGCAGGGTGAATGCTTCTCATATCAGCCAGGCTTGAAAGGGAGTGTGAGAGGTTTCCCACAGGTCAATACCACCATGTTTTGTTTTATCCTGCTCCTTGTTTCATGCTCTCTTGGGCCTGATCTCTGCCTAAGCTAACTAAATGCACATTACAGAGGCTGGTGTGGGAAGCTGGGGCTGTTAGCAAGTGGCAGAGAAAGCTGAAAATCACCAGGTTCAGCACAGGAAACAAAGCATTAGCACAAGCGGGCCCCTTTCTCGAATGCCATCAAAACATCGGATCGCCTAATGTGTGCCTAATGATATGCTCACTGCAGCGCCTTAACCTATTACACCAGTATCTGGCAGCACTGAAATCACATGGAGCTATAACCTGTCACACATTAGCAGCTCACTGAAGAAACATTTGTCAATCACAGCCTGTTTTAGCTTTAACACATAATTGAACCAGTACATAACACAAATAAGTGCATGCATGTTTTTACATATATTAATCCCTGATGCATTTGTGTGCAAATACGGTCACGTCCACATACTATACTGGCATAATGAAGTATCTTCCACTTAGTCCCAGTATAAACCTGGGTGTCTGCAATATAAACCAAGTGTTCTTTTAGATTTCTTCTTCATAAGTTGTCAACTCATATGTCATCTGTATTTACACAGAACGAACAGGAGGCAGTGAGTCAGTACTTAAACTGGAAATCACTGTGTTTTATGAACTGTCTAGTTATCACTGCTTATTTGATTCATTTCTTTTTTAAGTATACAAGCTGAGAAGAAGTAAAACAAGGCCACACTTCCATAAATGTATTCCCTATTTCATCATTTTTTACAGTAGATTTTGCTCTGAACTGTGATTTGGAGCATCATTAGAGATCAGAAAAGCTGGATAAAACACAATAAATCCATTTCCCACTGTAGACAAGTGCTTTTTGAGACCCAGACACTGGCATAAATCTAGACACGTCAGCCTCAGTGAGTTCTTGTCCCAGTGCAATCAGTGTCAGCGTCTCATATGACATACAGTACATGTGTCTCCTCTTGTGTCTCAGAGGGAAAATATGTTTAATGTGAATCCGAGGTCTCATTCTCATTAAAGCTGAGCAGTTTATTAATAGTAATGACAACATGATTTGATATTCTCGCATGCCACAGGTGCTGTAGCTCTGGAGATACTTTACTCTCAGTGTTCAATACACGAAAGCAACAGATTCATTTCAGCTCCTCATCCAACCAGTAATCTCATCTGTAACCTAGCTGGCCACTGCTTTGGGAAATAAAATGTTCCGCTCCCTGTTAGCTTAATTTTAGTGTCCTCAATCATGGATTAACTGTGCCAACAAAGTCCTGCTGCTTATAACACACAGATGCCTTTCAAACACATAAAGACTTGAATGACCCTAAAAAACACATACTAGAACCAGTGTAGTAGTCACCTGTTTCACCTTAACCAATTAAGACCCAGTGTGACTTCTGTGACTGTTTTTTTCTTTCTAAGTGATTCATCACCATTTATTATAATATTATCTTCTTTATTTTAAGGTTTTTTTCCAGTGGAAATCAGGTGTTTTCCTATATTTAATTTACTGATCATGTAGATGTTCAGAAAAGCTCAGATTAAAGCCACGGGTTATTATCGGAAAGATTAAATGAAGAAAAAGTTAATTTTTAAGCAAATCTATCATTAACTGAACATAAAACAAGTGTGTCCATCCACTGTCATTGATCCAACTCCACGGGTTTTACTGCTGAATCAATATTGTTGAAGATGGTGGTGTGTCTGTGTTTACTATGGAGCATCTGAACATCCAAATGGCTCATATCTGATGATCATAAAAAGATGACAATGACAAACTGCATTTTGCACCAATTATTTCCATGTATTGATAGGATTAATGGATCAACAGGTATTGAACATTATAGAGGAGCAGAGGTTTTTGGTTGGGTTTTTATGGATTAAAGCTGCACAAATATCAAAATGATAAGAACTGACTGAAGTTAATTGAATGGGGAAAAGCCACATGGCCTAGAGGTTTTTGCCTTTTGCAGTTTTAATTACCAAAACACATATTTGGGATAATGAATTTGAACTGCAAATGCTCTTATGCTGGTAATGCTTGAAAAATGGCATTTGTTTTATAACATGCAGGGTACGTGACATGAGCTGACGGCTGCTGTAGATGTTGATAAGGGCAACAGTGATATGCCTGTATTGCATGTCTGCCATGTATTTCTATGAAAACAAATGATTGATAATGGCTGTTCCTTACTCCCCTAGTAACCATCCCTCTTAGTGGTTACTTGTTTTCTTATCAGTTTGAACACATGGACTTGTATGTTTTCCTAAGGTTTGCAGATACTATACATTTTAATTCTTCCTTTGTGTTGCTGTTAATTGGACATAGAAAGTTGACTGATGAATACGTGGCCTTTGGTAGGTATTGTCTCTGTAAAGCAACATGAAGCCACTTCAGTAGGTCACACTGTCTCGAGAAACAGTTTGTCAGATAACTTCATTCAACCTATCGTTAGCTGTGATTGAGACCCGGGCGGCTGGTCTCACTTACATCTGTAATCCTGCTCAAAGCGCAGTGTGAGTCCGCTGAGCCTTCCCCTTGGGGTGATTTACTACAGAACACACCAGGCTCCTTTTAAGGAAGCCTTTTATATGCTACTAAATGTCTCAGGTTTTTATAGCCCCATTGATTATGTCTGTAAAATTCCAGTAAGAGGATGTCAAAGGATGTCTTAAGGGAAATGAAAAATAATATATGGTTTGCAGAATAAATATTTAAATTAAATGGAATAAAACACTCTCCTTCTGACTCGGGGGTTTTGAGTTGTGGATTTTATATTAAAAATCAAGTGTTTTGAAATACAATGTGCACTGACAACACTTCATAGAATATTCATCCATCCATCTTCTGAACCCGTTTCATCCTCACTAGGGTCACGGGGGTCTCATGGAGCCTATCCCAGCTACTTATGGGCAAAGGCGGGGTACACCCTGGACAAGTCACCAGTTCATCACAGGGCTGACATATAGAGACGAACAAATCACTCTCACATTTACACCTATGGACAATTTAGATTAATCAATTAACCTATCAGTGCATGTGTTTGGATTGTGGGAGGAAGCTGGAGTACCCGGAGAAAACCCACACAGATACGGGGAGAACATGCAAACTCCACACAGAAAGGTCCCACCACCAACTGGTGTCGGAATAGAACCCAGGATACATAGACTATATAATTCATAATATGAATCCTAAAACAATTCACTCATTTTATAGAAAGATTCAGAATTTTAAAACCTTAAACTGTGACACTTGTAGCAGTCAAAACCCAAAAGAGCCTATTACATTTAAAGTGGATATGTCAACAATATTCAGTTGTGTATTCTTTATTTCCTTTCATTTTAAGGTTGTGCTGCTGTAATAATAATTTGAGAATATTAGTCATTTCTTATAACATCTAATAATATTTCTTATGCAAGTAAAATTCAGACATCAAAGTTAAAATTTATAATATTTAATAATTCATTTAGTATATTCTTACACTATAAAAAGACCAAATTTTTTTTACTTTATTAACCTGTAGAAATATTGCAGCCCTAAACATAACCACCACTCGGTATGTTCCTGTGCACGCCTGGATAGTAATGAGGCAAATATTTAGCTGTCCAACCTCTGTTAACCTGCCATGACATGGCTGTTCTTATTGGCCCTCAGTCTTAAAAACAGCCTTGTGTGTAAGTGATAAAAATTTATCTGCTGCAGAGTGTTCTGGGCAGGGCACACTGAGGCCCACCGACAGGCAGACAGCCACACAAATTTTTAGAAATGCCCTCAAATGTGACAGTTGTTCTGTGAATCAGCCCTTTACACAATACACAGTAGTTTCAGTGTACAATTTACAGTCTGGAAGTTCTTGTACCAGAACTTAAGAACATGTTCAGTCATTATTATTGACTAGTTTGCAGTAACATATTATCCCAAACACAGTACAAGGGACTGCATTTGTATCGGCAGTCACTGCACATCTGTTTGTATTATCACTCCTCTGACATCAGCTAAATTAAAGACTGATTACAGGTAACAAAGTTCAGTAACTGATACAGAGACGGTCTCAAAACAAAAAGAGCCAGTCACTGAGTTTCAGTTTTCGTTTTAGTAAATACTGTAACATCACAACAACAGCCAGTGCTTCAGAAAACATTCTATTTATGAAGTGCTAACCTCAATTAATTTTACTCACAGACAGCAGCATAATAGCATATCAAATATATACAAATACGGATTTCTATTTTTAATTATTTAATCAATTGTAAATGTACATTGAGCAGCAATTAATAAAAAAAAATCTATCACATTTAAAGTTACTCAAGAAAAGTATTTTATTTAAATTATTAAATACTGCACTTAATACTATTCCAATATTCTAAAAAGGAATGTTTTTATAGATTTGTTTTTGTTAAAAATCAAAACCATTTTTGTGCTTCACTTCTAATAAAAGTCTTTATTCACAACATCTAATGCATGTTTTATGATTTACATTTAGTGAAAATGTGGGTCTCTTCTCACCACACACATTTTGCAATCTGATATATATATATA
>JAQQZY010000029.1:23171129-23189886 GCA_030068375.1 Ostorhinchus rueppellii
GGAACAGCTAAGATCCTGCGCAGAACCCTCAGACTCCCAGGCCTCTGGTAGAGGACCCGAGTCTGGAGGAGACACCGTCCAGGTGGGCGAGAGGAAGATTTTTTTTTTTTTTTTTGGGGGGGGGCATTTCAATAGAGAACCTGTATAATCTATTTTGAATGATATGACAATAATAAAAATAGTGAACAAATATTCAGAATAATGAGATGAGTTGAGGTGGAGGCTGAATGATTATGTTTGAGAATTTCAACTGTGATCTGAACAATGCCCCAAAGCAACACAAAAAACAAAACAAAAACAGATAACTACTATACTTTATATACACTTCTATATGAATGATTGTCAAAGTCATCAAGACAGGCACCACATAATTGCAGTTGCAAACAATTCTGTGATTGTGTCTCCTCCTGATAACTGAACCTGGTGTGAAACGTTCTTCATAAACATCAATGCGGTGAAAAAAGAAAAAGTGATGTACATTGATTTTTATCACTTTTCCATCTACCCTGTAATAATAAACAGTTATGCTGTTGAAGTGATGGATCAATACAAATATTTTAGAATAGTGATCAACAATAAACTAAACCAGGACATCAGCACATATTTTTTTGACACAATCTTTGTAGTTTAAATACTGACCTTTTTTTTCTTTTTTTTTTTTTTTTAAACATTCCATTCCTGTATTACTGAATCTGCTCTTACCTTATCTTTTATCTGCTGAGGGGTCATTCTATTAAAAAGAAAACTCACTTGCAGGAAATTGTGACAAAATTCGCATTACATGTCTGAATAGTGCTCATGACCTGTCGAGGACAAGGTACTTGAAGAAGGTGTGATCTATCCTTCTCCTGTGGTCTGAGTTTTTGTTGATGCTTGCAGACTCTCCTGTGACTCAGAAAGTCGTTTATTTCTACTGGTTTTGACTTTGGAAATGAAATTGTTTAATTTGGAATTTTTGCCGATATTTGTTGTTGGTGGACGATTGTTGTTTAGTTGTTATTTGTTTATTTACTGCTGGCTGTAAACGGCTGTAAAGATACCTTGAACCTTAGTGGTAAATGATGCATAGATAAAATATGATAAAAAATATACGAGTTGAAGGCTCTTTTCGTTGTCAAGGTTGTATAAATCAATCAAATCATGACAAGTAACAAATATGTGCTTTATTTACTATTTTTCATATTTTTTATTATTTTTAAATGTTGACATTTCTGTAATGCACTTCATTCATATCATTTTGTGTTACATACCAGGAGAATTTTTTTTTTTTTTTTCCACAAAGTAGTTTGAATTTCTTTGAGGTACTTTAAGCTTTTACATCTCTATATCTCTGGCTGAAGTTCATGATTGGAAGTTTGCAATCATAGATGTTTTCCTAACCCTATTTATATATTTTTTGTTTGTAGTGGTCCTTAAAGTACAGAACGTGTAACCAGCTCACAGTCTCATTGAGATTTCAGCTCAAAAGGCTTTGTGATTTGTTTTGATTCTTTTGATTCTTTTTTCCAATATACTGTTTGACCAGCTGCCACAACTTCTATCAGATATCTTGATTTGTTTCCTGTTTTTTTGTTACCATAGCCATCAACGCCATACCCTCCTGGTTAGCACACCTGCTGTCACTGCAATCAGAAGATTAATACAAAAGGGACCCTTGCATTGTCTGAGGCTGACAGAACAGCTGCCCGTCACCACAAACCAGCAAGAAGAAGCACATCCCAGTGTTAAAAACATTCTACACATGTTCAGTATTTTGGTAAATGTGTTTTTATGCTGTTGTTGATGCACTAGCATACACAGAATTCAATTTAAGAGAGCACAGCCATCATTCCAGGGGCTCAGTTGTTAGAGCTGTTTTCCTCACTGTTTACATGGCGTTTTTCTGCTTGACCCATGCATGTCAAGCGGATTAGTGAGTGTGAATGATGTCTGTCTATTTTGGAGTTAACGGAGTGTTTTCCTGCCTGCTGATTTTCATGTGCCAGGTAGGACTGTGTACAAGATTTGTGAAACACTCAGGTCTCAAAACTGTTTCACTGAACAGAACTCTAAAGGTTATTTCACATGTTTCTCTAAATGATCAAAAGCAGATCCTGTGGGAGAAAACCCTGTGTTGTTGGTTAAGGTTAACTCTCTTTATTGTACCCATAGGGAAAGTCCGAATCTCTGCATTTTACCCATCCTAATGCACGCACAGCAACTAGCATCAGCAATTTGCATTAGCACATGGCACATTAGGAGCAGTGAGATGCCATTGAAGATGGTCGGGGACCAACTCCAGGCCTTCATCAGCTCCATGATCAGGGGTATTGATTGAAGAATTAACCTACAGGCCGAATCAGCGGAAACTATAACAGGCATGACCATGTTGTCCTCAGTGGTCAATCGACACAATGCCAATATGCAGTCAAAGCCCCTTTAGGATCCTGCAGCTTTCTGCAAAGAATCAATGAACGGCTAACTTAAATGTTAAAGATATAATCAGTAGCATTTTATGGCTATTGTTTATACCCTTTCCTCTTGGCTCAATGGATGAGGGATGGAGCAGCAAATGAAGAGACGGGGTATATTGAAATAAAGGGAGTGAAACGGAAAAATAAAGTCTTACTTTTTGATTATTTCACCGTATTTCTTTTAAAGGGTACCTTTAGTAAATCATTGCTAGCTATTTCAAAAGATCATAATACTAGCGGTTCCATCAGGTAATTTACGTCATAGCCTATTGTCAAGTGTGCATGAGTACCATATCGCTGCCCTGTCAGTCAGGCATGGTTAGGGACATGTTGCCTCCTTCACGGCTGTTCCAGCACTGGTGGTGGTGCAGACTCGTTGGGTTGTCTGATTATCTGGGCTGTGATGAACTGATCACTGACCCCACACAGCAGACACCAGTCCGAGATGACACATTATCGGCCACTGAAAATGTGCTTTCCATTTTGTCTCATTCACTGACTGCTGTCTGTTTACTCGCATTCAATCACTCAGAATCAACGCGGGTATATCACATCCGTCTGCTCTCCATAGGTTTCACCCCTGTGCGCAATTCACAAAATGAAAAGGTCCACTGTAGTCCTGTACATTTATAGTGATTGTTTACTGAATTTTTGTCTCTCTTGCTTATAAATAATACACAAAGCACAATCCTAAGCCTGACCAGTGTGGGTACCTTTTAAGCACAACACCATGGGAAGGTTCGGCGTGAATGCAGTTAAAGCACTTACAGACAGGTCTATTTAAAGGGGTTATATTTTGTTAAACCCACTTTTATTACTCTTTGGTACATTTATTTGTGTATTTGGGAACTCTAATAGTTCAAAAAGTTTGAATTTGAACCCTCCAGGTGTCACAGGAGTGGTTTGGACCTAAATGCAACACAGAAGAGTGAGATAAGTTCAGTGTCTTTATTTAACTAATCCAAATAGGGAGGAACTTGAGAACAGAAGAGGTTCCAGGGGAGCAGGCAGGCAGACTAGCTAGGGGGAACAGGTGGAGGTCCGAGGCAAGAACATGGAATACAGGAACATTAGAGACAGGTTCAGAGCAACAGCATCTGATAGGTGCTGTGGAATAACAATCTGGCAGGGAACTGAAAGTAGAGGGGTGACTATATACTGGCAGTCTGATGAGCTGCAGCTGTGTTAACAGGTGATGGGAGTTGGCTGATGAGGTGGGTGTGGCTAAGGGAGTGAGAGGGAGCAGACAGGTGGAAAAGGATTGGCTGAAAGGGTGTCAGGCACACAGGTGGAAACAGTGAATGTAATAAGGTGAAGCAGGGGTTAGGAAGAAAGTGGTAAAGGAACCAACTGTGACACCAGGTGCTGCAAACTATCTTTATATTCATTTTGGCCAGAATCAAGTGAATTTGTACAACCTGTTTTAATCCCCCCCCCCCTTTTTTTTTTTTTCAGTCACTTATTACCAAATATCTTTCAGTCAAAAAGACCCTGAAAAATGTGTTGTGTCTATAACTAGTTACATCTCCGCATTTGCACATACAAGGTCAAGACTTCCGCCGAACATTTCTCTGAGTATGACATAGTTGTTTGTAGGTTGTAGTCCATACTGAAAATATGTCCAAATTTGAGCCGATTACCTAAAATGTGCAGTTGTTGCTTGTATTAATGAATACAAGAGGTTGAATGGGACAGAGAAGCATGGTCAAAAACCTGGAGGGGGTGGGGCCTGAAGTGGCTCATTTGCATTTAACTCGTTCACTGCCATTGACGTCTATAAACGTCATTCGTGTTTCTTAATGGTGTAGTACCGACCTGATCCTGTATGGGGTGCACCAACAGGATCAGTAGGTGGGTGGGCAGCAGGTGGTTGCAGAGGACGGGTATTTTTTCCTGAAATCACCCTGTGTTCTCCAGCTGATCACATAAGAACTGAAGCAGCCAGAAACAAAATAATTTTTCCTAATGAAAGAAGATAGTCTACACTTTCATTTGATATGTTCCATGTTTATGCAGTCATAAAACTCAATATTCTGTGCATCTTGAAAGATCAGTCAAAATTCTCCAAAACTTCTGGAAGTGTGAGGCTGGCTGCTCTGAAAATCACTGGCAGTGAATGAGTTAAAGGGCCAGCACTCAAAATGACCTTTCTAGTGTCATTACTCAGAAAAAGGGTTGAAGATGGACTTGTGGAGTTGAATTATAGAAGAATTCAGACCCAAGCAGAGCATTAACAGTTTATGTAGACCATGGGGAATTGTTTTAAAATGTATAATCCCATTTAAATAAGCAAAATATCACTCCTCCAACTAAATACAAGTAGAACAAAGTGTATCTGCAGGTAAACACAACTTCTTGTCAGTCGTAAGTGAAGATTTAGGGAGATTATGTGTCTTTATTTTTAATAACATCTTACGTATCATGCTTCTATCCATGATCCTCACGAAGACTAAGCCAGTCACAAAATGAATTAATGGAAATTGTGTTTTTAATAAGTGGTGAACAGCGGCTGAAAGTGTGCTTTTTTTCTGGTGAAAAGGTGTGTGGATTCCACAAAGCTACTAATTTACCTCTCTAGGGTTCTTCAGTAAATTTTGTATCAAATTAGCAGTTCCACAGTGAGAGGAATGAAAAGGGCATTAGCTTGTGTTGGCTGACGATGAAGTGTTACAGGAAAATATAAGCATCACGGCCAAACTTGAAATACAGAAAGGAAATCTGCTCTCAATTTTCTGCTCTGTTATTTTCTGTGTTCCCTTCTACTAAAATATTTTCAGAGCAAAGAAGTAGGAAAATCAAATAAGACAAGAATTACAAGAATTTTGCTATAAAACACTTAGGTAAAGGGTCCCGACCACAATCCATGAATGATGCTGTAATGGTTAGAGATGGACTAGTCATTGACATTGCAGGGATTTGACATGAAACTGTTGGTCTGATGAGGGTTACAGGACAAAGAATGATGCAGAGTGTAAAGGGATTGTACTCAGATTAAATGCCTTATTCTATGACGTGAACCATGACCTATTCCACTTTAAAGGAAGAGATCACCTCATTGGTTTAATATTTTCATTTCGATACTCAAGATACAGGAGTGATCAGTATTCTTTAAAAAACCAAATTTCTTACAAACTGTGTCTGGTGGATCTCCAAAGTCCAGAATCTTTACATAATGTCATTTGGACTATACCAAAGGAAATCTTTACGCAGCTGACAAATGGTTGCAATAACAGAGGTTTGATTCTCTCCATTGCGGAATCCCAAGAAAGTGAAGAGTGTTTGCACAGGTATGTGATGATTGGCTTTCACTAATACGAGGATGAGATCCAGATGTGTTGTGTGTCTGCTACTGGGGTGGATGAGGACAGTCTAAGTTTCAGGGTATTTTTATACCTCCACCACGTGTGTAATAATAAGTCACTCTAAAAAAGAAGCTAATGCCAAAACAAACTGGCCGATATGAAGGAATCTGACTGCCTATCTAACTATCACGTGATATTTGTTTTTTTAAAATAAACATCCACCTATAGGCACCGGTAGAAAAACTCCGGCTTCATTGATTGGGATTTTACATATGAATATTCTTTACACGACACCCTTTTTCATCAACTTTGATGGAATACACAATACAAACAGAAGCACAGTCTTGATCAGTCTTGACTGTCTGTGGCAAGTATTTACATGAAGTATATTTGGTTTCATGAAGTTCTACTTCAAAAACAACAACATATTTAAAAGATACATCATACACTAGAAGAATTTTATTTTAATTAGTGTCGACAAACAGGGGTTTTGGCAGGTTCAACAATGCAGTGGAGAGTGAAAAAGTATAGCAAAAAATTATGAGAGCAAAAGGAATAGAAGACAGAAAAAAATAAAAACATAAGTTGAAACAACAATGAATAATATGATGGTCATAGCATATGTTACTACTACTACTACTAAGAAGAAGAAAAAGAAGAAGAATTACACTTACTCCTACACTACAACATTACTGTTGTCATTAGTATGTTATTATTATTAAGATTATAGTATTATATAGTAGTAATTGTAGTAGTAGTACTAGAAAAAGTATTAATTAGCGTCATCATTAATGCTAATGAGGTAGAGGGGTGAACTGTTTTGTGTGTTATCCCTGTATGCATGTATGTATGTATGCACAGTGCTTAACAAATGTATTCTTCCAGCTCCACCCAGTATAAGGTGTGTGCCACTGCTGCCATAATTGAACAGTATTTCTGTATAGCAAAATATCTTTTTATGTTTCTATAATGGTTAATCCACCAGTATACGCAAGGTCTTTTTTTTTTTTATCAAAACCATATCTTTAATGCTAAAATAGAACTATTGTTGCTGTCCATAAATTTTCAAGTTTAATGTTTTCCAAAAATGCAAAGGGAAATGCAGCAGTAAACGACTTTTTTTTTATGAAGTTCTACAATTACAGTTATTTTCTTCCATTCCTGTGCAAAACTACACAAAAACAATGGCAGCAAGAACGCAATCTGTTATCTGCACCAAAGGTGGACACACTAAATATTGACATTTTTGGTTTTTATTTGTCAACAAGGACTATTTTGTTATTGCAACTGGTCATTTTCTTAATGAATAATAATGAAATTGTTAATTTGAAACAAGTTTTTGATAAACTATGAAGTTATTTGTATTTTCTTGTTTTCATGACAGGTGGTCTAATACATTTATTAAGCACTGCATGTATGCATGTATGTACAGTATGTATGTATGTTCAGTGTGTATGTCTGTACAGTTTGTTGCTGTCCTAGTACTACTACTTTCCTCTCTGTTTAAAACTTGTGTTTTTATGTTTGTATGCTCTTTGTTTAACATGTGGTTTGTGGTTTTAATCTACATTTGTTTGAGAGCCACGATGGAATTCTGATGTACATACGAATAATCATATAAGCATATTAATTACTATGTTATACTGGTATTTTTTTTTTAATTAATGAATGGTATAGAGCATCTATTGAAACAGTCTGAGGGTCCTACATGACATTCTACATCCAGTGATTTTCAGATTAGGTTGTTATGACTAAGGGGTAGTGTTTGTATATTGCTGTTGGCATTTTTACTAAAGTCACCATTCTGGATGTAAGAACTGTGACACCCAGCTATGACAGTTAGACAATGTACAATAGAAAATAAAGTATCTGACATTATCCTAATAGCAAAATATGATGAAAGGTCATTTCAAACACAAAAAGGCCATCTTGATGAGAACAACTACCTGGAATCGAGGAAAGATAAAGGTCAGGCTGTGTCCTGAAGTGGTTTAATTCTACTTAGCATCCTGCCAGGCTTAAACTGTTCCTGCAATTAAAGTATTTTTCCCCACAGAGAACTCAAATATATTTTTTTGTCTTCCAGGCATCAAAGTAATGTTGTGATGGAAGAATGAAAATAACTCAACATTTTAATTGAGCTGAGCAAAACATTTATGACCATTTGATTGCATGACTTGACAAAATCCTTTGGTTTTTAAATCAAAGTTCATTAAAACCCAAATCAGTACATTTGGTCACAAGATGACAGAAATATTATTCAGAACCTTTTTCCAATCAGAGAATGAACAACTCCACCAGCATACTGTAACTTCAGCTCTGCTCAGGTCACAGACAGCATTAGAATATGTTGTAATATCACTGGTATGCATATATAATGGTTGCCTTTTTCACTTTGCTTTTTTACTTTATCTACATCCAGACACCAAATTGTAAGGATGTTTTGGTTCTCATGGGACCACACAAAATGAGAACAAAGTATGTTTACCTTTTACTATTTTGGCCAGTAAAGAGTTGGCATACTGTAAATGAACAGAAAGGAAAGAATGCATCAGTGCTTTGTCATTTATCACCAGAGCACAAACAATGCTGTAGCTTGAATTGCTTAATGGCTCAATTATTTTAGCAAAATGGTCACCACATGTTTAAAAGTGTGGATACATTCAATCCAAAGCATTAGCTGTTCTAAAATAAATGTTCTGTACTCTGGGAACAAATAATAATGCATGCATACATTGTCAAATAAAGGAATGAGGGCATAACATCAATCAGCCGCCATGCTTTTTTTTTTACTGTTTCATGGTACATTTACATTTGTTCCATTGCTGAATTATTTGTGATGCAAACACTATATATGTGAGGAAATATAGCCCCTGTGGAATTTGACACGTCTACAGCCATTAAAAAGAACCATTCAAACCATAAAGTACATGTCACATGTCATTCCATAACTACCTCCACAGAAAAATGTGTATGTTGCTATTTAATGAAGCTTCAACACTTGGTACAGTATGCATCAGATATTTATTAGACAAAATTTAAAAAAAAAAAAAAAAAAAAAAAAAAAGTCATAGTAGTTCCACACATTTAGTGATGAACAGTGACCCCTGCAGGAGAGATTCCCTCATTGAAATCCATTAATCAGTGATGTATATTAGTATCTTTGATAACGTTTTCTATTTTTTGTCAGTGTGGTGAATATATTGAAGCATCTGTTGTACTTTAGAAATGTGATGTACTTCACAATATTCTACTTCACTACATCTCAAAGGTAAATATTGCAACTCCATATTATTAAACAGCTTAAGAACTCCTTACACTATTACAGATTTTATATCTTTCCTATCCAGTTGAAGCCTCACATCTACAGCTGACTTCATTTGAAATGTTGGAGATAAACTTAAGTCTGTGTTTCTAAATAAAGTAAGTGCTCATATGCTAAATAAACATTAAGATCCCTCTTATGATGGCTGGAAAATACATTGTCACAACACAGAAATTTTTTTTTTTTTTTTCCGCAGTTGTAAAAAAGTTATTGTATGTCATTTTTACAGGCCATGTCATTTGAAATATAATGTGTTAAAACAAAACAAAAATGTAAGAGTGTAATAGCAAATCACTTTGTCACTACTGTTTGAAGATTTCCCTCATGATTTGACAATAAGTGATAAGTACCTTCTAAAAATCTTGGGTGCTGCACCAAAAAAATTTAATAAAATAAAATAAAAAACTAATTAATTAATTTATTTATTATTTTTTTAAAAATCACTTGTAAATGGCTTCAACTTAATCCATTTGACTGGATGAAAAGTGTTGATGAAAATCACCAAATGGTGAGATTAACGTTCATGCTGAGGCTGCAAGCTGAACTTTACATAATAAGATGGGGCAAATGGATTAGTTTCTTTAATAACAATTAATGTGTGGTTTGTCTAATAGTCCTGTGAAATGCCATAAAAACTGCTGCTCTAAAAATGAATTGTGTTACTTGATTGCTATTTCATAACTGTAACCTAAATTATCATTACTATTACACTGTGACTTTTATATGTTGCTGATTGTTGCTTGTTATGTGCTGTATAACAAAATGATAAATAACGAAAAATACAATTACATGACATGTTGATTGGACTCCAACAATTGCTGAAACATTTTTGCTATTCTTTTCTTGCTTAGATAGACTGAGGCAGCTTACACACTGTACTCCAGTAATCTTTCTTGTGATCAAAATGCAAATTTGCGGATACAGCCACAGGAAGTTGATTTTCTTTGGCCAATCAAATTCGCGGAAGTCCAACAGGACGGAGTATGTAGACAGAGCTGTTTGAAGACTCTGCCCTCAAGCATCGATACTGTTTGTAGCTACATTAGCTCTGTTATCATATTAGTTGACCTGTTTTGATTCAACCTCTGGACACGAAAAAAAGCTCTGAGGACCTGATCATTCTGTTAACAAACGGACTAACAGTGGAGCCGCTCAACACAGGGATATTTTGTATGGATGATAACAGTGGAGATGTGTAATAAGCGACGTTGGACACTGGGGACCTACCTGGCTGCCAGTCTATCAACTGACAGCTGTCACCGTACCTAGCCGCTTAGCTAGCTGGCTAGGTGAGCTAGCGGCTAACAAGTGTTTTTTTTTTTTTTTTTCCAAGCTTGTAGACTGGCTACTTTTAAAACCAAGGCTGCTCTCGGTTCAGACCGGAAAGCAGTGAGTTCTGGATGGACGGTACATCTTATTGTTTTTCCAACAATATCTGACTCCGCCTGCTGTTCAAATAATGAGCTAACTTGGAGCGTCGGCCAGCGAGGTTTGGGATATTTTGGAGTCCAGCTAGTTAGCTAGCATTAGCATAGGGTTAGCTAACTGCATTCATTCAATTACTAAAAAGCGCTCTGCGCTAGAAGAACCGCAACTGAGCTTTTTACGGCTCTAAAAGTCGGCACTAAACTAATAGAATCGAGGAGTGATCGTGCTTAGGATTACATCGTGGGGAAATGAAGAAATTTTTTGATTCTCGTCGGGAGCTGGGGAGCTCCGGGCCTGGTTCGGGAGCCGGCGGAGGAGGCGCTGGTTCCGGCGGTGGTGGCAGCTTCATCGGACGAGTCTTCACCATAGGACGGTATCAAGTAACCGTCGAGGAAATTGTTGCAGAAGGTGAATAATGCGTTTTTGTAGTGTAAACGCGACAAACAACCGCTAATCATATCTAGATCTTATTGATCTTGAACACACGAGTCACATTGTTTATAATAGACAGAGAGGATAAATAAATGAGTCATTATTCAGTTCAGAGTTAGCTCAAGATTACTAACATACAGTACTGGTTCAGTACTACTTACATCGACTTTATTCTTAGGTGAGACATGGGTAGTCGTCATCGGTACAGGGACAAAGCTCATACAGTTTTAATTTTTACTGTTCAGATCACCTGAAGTAGCTCTAAAATGTCAGCTGCTGTTTGATTGAATCTATTTACTTTACAGATTGCCTTGTCCCAGTTAGACTGTGGACTATGTGCTCACCTGTCTGTGAAATTACTAGTAACATCAAGCGGAAACTCAAATGTGGCAGACAGTGTGTTGACTGTTCAGTTGCCAGCTTTACTTCACTTTGAATTTTCAGTCCTGTTCACCTGAAGGCTGGGAGGATATGGTGCGACCAGACTAATGCCATGCTGAGTCACCTGGGTTTATGTTTACAGAGGGAGTGACAAATTAAGTATGAAGTGTGGATGAACATGGTCTTATTGATCAGCCAGTTTGCCACATACTTAAAACATGACCTTTTATTTGGGTGGTGCAAAAAAAAAAAAAATCTGGTGTTTAGATTTTTTTTTTCTGTGTACACAACTTTGTCTTTGTAAGCAAAGCCATTTCACCAAAATACTTTTGCCTTTGTCGTGGAGGTTACAGGTTTCCCATGGTCATTTGTCTTTGCAAGTCTGATATGCTCTGTTAGCTAAGAGCCCATGTTGATTAATAATATATGAAAAACACTGATTAATTCATGAAGACTATGGATGGGCACCATCTGTTTGGCCACATTGGTTTCATGAATGACTTCGACATCTAACCTCATTCCTATCATGATGGGTATTTGGTGAACTTGTTTATTTCAGACCTGCCGTTATACCTGCAAGTATAACACTAGTAGCTTATTTACTTATCAGTTCTCAAAAATCTTTGTGGTAGATGCAGATATTCCCTTGAAAAACACAACTACTAATTGATACACCTTATAAACAAGATTTATGCAGATATAAACTAAATTCCACAAGATTAGAAATCTCTTATAAATTGGCACTTGGAATGTTTTTCTACAGGTCATATTTTCTTACAACAGCAGTCGACTCACTGCATGCAATGTGACTCCCCCATTGTGGCTACGCCTATTTATTCAGATGGTTTTAGTTTTAGTCCAGGCTATTGGTTTCTATGTGTTGGTAGGTTGTTCCATTTGGTGAAGGTTTTTCTTTTCTGTGCCTGCTGTCTGCTCTGTCATTGTCCCCTTTAACTTGAGTAACAGAGTTTCCATAGTATACACACAACAGCAGTGTGAGTGTTGCTGACTGTTGTTTTTTTTTTTAAAGCTGAATACTCTAGAGGGACATGCTTTTCCATTTTCTTTTTGTAGTTGTGTATTTTGTGTCAAGTGTATATTGAGAAATAAAGAAACAAAACTGCCTAGAAGGAGTTTGTTCTGTGTTGATATAGCGTTACAGCTCATAATATGGAACCTTTCTGGGGACATGACACACACGGTATTCCTATTAATGTTTGCAACTTGTCATGGTAGTTTTTGCTATGAGGCCATTCCAAAGATACATACACATGTATCTTTGTCTACATGACATGGACCTCAGTTAAATTTACTAGTAAACATAAGTTGGGCATTCTCCTAAACACAGACTCAAATAAGCTGCCAGTGCAGTACTAATCTTGCAGCTAGCATGTTTGTAAACAGTGTAGTAGGACATGTGCCATGGTGCAAAGCCCAGGATGATAGTTATGTAAGTTCCATTAAGATGATGACAAATTGTCTTTATAACCTTACTCTGTGCTTTTCATAGCAGTGCCTGAAGGTGTTTTGTGTGCTTTTCCTTGAGCATGTGCACAATGCATGAGCTACCAGTGTGGAATAATCCTCAGTGTGAGTTACGTCAAGGGGCAGAAACTATTTGTAGCTGTGCTTAATGTTATTTGGTCCCTCTCTACTAAGAGTGTAGACCACTGCTATGTGTTGCTAAAGAGAGCGGTTAATCCTTCTAATTTACAGGCATTAGATTAGACTAGGTGAGACAGTAGGGATTCCGATGCGTGAACCCTGCAGACCTACACACTTCCAGTAAACACTCACACAAGTACTTCTCCAATATCACGTCTGTTGGTGGAGTGACGCGGTGCAGATTTTAACAGGTCATGGATGAATTTCCAGTCACAGGAAGTGTCAGACATGATGTATTTGAGAATGTTCTGTGTTATTTGGTGATGTAGGACACAGCACTTAAGCCACATGTTAGTTGTTGCTTTTGGATATTTTGACATCATTCATTCTTTCTCGGAGGTCACTGCATTGTATCTTAAGGCAACCCTAATCAAACGCCAACCACAGTGATCATATGACTGTCCTTGGCTTAGCATGCCAGCTGGATGAGTCAGCCCAGTGCATGGCATTAACACAAGCTGTTAGAGCAAAACTGAAGAGCAGAAAAGCTGCAGAATTCAGACCAAGAGACAATTTGAAGCTGATGCCAATCAATATCCACAAATTAATGAAGTCAACTGACTTGGCTTGCTCAAACAGTTGTGAAAAATGTGACGTTTGAGCTTTAAGCGAGTTCTTTCACAACATGCTGTACATCTCGGCAGTGGATGTGGGTTTTGGGTGCTAACGGAATAACACAGTCATCTTGTGGTTTTCTTGTTTATCACCAACATTGAAACTAAAGGTGGGATGATTAATTCTCTCACTTCCTGTACGAATTGATCCACTTCTTGCATCCTTCCCTTCAGCACATCTGCTGAGTCACATAGTGCTGTTTCAAGCTCCTCTCACCAGTCTGCCAGGCAGCTTTTCTTTACACATTTAGTTTCTCCAAGTACACTTCGAATGCCTCTTAACTATGATTGCATGAATATTTTGGCAGAACAAATTCCTTCAGTCAATCTTGGTAACTGCCATAATTGGAAAGATTTGTCAGAGATCAGGATCAGGTCACATAGATGTGATGTTTGGCTTGAAGAGACTTTCAGAAAAGATTAGATCAAGTTGTTTGATTTTGTTGTCACAATCAATTGTTTTTGAGATACAGTATATCTGAGCAGTTCTTGAATATCCTAAAGGGAAATTTTGTCATATCAAAACCTGAATTAGACTTTTATTGAAAGTAAAATTAATGACTAAAGACCAAAGAATGGCAGAATCGTGTCTGCAGTTGTTACACTTGTTAGATGCTCAGACATACAGTTGGACAGTTCATTTTGCGATTTTGTGACATACAAATAAGGCGGTATTCATTAATGTTGTAGATTTATTTTTTTAAATATCTTGATTTTCTTTTCTTTGTCCTTTTCTCTGTCTTGCTTTGCAGGAGGTTTTGCCATTGTTTTTTTAGTGCGGACTCACCAAGGGGTCCGTTGCGCTCTAAAAAGGATGTATGTCAACAATGAACATGATCTGCAAGTCTGCAAGCTTGAAATCCAGATAATGGTAAGTAAGATGGATCAGTGACTGACTGATGATCATTGCTGAATTACTAGAAATAGTCGAGTAGCACTGTAGGTTACAGTTTCAGAAAAATATAGATATTGTAACAGAAGAGCATTCTATAAATACACTAAACGGTACACATGGCATACTTCCTTAATTTTCTGAACTATCCAGTTTTTAAAAAATGAAATGTAAGAACCAATATGCACTTGTACTGATCTGAATTTACCCTGTACTTAAACATTCAGGAAGTTAAAGAAAGAAGTTGAGTATTTGGAAGTGCGTTGCATACGTTACAAACTCCCTTTCCCATTCATTTCCTATAAAGAGCCTTTACTGTCAGTGAAGTCAAACACTTCCAGGAGCCACACCCTGAGTGGCATGACTATCACTGGATTGTTATCTTCATTACTTCCCCCTATGTTGGAATGATTATAATGGTACTCCTTGGCAGAAAGTCTGGCTGTGTCTATTTCAGATAAAAATAAACTGTACAGTTACAAGAATGTATGTTTTTGGTGTTTTTACATAGCAAACAGTTGAAACTTGTGTTTGCAGTTATTTACTGTTATTCCACTCTGTATTTGTTTACACAGAGGGACCTGGTGGGCAACAAAAACATAGTTGGTTTCCTGGACTCAAGCATAACAGCAGTTGGAGCTGGCGATGTGTGGGAGGTCTTAATCTTAATGGACTTCTGTCGAGGTAAATCTGCCTGCCCCTTTATTTTCTGGTCTTTTCTGCTTCTCACAACATCCTGTTCTGTTCAAGTACAAATATTTAGCCGTTAGCAATCACAGCATTGTTGTAATTGTATTACCACTGAAGTTTCTGGAGAATACAGCCATTTCTTGCGTAAACATCATGGTGATTGAAGAAAAGATTGCAACAGCAGACTCTAAGATGTCATATTTCGGTTATTTAGGAGGACAGGTAGTTAATTTGATGAACCAGCGGCTACAGACAGGCTTCACTGAGGCTGAGGTGTTACAAATATTCTGCGACACGTGTGAGGCTGTTGCTCGTCTTCACCAATGCAAAACTCCAATCATTCATCGAGACCTCAAGGCAAGTGTCTCGTTAATTTTCACACACTAAGATTGGCTAGGTTGTGTATTATTACTTAATTCACATTGTATCTGCTCTGACCACTCTCATCTTCCCTCCTTCCTGTAGGTGGAAAATATCCTTCTACATGACCGGGGACACTATGTGCTCTGTGACTTTGGTAGTGCCACCAATCGCTTCCAAAACCCCCAAACAGAAGGAGTACCAGCTGTGGAGGAGGAAATCAAAAAGTGAGTTTTGCTTTGGACACTTCATACGTAAATTAAAACCAAAAACTAATTATTGTCTTTTAATTATCACCAGGTACACTACTCTGTCTTATCGTGCTCCAGAGATGGTCAACCTTTATGGTGGAAAGGTCATCACAACAAAAGCAGACATTTGGGTAAAACTGACTTTTATTGCCGTGAGACATCATGAAGGCTCAATTGTAACATGTTGCTCTGTGATAATGGAAGTTGCATAAAAAGCGTGGTTATCTCTTGTCTGTACAGGCCATGGGTTGTTTACTCTATAAACTGTGCTACTTCACGCTCCCTTTCGGGGAGAGCCAAGTAGCCATCTGTGACGGTAGCTTCACTATCCCAGACAACTCTCGTTACTCCCAGGAAATGCACTGTCTGATTAGTGAGTAATCTTTTTTTGTTATGCACGTGCATCCTGCATCTGTGTGTTTACATGCGATGTGATCTTGATATCCCTTGTTCATTTAATTCTCAGGATACATGCTTGAACCTGATCCAGATAGGAGGCCAGACATCTATCAAGTATCTTACTTTGCCTTTAAACTGGCCCGACGAGAATGTCCAGTCCCAAATGTACATGTAAGTCACTGCAGCGAGAAATGTAGAAATTCTAGAAAGAAAATATGCAGCTAGACGTGAGTTTATTGTTAAATACTCTGCCTGTTTTAAATAGATGGAGTCTTATTGTGTTTCTCACATACGGTAGTTTCACTTGTCTTCTTGCCTTCAACATAAACTGCAATCTAGAACATAATGATAGTGTACAGAAGATATGCCTCGTTGCCTTTGCCAGTTGGCTGCCCTCCAATCCTCATGCCCTTTTCCAATATGTTTACAAAGAAGCTCAGCACTTTATCTTCTAATTCCGCCAATTCTTACCTCACCTCTTGCGTATGATTATATATAAGTGGGCAATTGAGGTGAGTTCATGGAAACAGATAACTGATGGTGGTGTAAAGTGTCAGGGAATGTTTTGTAAAATGTTTAAACTCTTTGGCTTTGTTGGATATCCTCTTATTGTAGAATTCATCCATTCCTGCAAAACTTCCTGAGCCTATCAGAGCCAGTGAAGCTGTGGCCAAAAAGAGTCAAACCAAAGCAAGGTGAGTGACAAGAGAAGCAAAGCATTTGAGTGTTGTTCTCCAAATCTTGACTGAGTAGTCACTGTTCTCTTTGCCTTTCATCAGACTAACAGATCCCATTCCTACCACGGAAACCTCAATTGCTCCCCGGCAACGGCCCAAGGCTGGCCAAGCTCAGCCTCAGCCAATATCAGGAATTCTTCCTATCCAGCCTGCTCTCACACCGCGTAAAAGGCCCAATGTGACCACTGGAGCAGGTATAAGTTATACAAGTTATATGTGTTATATGTTTGTGCATGTGCACTCTTAGAGAGGTAGTAGGAGCTGGTAATTTACAGTGACTGTAATGTGGAAAACTACACCTTTAGATGTCTTGTATCTAGTCATAATAAACTGTTCAGTAGTTTGAGTTTAATCCCTACAGAGCCCTACAGAGTTCATTGTGGTTCAATTATCCCATCCCTAAACAGGTATTTAATTGTGTTTTATGATGTACTTGGACATAAACACTCTGATAGTATCATCTGACATCTCTGAAGAGAGGAAAAAATTAATGGCTGGAGTATGCTTTCCTGTTCAAGTTATTATTCTTTCTTTTATTCGTTTATTAAATGAGGACAATGCATATTAATGAACACTCAGTACAAAAAACATTACTTTGTGCAAATTTTCCATTTGTAGTCTGCAACATTTAAAGACAGACTAAACATACATACAATACAGTATATACAACACCTTACTACATACAAGTGATATATAAATGTGCATTATACAATACATTAATACAATAAATACAGTATAAAACTGCCAAGAAGAATAACTATTGAGAAATAAAATGCTGATCAGACATCACATGTTCACAGGTTTATATAGATTTTAACCTTTTTTTTCTATCCCCTTTTTTTTTTTAAATGTAGAACAGGTGGAGATTTGTCAAATAGTTGTCAGGAGACTAATCCTGCTCTTATTGCATGTAACAGAGATGGTGTTTTCCTGTTTTAGTTCATCTAGACAGCACCTCACAATCCCCTCTAGAGACGGATCTTGTACTCAAATTAGCAGTTCATTTGAGTGTTGCAGTTTTAAAAAACATTTAGACGCGATAGATGATATTTCTTTGTTGTCCTTTATGTTGATATCAGCTGTTTTTCTCTTTTTACTCCCCTCCAGGTGTTGGTATTGGTGTTCCACCTCCAGGTGCAGCTGCTGTCCAACCCGTCCAGACTGCTTCTGCTGCACCACAGCCAGCTCAGACCCCCAACATGCAGCCACAGGCTACACCGCAGCATCAGCAGCTCCTCATGAAGCAGCAGCAGGCCACAGCCTTCTTAAGCCCCCAGAGTAACCAGCAGGTAGGCATTCTGGCAGGACCAGAAGGGAGATGTTGTTTTTCTGCTTTTGTATTGAAACTCATGCAGGGTTGGTCACAGATGTTACACAGCACTGTTCTGGACAGTGGCCAATGTCACTGTTTTGGATTCACTTTATTTTTTGCTTTAACATTCTAATTTGTTGTTCCTTTGGAACAACAGTGTTAACAATGGACTGAGAGCCTGAATGTTTGATGTCAAATGATGAATTAGTCCTAATGTCAATATTTCCAGGTAGAGTCTGTGAGTTTTTTTTGTTATGATAGTGCATACAAGCATTAACATGAGCAGTGTTAATGATTAGTCAGATTAGTCAAAGTGCTTTTCGACAGAACCTGTTGGTGTCTAATTTAACCCATTAAAAACCCAGTGCTACTTTTATGGCAGTTCCCAAATAAATTTTTCTCTCTATTTAACATTTCTTAAATGATATATCACCATTTATTATAATATTATCCTCTGTATTTTGTGTGTGTGTGTGTGTGGGTGGGTGGGTGGGGTGGGGTGGGGGGGGGGGGATT
>JAQQZY010000029.1:23189986-23200168 GCA_030068375.1 Ostorhinchus rueppellii
TGGGGTGGGGGGGGGGGATTAGGTATTTTTCTATACAATATACTGATCATGTAGATGTTTATAATGGCTCAGATAAAAGTTGAGGATTATTATATTGGAAACAGGGGAAACTGAAGAAAAAGTGACTTTTTCAGTAAAATATATTATTAACTGGACATAAACTAATTGTCTCCACCCACTGTCATTGATCCAACTTCATGGGTTTTGCCGGTGAATCGGTGTTGTACAAGAGGACGGTGTTTCCGCATTCACTATGGAGCCGCTGTCATCTTTTCATGGTCATCAGATATGACCCATTTGGACGTTCAAACTGCATTTTACACCAATTATTTATGTGTATTGATAGGATTAGTCCATCAGCAGGTATTAAACAATTTAGCTCAGTCGATGGCTTTGGTTGACAGTGGATGTTTGGGTCTTTATGGGTTAAACAAATTATATTAAAAACTGCTTAAGTTGTTACTGTGCAGACATGAACAGAAAATCTTTTATTTAGGGTTCCCACCGGTCTTGAAAAGTCTTAAAAGTCTTGAAGTTATGAATCTGCATTTAATACCTTTAAAAAAGTCTTTAAAAGGTATTACATTTCATATGATAAGTCTTAAGTTCTGTTGCCGTAAACTTGTTTACTGTATTGTGTTTAAATGTGTCTGGGAAATGTCCAAGCTGTGAAGAAAATAACTAAGTTACTCTACAACAATTTATCTAGAAATTAGGAGCCAGTTATCCCTAATTTTGCGGCACCTGGTGAGAAATGACTCGGAATAGTGGGAATTAAGGTGTTGGAGTAAATAAATACATTTTCCTAAATTCTAGGAGTCATGAATTTTGTCAGTATGGCTGTGAAATGGGCATTCAGTTCTTTTCTAAGTAGTCTTAAAAAGGTCCTAAAAAGTCTTCAGTTTAACCTGTAGAATCCTTGTTATCCCTAATTGATTATGCATGTCAACTTTGTTCTTGAAGAGGAGTGTTGTATGTTACAGCAACTCTTACCCTTTCCATCCTTTGTCTTTCTCGGTCAATCACAGTCTTTGTCTTACATTGTGTGTCAACTACAGTACCTTCGTGTGTTGTATAAAAAGGTGTAAAATAAATCAGGATACTTGCGCTATTAAAAACAGCTGCACTTGTCCAAGATAATTAAATCATGACAAACAAACTAGGGTTCCTTGGATTTTCTCACAGTTGGATGTGTGGTATTCACATACAGCATCTTGTGATACAGACCCTCCACCATCACAAAACTGCTTCTCAGGCACCTGCTGTCCTGCAGTCCAAAGCTAAGACTGTTCTTCCAGTTGTCCATGAATCAGCAGCTCTGCATCTGACCCTCATCTCTGAGTCTGCAGCCATTGGTCCGGGAGCTGACCAAGAGGTTGTGGTAACATCCTACTCAAGCTGCTATTTGCTGTTCGTTGGGACATGGTTGATTGCTGACTGCTCTCAAAATGAAATCACCTCCAGACTTCTACTTTTTCTACTTCTGGGGCTATAGAAAATTATCTGTGGTCTCTCAAAATATGGTCAATGAGTAAATGGGAATGTCATTCTGAAATTGTCTTTCTTCAGTGCTGTCTATATTTACAAGCTACTGTTCATAAAGGTGCTGTATATTTAATGCAATAACCAAATCATTTAGTATCAGTCACACTCATCACTGCTCATTTCCTCTGTCACTTTCTCAAACTTTGTCATAGGAGTAACTGCACTTTTCTCCTTTTTATAGGGTTGTGTTTTTAGAGGGATTTATAACCACTTTGGGTTTTTTTTTTTTTTGTTTTTCAATGAATCAAGCTTGCTTTTTCGTGTTAATCTATCATATTGGTTTGTTACTTTTTATGTACTAAACAGATGTGTTAACCATATTTTCCTAAAAAGTCCCAATGTATTTTCTCTTTCTCCTTACAGTCATCAGGTCATAACGTGCACAAAGTCGGCTCCTTGACACCCCCATCCTCACCAAAGATGGCTCCTAAGAGCGGCCACAGACGTATCCTGAGTGATGTCACTCACAGTGCTGTTTTTGGGGTCCCTGTGAGCAAGTCCACCCAGCTACTTCAAGCAGCCGCAGCTGAAGCCAGCCTCAACAAGTCCAAGTGAGCAGAATATGCTACCTTCAGTAATCTGAGGATAAACTATACTTTCATGAGACTGAGTGCGCTTAGGAAGGCAATAGACAGTTCATTCATATCATAAAATCGCAAAGGAGAATAAACAACATCTCAGAGAACCCATTTGAGGAGGAACCACTTAATTCAGGCTGTTTCTGTTGATCATTTTCATTCATTTTGCACCTGCAAGCTGGAACAGTATTCAGGAAAAGCTTAGGCTCACTTCACTTTTATCCCTATGTTAGTAATTGGCTATTTTATGTCTCGCTGTTCCTGTTTAAGCGAATTGGTTTGGCTCATATTTTAATTGCTTTCCATGTACTGAGCTATATTGTAAAGGACTCCTCTAGTTCAAGATGAAGTAAAGGTTTAAATGCTTTATGGAATTTGTGTACATCAGGAGAGCAGTATCCCTCGGCCAAACACAGATGATCAGATTTCCCTGTGTACTCCTAACTCTGCCCATGTTAACACTTGTCAATCCTTTAGGTCCGCCAGCACTACTCCTTCTGGTTCCCCCTGTTCATCCCAGCAAAGTGTGTATCATCCAGGGGAGGGTGATGCTGCAGCAGCAGCAGCAGCAGCAGCAGCAGCAGCCCATACCGCAACCAACAGTCAGCCCAGCTGGAACCCTTTTGGGGATGATAACTTCTCTAAGCTAACAGCAGAGGAGCTGCTCAACAAAGATTTTGCGAAGCTTGCAGAGAGTAAGATTAACTTACCCACTGCATATCTGTGCTTGTGTTAATGGCAGATACAGTATTTGTATGACAAAAATATTTTCTGCCTTTCTCCTTGTGCATAGCTGCTACACCAGGAGAGAAGTTGACAGGCTCAAGTGAAAATCTAATTCCAGGGCTCCAAGCTTTTCCAGGTAATTCCTCTCATATTTTAGCAAACTATATTTCAAAGGTGGCTTATACTTAGAGTTGATTTAGCTCTTGTCTATTTCCATGTTGGATCGCACATTATGAGCTTGACATTTCTCTCTGTGTTGACATCCAAAATTTTGTGTTAATAGTTCAGCAACTTTCCTGTATTATGTCCACCATTGTGCTGTTGCCTTGATGTGTTGTCCAAACTATGCTGTGTGTATTTATTTATTTATTTTACTCCTTTTCACCTTCTTACATTCCATACACTTTCTTCTTGTGGCCTTCACACTCTCTTGAATCTCTCATTTTATTCCCTCTGCAATGTAAAGTTGAGAGATCTGCTGACATTCTGGGTGCAGGTTCAGCGTTGTTGACTGTCCCGGATCCTTTTAATACCCTCTCCCTCTCTGACACCCCAGGTAATTTGTTTTTTGTCGTAATGCATCTTGAGAGCAGTGCTTTTGATTCTGTCAGACGTGGGCTCTTCAACAAATGCACGCTTAGGGCTTAGGAGATATTTCTTGAATTTACTGAAGTAATTTCCTGGATATCATACTTCCCAGAAGACTAGAGTTAGTTAATGACTGCTAGTTTTGTGGATTGGATTTGTACAAGGTTGCTATCTTGTTGACATAGCACGCAGGCAGCCTGACAGTGGCCCCTTGTCACTTGCCATGAATAGGGGACATAGCTGCAGCTAGATCACATCTCATTTGCTGATCTGTGCTTTGGCTGTTGCTTGGTAACATGAAGGACAACTTCTTCTTTGTTAATTGGATTGCCTCACTGCTGCAGGAGCTTCCTTACCAATGCCTCTAAGAACGGGGGGAAAGTTAAGCGTGGTGTCTTGTTAAAATGATGAGCCAGGCTTTTATGTTCTGCTCAGCCTTTAGCCTTGTTTGAAACGTGCTTCTTACTATGTGACCTCCTTTTTGTCACTGCTGTTTCAGGCCTGAACTGAGAGGATAATAATGTTGAGGCTATTGCATAACCAGGGTGTGGTTAATCTCATCTACCCAGCCTAAGCTGTTGGACTCCCTGTCTCTCTACTCGTGTGGAGTACACACTCAAACACTTTCTGAGCCCATTCAGAGTTCTTGTTTTGCCAGGTGATTTTACAGCTGCGTTTTGGATAAGGATGCTTTTATTAGAATTAAGTAAAGGTATATGATATGCTACAGTATAGACAGTGTTTAAAGTATCACATTTGTTCTCTATTAACTTCACAAAGATGACTTAACTTTTTGACATTTAGGGATTTGTTAAAAAAAAATTGTACAGAAGATGTTTATCAGTATTGGCCTCTTTCCTCTAGTGAAGGGAGCAAAAGGTCACATCTGCTGTGCCATTTTCTGAGCCAACACATTCCTCCTCTAAGACCCCCACCCCTTTTTTTACCCCATAGCAGTTTCCTGTAAGTATGAGCTGGAGTTAAAGACATTTCAATTTATCATTACAGCATGGGCCACAATAGCCTCAACTAATAAGTAATTAATTTACTAATGTTGAATTGCAAGTGTTAAGTATTGGGTCTGAGGAAGATTCTGTGTCAAAGTGCACTGTCAGCTTAATCCTAGATGAGTTGAGATGTTTGGCATGTGGACCAACAGTGCAGTTCATGATCTGTGGCACTGTGAAGAACTTACTCAGTGGTTTGTCTGTTCACGGAAATGTTTGCAGTTGAATATGTACTTAAGGTAAAGTTGTTTTAAAATTAATGTTTTCATCTAGTCTTACTTTGCATAATACTAATGAAAAGCTTGTTGAGTTCTGTCCTTTACATCATTTACATTTCACTTCTCTAACTCAGTGTGGAGTGTACAGCCCCGGTAGAGAATGCTTTGCAATATTTTCCATTAACTATTGCACTTTTATTGACCATTTAATGAATATTATATAGTTTTCTCAATATGCAAATATTTTTAAATGCCCAGATGATGTTTTTTATTGTCATTATCATGTCATCCTGTTTTTTTCCCTTTGTTTTCTATAATCAATAAGAGTAGAGGTTATGAAACAAGTACATGTAAAAAAAAAAAAAAAAATACTCAACTGTAATACCCAAATGTACAAATACTACTTAACTCTGTCTTAAAATAATACTTAATACAAAGATTATGATAACAATTCTTTTTTTTTTTTTTTTTTCTTTTTATAAAATTTCCTACTGTACATTGTCATGTTGTGATTTTTTTTTTTTTTTTTTTTTCTCTACATTTCCATTTCCTTCTACTGGCTTTTTACTTGCGTGCAAAATCCCTCATCACCCTTTTCTTTCTTCCGCCATCTGTCCACTACTTCTGCATCTTCTCTCTCTGGCTCACTCACAGAGAAGCTGATTGAGGGACTGAAGTCCCCTGAACCTTCTTTACTGCTCCCTGACCTCTTAACCCTGGCTGACCCCTTCAATAATTCTGCAGAGAGCTCCACCAATGGTACCGGCTCTGGTCTTGTGCCTTGCCTTGCTCCGTCTGTGCTACATCTCTTTTTTTTGTGTTCTTTTTTTAATTTATGCCTTCCCTCTCCTTTCTCTATCATATGGTCATTAAGTCTGAAGCTCTGCAATTTACTATTTTGTTTCATAAAACCATTTTCTCCTCGTTTTATCTGTGTAGCAAAGGCAGAGGTGTGTGTGGACTCACTGATTCCTGGTTTGGAAGCTCCCCAGGCTCAGCGACATGCCGGGCAGCCAGAGCTCATCTCTGCCAGCATACCAGGTTAGCATCCTGGAGCACTAAGTAGAAAATCAATCTTTGAAGAAATTTATCAGCAAAGAAATGAAAACATGTTTTCAGCTTGTTGCTCTCAGTGCTGCATGCTTTTGTTAGGGGTAAACCAGTACGTCCTTTTCATGGCCAAGAATAATTATTGGTTATCAAGGAGGCAAGATTTGGAACTGTGTACAGAATAACGCAAACTCCAAAAGAAAACTAATGCTGTTTAAGGTTCAGTGTATTATCTCTAACGACATCCAAAGCTGAACTGAGGTCCTTATTAGAACCAGGGTTTGGTTTGTTCTTTCTGGGCTTTTTTGGTTAAAGTGATCTTAACTCTGGTCCACATTCAAACTCAGTAGGTCACAGTGATGCACCATAAGACTGGAGGGGAGTCTGTTCTGAGCTACTGTAGTAACACAAGTGGACTCTGGAGGGGGCTGTAAATATAAACCTCTTATTCCAGGTGCTGGAAATGAAGCATCACCAAGTAAAACAGAGCGTTACAACATTATTTTGGAACAAAAAGTGCAGTCTCTTGGCAAACTGAAAATGTTAATAAACAAAAGAAAATAATTCCCAATGTTTTATAAAGTAAAATGAATCAAATAGTAAAAAATATAATTTGGATTGAAGATTCAGTTTAGTAGCACCAGATTCTTGTGCAGGAAACAAAGCTGTGACAACAGATGGATAAAGGAGGCTGCATCAGACCCAAAGTACAACATTTTTACTTTTATTACATTAAATAACAGATTTTTAAAAATGAAAATCATAAAAATGCGGACAAGATGCTCAGCTAGACAAGTCATTGGACTCCTTCAGGGAAAATGTGATAGTCTGGTGAACTGTTACTAACAAAATTCTGCTTCCTAAACTAACAATTTCATTTTGGCCCTTTTGTCCTTTTGACTTTCCTTCATCCTATCTCAGACTCCTTCACTGGGGATGACTCCCTGCTGGGCTGTGATCTCTTATCTCATACTCCTTCTCATGGAAACCAGTCTGTCTCTGCTCTATCTTCCTCTGCTCCTCCTGGCTCTGGCTCTGGATCCTGTCTGGAGGATCTGCCACCTGGTCATACTGCATCTGGTAAGACCCTCCCCTTTGCAGCCTTATGTCTGCTCTGTGTCTGGGCCAGTAATACAACCATAGACCACAGAGTGTCCCCCATACCAGGACGACAACTGTGCGATATGAAGATTGGACACATTGAATAAGCTGTAGCGGACCCTTGACTCATTTGTAAAAGAGCCAAAAGCCACTTAAAATGCATGGCTTTGAACTACTGTGTCTGCACTGGCTCCATCTGTTTGAAATCTACCTGCATCCTCCTTTCTTTTTTGCTCTTTTCTTTGCCTGAGCTGACTTCTTCCTCCCCGTTCCATCACTCCTTCACGTCCTCTTCCTCTACTGCAGACTCTGCTTTCCTCATCTCGTGTGGGGAGAAGGGCAATGATGACGAGTTTGACCCTATTCCTGTGCTCATCTCCAAAAACTCAAATCAAGGTAAGAGTAACAGAAAACCGAGATGAGCACTCACACCTGCTGAAAGCCAGACTATGAGCCACCCCTCCTCAGCTCACACCAGTGCTAATAAGTTGCGTAACCCTTCATTAGAAGTAACTGTAGCTTGTGCTGTGACTGCTGATCTGAGACTTCTTGTATGGGTGTCTTTGTCACGTTAAGGCTTTTCATCCCATCAAGCTCTCACATTAGCAAGCGGTTGTTTTTTGTTTTTTTTTTGTTTGTTTGTTTGGTTTTTTTTTTTTTTTGGCCTAATGTTATACGGCCAGTGAACCTCTGCGCCCCAGGTGTTTGGCTCTTTGTAGTTTATCTTCAGTTAGATTGGCAGTCCCTTACTCTCTCCCTATAATGATGTAGCTGTATAAAGATGATCCCTGCTCACTTTCTGCCTGTTTGTTTCTCTCTTTCTGCCCTTGTTCATGCATCTCTCTGCTCTGCCATCACACCCCCCCCATCCACATCAAACCCTCGCTCTTAATTTTGCCATACAATCTTTGTTAATACTACTTATTCTTTTGCTTTCCACAATCTCCCTCGGCTCTTCCATGTCCATCTCTATCTCTCTCTCTCTCTTTCTTTCTTTCTGGCACGTTTCAGGTGGTCACTCGCGCAGCAACAGTGGCAGTTCAGAGTCCAGCATCCCCAACTTGGCCCGCTCCCTTCTGCTGGTGGATCAGCTCATCGACCTCTAGAGGGGGTGGGAGAGGTCGAAGGGGCAGTGTGCAATCCTAACAATCCTAATGGGTTGGGGGTGGGGGTAGAGATAGGGGAAGCAGGGGCACTTAATGTAGCACCTTATGAAGTGAAACAGATGAGCCAGCATAGATTGGTTTAGTCCCTTTTTGTGCCTCCTTGGCCTCAACTCCATCTCTAGTTGCCTGATCAGCTGGTTTCCTTTTCATCTGCTGGCTTTTAACATTCCCATGCTGTTTAAGAAAAAGAGAAAAGGAAAAAAAAAACATTAATGCCTGAACATATCGTCTGCTTCTGTCCTAGCTACACCATGGTCTCATGCTTTTCTCATACTTGCATTGATATCCCCCATCGCGCGCACTACCATGGTGACTGTCTTGCGCACATTTGAAGTTGCCTGACCACAGCTGCATTGTGTTCACTTTGCGTATCTGTTCAGGGTTGAAGCTTTATTGAAATAAGCCACCGTTAGGCATGCTCATTTGTGTCAGGGGTCTGACCTAAGAGTGAGAAGTGGAAAGAAATCTGTGGACCTACTAGATAATTTGATGCACTTTCTTATTTATGAAAGCTTTGAACATGTAATATCAGCAAACGTTGGCACTGAGTGATCCTTCGAGGGCTGTTTGCACTGATCAGACCAATGTAACCCACGACTGACCAGTACAAACGTATACATCACCTAGTCTAGAGTAGGATTTAGAGTTGTGCAAGAGGGACTGGCTGTTTTTCAGATTTGTTTGGAGGAAATCACAGTGGATACACAAGATCTGCGCTGCTTTAGAAAGTCTAATCAATGTTTTCCTCCTCTGAGTAAGAGAAGTAATCCTGTTTGTAACTGACGTGTGTTTATGCAGTTGGGTTTTTTTTTTATCCGTTCATCTACGTGCATGGTGTTCTTTTATGTGTAAATCTGAAATTGTAACAAAAAAAATCCCTTAACTGGTGCAGGATATTATTTGTGTGGGATTATTTTCATTTGTGTTCAGACTATTTTTAGTATATTTCTGATTTATTTTACACCGTTTGCATGTAGGTTCATGAACCTACTGTCATATCTTGAACCTTCTGTCAAGGAAAGCACAGCAGAAACAAATGTAAATGATATTATCTGACCTGTAGCTGTGCCTAAGCTAAGGGACATATTTTATTATTATGTTGTTTGCCATGTGTCGGCCTGCTCAGTGAAGATAAGTCGTGCACCACTGTTCGAAAGAGGGGAACTCGCTATAAATGTTCCCCCCTGTGTCTGTGTACTGACTTAACAAAGCTTTACAAAGAATTACTTCGTTGTGAACAAGTGTGGCGCACATTCTCCCTTTCGCACTGGCATCCTCTGTCTTATCAAGTTAACCCATTCCTACTGCATACCTTTAGGCCAACGTGACATTCATTTCAGGCTGAGGAAACACTCCTTTCTCTGTACATAAAATCACTGTTAGAATTCCCTTATTTTGCTTTCGTCGGCAATTGCAGTAGTAGATTTTTCGTGTGTGATATATAAGGCATTTCATCTATCATGGTATGACTAAATGTGACTATTGATAGTGCTTTAGACTGAATGTATGAACTGAGTATTATTGTGAAATATGTAAAAATTTATAAGGATATATAGATAAAATAATATTTGTGTATGAAGCTGTATTTAAGAGTGCTAAGATGTTCACCTATGTTGTGTTGAAAGTCCTTTTGTCGAATCTTTCCATTCATCTCAAGCTTTCACATAGTCTAGTGCTTTTGCCATCAGTGTTACATTAAACAACATGAAACTAAGTGCTTATTACTAACCTGACTAGGACAGACGTTCACAACTGGGATAGATTTCACCCTCATCAAACTCAAACCAGAGCTCATGACGGAGTTTAGCTCCTGATATCTCTACAGCACCTTCCACCTCCAACTGGCTTCGCATTATGTTTTTAATGTAACAATCTCATTTACTATTATCTCTGTATTTGGATTGCCTCTAACCAGGGAAAAATCCATTTCAGAGGTGTGCTGTAAATCTGTTCAGACATATCATCTCAGATGCTGTATATAAAGTACTGCCTGTCCATTCATATACATGCAGAGCAGTGTTATCTGAAATTGTCTCCGTTATTACAAATTAAAGACCTTTTTTTTTTTTTTAATCTAATGCACAAAACAAAACTGCCCATTTCCGTTATGCCACCACATGATAATACCTAAACATTTCTTTTTTGTTCTTAATTTGATCCTCAAAGTACTGCATAATAAATAAATAAAAAAAAAAAATATATA
>JAQQZY010000029.1:23206075-23235716 GCA_030068375.1 Ostorhinchus rueppellii
AAACCCACGCAGACACGGGGAGAACATGCAAACTCCACACAGAAAGGTCCCAAGGAATCGAACCCGGGTCCTTCTTGCTGTGAGGCACGTGTGCTAACGACGGTGGTGCAGTGTCGCCCCAAAATTAAAAGTCGTTTTGAAGAATTGGGGCATGAGAGCAGTATATAGTTATATTAATATTAAATTACACAAGAAACAACTTTCACACACTACAGATAACTAAAATATATTATCTAATTATACACATTAAAAGATCAAGATAAATTAAGTATGACTTCAGCGCAAATGCTACTTTCTGTTCCTTAATTTGTCTTTGTTAGTTATTCCCCCCTTAACAAAGTAATCTTCATTATGTAGATGTAAAAATAGTATCACATTATATTTGAATGAAAATGCATTCATATATGCGTATTTATGAAAATCACTTTAATGTGACACAACAGATCAATAGCGCCCAAGTGAAAGGGCATGCTATAGGCCAATACAGATACTGGGTAATATCAGCAAAAAACAGCTATTGCTGACATCCAGATGATACGTCTGAGCATTCCAACTTAATTAAATTCATTCATTTTTTATATCAATCACTCATAATTATTTTGTTATTTTCATAGCAATTGTTAGAAAGTTTGGGGGAAAGGGATCAGTGTGGCAAAAGCTTTAGAAGCATAAAATACATTGAAAATAAATCACAAGTAGAGGTAGACCAATATGGTTTTTCAGGGTTGATAATGATACTGATTAGTGATCACGAAGGCCGATAACCAATATTTGGAGCCGATATTCATTAGCTGTAAAAATTAAAATCTAGGTGTCAAAAATTTGACTCGTACAAACACCAACACTTAATTTCGTTCAAATAATGTTCCGCATGTTTATTTTTCATTTAACAGAACTAAACTGGGGAACTCCCAGGCTCAGCAGCATATCATAAATTCAACTGAAAATAAATAAACAATTCTCTATACTTTGTACAAGTAAATAAAGTCATCATGCAGTTCATTGTAACTGAAATATTCTCACTTAAATTTATGAAAAACAAAGGAAAGGCTAAGCTTATCAGCCCCCCAATAACCAACCTGAAATTATTACAGGTTTTTACTCTCTCACAGATACACCTTTCAACTGTCATGGACTATTTTCCTATTGTTGATGATTATCAAGCAGTCTCATAGTGATACAACGGAAGAGGTGGGGGTATTCGAAGCCAAGTTACATGATTGAAACTAGTCACTAAGCGTTCCCTTCACAGTGCTTTTAATTATTGTGTTCATATATTGGGACTTTCAGTAACATTATTTGGAGCCATTGGTTAAGATGTTTATTACAACTTCGGCAAAATCTGCTGTCTGAACTTACCTTCACATAAGCCTGTACTCCTGGCTGGGAGTGGCTTGTGCTCTGTGTGTCTGCTCAGTTTACACACACACACACAAACAGAGCTTCCACTGTTGATTTCCATGTGGCAAGTAACAAATCAGATGGTGCAGTAGGAGGGACAATGCTAATGGCACAGAGAAGTGAGAGCACACCAGAGCTGAGACAGCCGGCTGCATCAGAGCCAAAATAACCCTGTCTTACCTTTGATCCATCTTATCAGCCATTGGACACTTTAAAAAGCCAATAACGATAATGGTCAAAATTGCAAATATCTAAGCCAGTAATCGGCCAGCACCATAATGGGTCAACCCCTAATCATAAGTGTATTTGTTTTTTTTATGAAAAGACCCCACTGGTGTTTCTTTAAGAGCTGGAGGTGGCACAAACTTTAGTAGAGACGGCCACCTTATTATTTTCTATGTAGTAAAAAGCTTGGATTCAACATCAACATAATGCACTTTGTTTTTCTCTGTCAGTGGTGGAACATAAGCAGGTACTTTCACTTGCATACACATGAACTGAAAGTAAAGTTAGTATTAAAAATCTTTGATTTCAATACATTTATCTGTCAGCTTTAGTTCAAGTAAAAAAACTTTTAATTAGCTGAAAATGGAATTATCACAATGTTGAAAAATTTGACTTTTTACAGACATGAGGCTGTTCCACTGCATGCAACAGTAATATGAATCCAAAAACGCAAATATTGTCACATTATTGAGTTTTACTACGTGATATTAGAATGTTATTTTTAGTATTTTAAATACATGATAATATTTACGTACAATTCCTTAAGAAAGGTTTTGATTCCCGAGTTGAGTATTTTCAGTGTTATTAGTCCTTGTAATGAAGTAAAGGATCTGAATATTTGTCAGGCCCAGCATTGTATTAATATTGTAATATTGCTTCTTTTGTTTAGATAGAAGATGAGACGCAGGTTTCTCGACCAACCCAAGCAGAGCAGGACCATTATGAGATGCACGTTAGAGCAGCTAACATTGTAAGTATTTAAGACACATTGTTGTTTTCTTAATCAAAAAAAAAAAAACCCAAGCACCCATTGCAGATATTCTGTAAAATTTTTGGACAAAAAGATTCCTTCGGAGGATGACTATCCTAGTCTTTCATTCCAAAATAAATTGCCCCTCTGTCGTGTTGTTGCTCTGGCAGGTACGTGCTGGTGAGTCGCTGATGAAGCTAGTGTCCGATCTGAAACAGTTCCTGATTCTGAACGACTTTCCCTCCGTGAACGACGCCATCAGCCTCCAGAACCAGCAGCTGCGATCACTGCAAGAGGAGTGTGACAAGAAACTCACATCGCTCCGTGATGAGATCGCCATTGACCTGTATGAGCTAGAGGAAGAATATTACTCCTCCAGGTACAAGTAGGCTCATACTTGCCCCCATCCCACCGCCCCTCTGGTGTCCCATGCCCAGCACCATGTACTGTTTCACCCTTTACATTCACCAGAGAACCAGAGGACAGGTTTAGCTCTGCCATTTTCTAAACCTGACAGCTAAACTTCTCTCATCTTCATCCGTACATCCAAACAATACCATTCATCAAGATAATTCATTGCTGATGATCATTTTAATATCGATGGATTCACACCATAAGCAAAGGAGCTCTCTTGACCGAGTCCCTCAGGCCAGTCAGTGACTTCTTTTTTAAAATCTTTATGAGAGACATGACCTTTTTCTGCTTTATGACTCCAGTCCAATTTCTCCAAGGTAGAGAGGACTTCTGCTTTAAGCAGATTCTGAATCAATGAATATCAATCTTGTTACTGTTGTCAGCTGTTGAACTAGTTTGTGGGACATTCAGTGCACTTTACAGACATAGCAGGTGACAGGGATGTATTTTATATAATGTAGAATCAAAGATACTGATTTATTGGTGATCAGATGTTTGTTTCCCCAGTCTACAGCTTCCAACAGGCTTGAATTGTGTTTATTGTACTTTTACATGTTTTTACATATATACAGGTACATAAGAGAGATGTAGTAAGATAAAAATGAAAACTAATAGTTTTAATTTCTTCCTAGATTATACAGCTGTACTTGGGAATGCAGAGGAAGCACTTAGTATAGCAGATAATGTCAGTTTTATCCTTAACTGAATTGCAAATGTTTATTTAGAAATGTTAGAATGTTTGACTGCAAAGCCTTTTATGAAAAGTTTCCAAAATATCCAGAAGAATATTGGAACATATATTTTATGAATATATCCCTAATTCTGCATTATTTATATTTGTCTATTTAGCCACTAATGAAAATTGAAGCCTTATGTATGTTTGATAATAGATTAAATGGATAACAGGATCATGTCCATTTAGACACATGACGTAGTTTCTCGAGGACGATGATTTTTCTGTAAAAACAAACTCATTTTTTGATTCCGTCCTTAAAACCACCAGCAGCTCAAGCTGTAACTGTGCAAACAGTGTCAATTCAGAATAATGAATAAAATAGACAAATCACTGTAGTAGTGTTGTCTGGTTTTTCAGTTATAAAGTGCTAAGAAGTGTCTCTGTCCTGTTTGGAGCATGCTGGGTGTGGGCCTTCTTTCCTGCACTTGCTCTGCTTTCTCCTCCATCGGCCACTAACCGCACAAATCCCTAGATCATACGTCTGACTAGTGTCTAGTTAATATAAAGCTATTTTATGTGTTGATCCAGGGTTTGAGTTTCCAGTGCTTTTGTGCAACTTTCATGCTCATCTGTTCTATTGTATGTGTGTGTTAATGTGCTCTTCTATGTGTATGACTGTGCTTATTCTGACTTGCCGCTCTCGTCTGCTCCTCTCCTTCTGTGCTACGCTGTGATTCTTTGCATCCTTCTGGTTTCCGCTCTGCAAAGCTACAGTCTGTGGGACAGCACTGATCTGCCCTTGTGTGAGGCCTACCGGCGACAGGACAGCTGGGCCTCTCCAGGCAGCAGCTGCAGTTCTACACCAGGTGACCGAGAGGACGTGGATGGGCCTCCCTCACAGGAGACAAACCCTCAACACCATCTTAATGGACACAGTGCAGCTTCTATAGAAAAACCCTGAGGAAACTAAATGCTGATCAAACCACTTCTGCCCTGTTTGGACTGTAGTAGTACAGCTAATTTAGTTTTCCCATTTTGCATTGTGAAATATGGCAGATTACATTCTGAATCACATGTAACAGGACTGAAACACTGGCATTTCATAACTTCCAATTTGCATAAAGATATAGCGAGGAAAAACAAAAACTAGTTTGAACAGGAAACTGCAGAATAATTCACAAAAGATTTATTTAAAACTTACAGAAATTACATTCCCTCCTTTGTTTTCATACTTAACGTGGATGTAGACCTTTTACACTGACCAATGCTGAGGGCATTTTTGTAACATTAAAAGCTTTATTTTGTTGGACTAAATTTGAGTATGTATTGTATTTCATTTGTAAAAGTGTGTCATTTTTTGTTTTCTTTTTACTCAAGTAACAAGTTAATCTTGATGGATGTCATATTTTTAAAAAATAAGGTCATGAAAACAATACTACAGCTGAAGGGTGAAATAGGAAACATGTATTACACAAGTCTCAAACAATACATTTTTTTAACCAATTCGTCCATTTTTTTTCCTACTGTTTCCCCCAATGTTATATTACATTACAAATGTACTGTAGACAAATAGCCACATGGAGCTACATAAAATATTTACAAAATACAACACTTTCTCCTGAGTTGATGTTTTGGTCAGTCCACAAATTATTTTTATGTCTCATGAATTAACTCCTGAAAAAAGAAAAACATCCAGCAACTCAGTATCTGCGATTCATCTTCTTAAACTTCTCATAATGGTAGTCATCAGTGGCCTTTTCATTGTTTGGACGTTTGCGGAAGTTAGGTGGCGATGATGCTGTGGATAAACAGCATAAAAAGTTAGAAATCGTACATTATAATTTCTAGTAATTTTTTATTAGAGGAAGCATTACACTAACAACATTGTGCAGTCCAATGGTTGAACCGTGACCCTCTACACTTGACAGAGCAGACAGTGACTAGTGGCTACAGTCTTACCTTCTGGACCTGGTTTTTCAGTGTCGCCAACACGCAGTGGCCGTGCTTTAGGCTCTTCTCTGTGTCTGTGGTGCCTTTGTGGTGCATTCACATCCTCATGATAGACTAAGAGAAGACATTTGTCTCATTAGCTAACTTTTTAACGCAACATTTAATGATGTGCCACCATGCAAATCCAGAATTTATTGATGGACAAAACTTACAGCGATTGTGTTGAACATAGTTGACAGCGATGTTGGTGGGTACAAATGAAGTACCGTGATCTTTTTTCTTGTTCCTTTGTTCTGCCAGTAGCTTGGCTTTTGCCTCCTCTGTCTGAATAATGTTCTTGATTTTTGCACTGGAAGAAAAATCAGAGAAAGATGTCAGAAATGGTTCATTTTTTTTTCTGCAAACCTCTTGTATCATAGCTTAGTCTGTCATGTTTTCAGATTATTAGAAAAAAATGTATTCATTTGATCAATTAATGGTTATATTTACATACTCAATGCCCAGGTCGACCTCAGGGATCCCACTCAGCATCTGATTGGACAACATTTCCTCTGTTTTCTTGGCAGAGTTTACTCTGATATTCTCTGGCAGCTCATACAGATGATCTTCAGCATTCTTCACTTTAACTCTCTGTTCCTCAGCTTCCACCAAACCCTTTTTCTTTTTCAGTTCTGTCTCAATATATTTCATCCTGTGAAGAGAGAAAATTATTAAACCGGACATGTATGAAACACTTTATTAGCAGCTGTATCTATAATTAAACATTCTGAACTTCTATGAATTCATTATCCACTGAGCTTTTGGATTTCCGTAGCCTCTGCCAGCCCACTGAATGCCAGAGAAACTAAGTAAAAAAAAAAAAAAAAAAAAAGCACATACATGTCTGCATCCTCATCTCTTCTGTTCGTCTCAGCTGAGAAGGAGGTCCCAAGGTTGAGGTCTGTCTCATCTTCTGTCCTGCAAGTGGATCAGAGGTAGTAATGGTCATATTAAAGTATTCCCATTTTTGTAATTACGATCGAGTTCATGAAAAATATGTTAACTACACTGCACCAAATCCCATGTTGCATTTACTTACATGTCTCTGTTCCTGTCTTTAACTTTCTTCATGTCTACAACGCCTCCAGTCTTCAGTTTAAAGGGGTCATTCTAGGAGAGGAATCCAAGTTAATAACACCACAAGAGAAAAATGCGGTTTGCTTTAAACAACTACGATTTATAAAAAGGGACTTACATCAATTTCAGCCTCTGGTGGCAATTTCTCTCCTACCAACAAGGCAGTCACACTAAACAAGGGTAAATATTAAACATTACTATACACATTTACAGTAAATATGAATATTCATGAGTTAAGTACCATACTGTTTTTGCACCTAATATCCTAATATACTATTTTACCTGACTCCGCTCTGTCTTTTACGCAAACTCTGTAACTCTTTAGCCTCTTCCAGTTTTGACCTACAAAAAGATAGAGACAGTAAAAGTAAAAATAATAAGAACAATAAAACCAAATACCATCGATCCCGCCAGTTAACGCTAGAAGTGTCTGGTATTTTTCTTTTCCGTACCCACGCTAAGCTAACGATACTAGAGACTTTAGTTACCTGACTTCTTCAGTTGTTTCACTCTCCTCCTCGTCTGATGACTCCTTTCTCCTCCTAAAATTTTTTCCACTCGGCATTTTTGGTAGTTTTTAACTCTTTAATTGTTTCCGCGACAAATGCATATGTGTGAGATGTCCAAATACCGGGGGACAACTTTCATAAACGTACAATAATAGCACGTCACTTCCGCTTTGCGACTATTTAAAGCGATTTTTGGTACCTTTTAGGTAATCTAAACAAACATGGCGACTTACAGAGAGGTCGGCAGGTTGTTGGGTATTTCAGCAAGACTTTTGCGTCCGTAAGTTTGTGTATTTTACCATTGTGACATTACTATATTCAGTCTTTTTGCATCTTAATGAATGTGGGAATTATGGACTTTAAACGCCGAAGGTCGTTGATGAGCAGCTGACGGTACTTAGCCAATTTAGTTTGTGACGCAGAATTAACGGAGCTGTCAGATCAACGGCGTGGTTGAGCAATGCAACGGTTAAAAATAAATAAATAAATAAAAAATAAAAGTAAAACAATAAATAACTACTTCCAAACTGAATACACAAATTAAATCATTGACTAATGTCAGTCCAACAAGTGACATCCGCCGTGAGTCTCTGTGGCTGCATGTGTTATCCTGGTAGCTTTTTGGTCTCCTATAATTTCATAATAAAATATTATCAGTATGCTAACTGCAACGGCACTAGTCTTGTTTTTATTTGGTGATACTGACTAAAAATCTACGTCACAAGAAGTCCGAAAACGCTTTGTCATTTTTTTTATAGAGGTATTGATTTTTGCGTCCTGGGCCTGACCAAGCGAAAGTGAACATCATGGTCAATGTGTTTTTTTTCCTCTAAAACAATATTTTTGATTACTGAAAATGAAAGGCATATATCTCTAGTTTCTAAAACGGTGTTTATTTAATGTGTACCTGAATTATAACTGGATATATAAGAAAATATATGAAAATACAGTGTAAATTAAGAAACAGTACAGGCTGTAAATGAATGTATACAGCATAAATTCAGAATGTAAATAGCAATGTGTAAATAAATATGTTCAGGATATATTCATGTGTCTAATCTTATTTCACTATAATCAAATACTATTAACATTTTCAATATTATTTATTAAAAAATAAGAATTAAAAAAAAAAACACCAGAAAGATGTGTATTGAATATAGTAGTGAAACATGTCACCAAAGACTGATAATGTTATCAGTATCTAAAATAAAATAAAAACGCATTATTCCATTCCTTTTTTGGATTCTCACTTCATTAACATGAATTAATTCATTTTTTTTGGATATAATGTACTATCATTTATTAAGAAAAGTGTTGTGTGCTAAATATTTGCACTTTCTGTGAGGAATCACACTTTTTGGCATTTTTTCCAAACCTTGAGTAACTGCTGTATGTTTTTCCTTCACTCTGTTACTTTGGCAATGATGTTAAATATTTATTTATTATTTTTTATGAAATATTTTGTTATTACTCTTTAGTGGCATGTTAAAGTACTTACTTTGACCTTTGAGCTATTACGGCTGCTGCTAAATTAATTTTTAAAAACAGATATGGAATTGCTATTGATATTGCTGCACAATGCTTTCTCACTCCATTGCTCGCTTGGCCAGGCCTTCCTGTGACTTAAGAAAGGAACTGTCATGTTTAAGCACATCAGCATTTTTGTTCCAGTAAAACATGACAGAGTGACAGTGAGCTGACACAATACAAGAGCTGCACTGTGCGCAAACGGTTCCATACGTTCTGAGATGAGAAACTTATGAATTATCTAAAGTTTCCACAGAGTAGTCTGGTAGTAGATGTTGAGTATGCATTCAAAGCCTTACCTTAAAAATGATCAGCAAAATGTTGTTAAAGTATGATAAGTAAAACTTGTCACTTTTTAGTAAAATGGTCCTTATAATTGACCAAATACAAATGTTTCTGGGTTAATGTTGCTGCTGCAGTAGATGTAGATGTTGCATTTGACTGTTGTAGATGTCCGCCTCAGATTCACCTCATTTTAACTACATACAGGTTGAGTGGTTTAATGTACTCCATTGCATCATATTCCATAAACTCATCAAATGTTTCTAGTATTGTTGTCCTCTGAGAGCCATGTGTCAAAGAAGTCAACCTTTCATTAAAAACAGGCTTCTTTTCAGGGTTTCTGACAATGCATTGTTTAGCTTACCCAAGAGAGTTTTTAAAGCGTTAACTTAATTCAATTAGGGGAATTTTCTCAACCCATAACAACCACTCAATCCTTTGGTTTATAACACATTTTCAGAATCAACACATTTGTTGATAAATGATTTTACCAGATGGAAAGTGAGTGGAAAACTGTAATCTGAAAAAAGTAATGGTAAAAAAAGTTGTCAGATAAATCAAGTGGGGGTCCAACACAGATGTTTTGCTTAAGATGTCAGTGTTAATTTTCATAAACTGGTAATATTCAAATTAACTACAAGTATGTCATATTTGTACTTGAGCACATGACCCCTTTCTGTTTATCACCACTGTAATAGCTCAGATTACATCATTATAGGAAAAGCAGGAAGTTTCTCATCATACATTGACATTGCTGGAAAAATTTTTTCACTAGTCTTTGAAAAACTTTTTTCCCAAAGTGATATTCATATTTTATTCTAGTATACTGGAGGAAACTCTATTGACTTGTTTTCTTGGTAGTTCTTCTTGGTTCAACTGGACTGGTTTAGATCTTTTGAAAAGATTTCGTCTCTCATCCAAGAGACTTCTTTGTTTCTGAAAAACATTTTCAAAAGAGCTAAACCAGTCCAGTTCAACAGAGTAGAACGATATCCTGGGCAAATGAGAGCCTACACAGACAGACATTGACTAGCAACACAAATTTAAGTGTTACTTTTACTGGTATTTATATTTTGGATCTCTTTTTGAAATGTGCTTCCTCAGGCTGGGTAATAATGGACACATGGGCACCCGATTGCACTGGCCTTCACATAACACAGGAATCACAAGCAGTTGGCCACAAAACCCCCACCTGGTTATTCCTGGTTGGTATTCCTGCAGAAACTATGCTGATTTTAGCTAGGAAAAAAATGTGTTGCAATATTTATTTTTCCATTCTTGCTCTTACATTGTGTTTTGACAGGCAGAACCATGTTTGTGCAGACACAGGACACACCAAATCCAAACAGCCTGAAGTTTCTGCCTGGTCGCATCATTCTTGAATCAGGAACTATGAATTTTGCTGGCCCTCGTGATGCCTTCTGCTCACCTTTAGCCAGGTATATTATTCCTTAAATACAAGGCTATGGTATGAGAATAATGGGAAGTTCTTATAGTTGATATAATTGAGGTTTGGCTGTGTTTACTGTTACACGCACAAATACAGTGTAGATATGTTTATTACACCGTTAGTCAAGCTTGTGTTTGCAAATCACCTATTAAGATTTTTTTTGGTTGTCACATGAGCATTGTACAGGGTGCTTGTGCAGGTTTTGGAAGTCTTAAAAAGTATGGAATTTAAAAAAAAAAAAAAAAAAAAGAAATTGATTGATTGATCTGTTTTCTTAAGGCAGTTGCTAGCACAGCTAAACTGTTTGTGTGAGAGCACATACAGTAGGCTATACATCCCAGAAAACATTTGGGCAGATTGACAAGTTGAATGCCCAGCCTTCTGCGCTTACCTTCCTCCAACCCATTGTAAGGCCTGCCCAGGTGTTGTAAAGTTTCACTGCTGCTTCAACGGACAGGTGATGTCCACACACTGTTCATGAGCGAGCCTGGTATGACCGTTGGCAGAGCTCATAATGGGTAGATGTTAATTCTCTGACAACTGGCTCATAAATCCAAAATATAAAGATTGGTTGGCTGGTTGGTTGGAATTTTTTTTACCAGGACATCTGGAAATTAGGGTCTCGGAAAAACGATGAAATTTTGAAATGTGAAATGTGTAGGAACCCTGTAACTGGTCAGTACTAGAATGATTCCAGTGAAACTTGCTTGTGTGTATTGTACTTTTCTATGGTACCATGTACTTTTATGATTTTCATATGTTTTGAAACAGTTTTTGAATTATGCCTTCATTCATACATTTATTAAAATGAGCTTTTCTACGACACACAACAGGTACAATTTCAACCAAAATAGTAGGCACGCAAGTAGCAAGTTTTGGAGTCTGGAATTTTTATTTGGATAAAGAGCAAGCGCCCCGTTGTAAGGACGAACAAAAAGCCTGTCTTCGTAAATTAAGTCCAACACTTTTGAAACGATGATAGACTAGTAAGACTTGGATTTACTTAAATCTGCAGCTGCCGCTAACCTTAAAGTAGAGCATACTTGGTCTTAGTTTCAGCTGCTTTGGGTAAAGCAGTGATACTGTTCAACAAAGCAAATTTTAAAAGATCAAATGCTAAGTTTTCCTATATTTAGGAGAATATAAACCGTAGTGTAACTGTATACATATTTATAAACAACATAAATAACTTTTTATAATATCACTGAAAATTGACACCTGCATCACCCCTGTAATGATACACTTATTGTAGATCATTCATTTATCAGGAAGGAGTAGTTTATTTACCTGCTTTACTAGTTTCAGCTACTTCCTGTTGCTTTCATCAGAAGGGTCGCAATGAGGTTGCTGTGACATGTCATATAGGCTGTCCGGCCAACCCTCCTGAGCAGCCTAGAGCAAAATCACAGGAACATCATTGTGACGCTTCTGACGAAGGCAACAGGAAGCAGCTGACAGCAGTAAAGCAGGTAAACAACCTCCTCTGTCTTGATAAATGAATAATCTGCAATAACTGCAAGTGGAAGACAGTATGAAACTATGTATATACTATTTCAGAGAAGTATAATATTCTGGTAGAGTATGTATTTGGTTTCTAATGGGTAAATTGATATTTTCTACATATTCATTTAATTCAAAATATACATAACTGTTTGTGCTTTTTTTTTTGTTTTTAGACAGCTCTTCAGGATTGATGGTGTCAAGAGTGTCTTCTTAGGCCCTGATTTTATCACAATAACAAAGGTTAAAAAAAAAATAGTTCTTAAAGAAATAGTGTTAAAAATCATCATGTTAATATTTTGAAGAACTGTTGTCTTTTTCTTCCTATTTAGTCTGATGATAATATGGAATGGAAGGTTATCAAGCCTGATGTGTTTGCTGCCATTATGGACTTTTTTACATCAGGGCTTCCTGTGGTGAATGAGGACAGTAAACCTAGTGCAGACACAGGTAAGAACTCAGGCTTTGAACTGACTGAACAAATGTCTGTAAATACTAAGGTATCTTCACATCTCATTTCAGCCCCATCGGACGATGATGACGAAGTAGTTGCTATGATCAAAGAATTGCTGGACACTCGAATAAGGTAGCTCCTTCTTGTAGATACTCTTTATTTTCTGTTTTCATATTTGCATGTTTTCCACAGTATGATGTTCTGTTTCCCCAGGCCCACAGTTCAGGAGGATGGAGGTGATGTAGTTTTTCGGGGGTTTGACGATGGCATTGTTAAACTGAAACTACAAGGCTCCTGCACCAGTTGCCCCAGTTCCATTGTTACACTGAAGAATGGTATACAAAATATGCTGCAGTTTTACGTTCCTGAGGTTGAATCTGTGGAACAGGTTTGTGGTTTTAGTGGATGCTGTAAATATAGAGGATTATGTTCAAGTGGTTTAGAATTGTCAATGGTGAGGCACAAATAATTTTTAAATCCCATTTTAAATTGTGCTGTCATTTACAGATTAGGTGTTTGTCAGTATAAAAGATACTTGTACCAGCCAAGAAAGCTGCAGTTTTGTAGTCAAAACAGAAAATGAACATTTAGTTTTGTGTCAAATAGACTAATGGACTGTCTCTCGTCGCATGTGATACGTCACCTACAAAACGGCTCCTGCTTTTCCAATTTAGTCTTCAAAAACCTCATGAAAAAGACTTGAATGAGGTCAAAATCTGTTCATGATCAAGTTGCAGAAATGTCCACAACTTTCTGGTGTTGAGTAGTGGTGTTCCATTTCAGTGTTTTCACAGTGTGGTTCAGTTTTACCACAAACTACAACTTTATTTACTTTTAAAGTGATCTTAAGCCGATGAACATCATCCATGCAAATTATTGCATAATACAGATGGGATAAAAAAGAAAGTTCCTTGTCTCTTGCCATTGACTGTAATGTAGTTTCTACTTAAGGTCCTATGGGGGACAGCTGGAGGGGACCAGACTTTGGTTCTATATTTAGAAATATAGTGCTATAACATTTTTCTTGTTAACAGTTATCAAAGTGCAAAATGTTGAAAACTTATCACTTCTAACTTCTATACTACAACTATTACTACTAAGTAAATGACAAAAATGAAATCTAAAACCATTGCCCCTAGAAAAAAATCATTTACATGTGTTGTACTTTTTCTTCCGCAGGTGAAGGACGAAGAAGAGGAGGCTGCTCAAGTTTGAATTCTAATGCAACCAGAACTACATTTACACATTCCTCCTCCCCCACCTACCTACACTTCTTTTAATGCAAACCATTGTTGCAATATGAGTGGCTGGATAATGTGTACCACAGTTGTGTTGGAGAAATCACAAAGAAGCCAAATACCATGCAGATACAATGATTGATTTCTAACAGTTTTATGTGTACTCCCAACAGTATTTCAGAATAAAGGAACATGTCAACAGATGAAGGCTTGTAAGACAGATGTTTGCAGATAGGAATAACTTGTGGTTAGCATTTGATACAGTACTGTTACATAAAGCCTAATAATACACAAAACAGCTTTTAGGTGTGAGCACACTGTATGTATGTATGTATGTATGTAAATAAAGTGTAATTAAATATTTTATTAAAGTGTGTATCTCTGATTACTACTTTATGTGTGTGAAGCATTTAGATTTTCTTTGACAAATAAAAAAATAAATAAACCTGTCATTCTGCAACTTTGATTCACCATTAAAACCCATATATTGTAGTTGGACAAATATCAGTGTTTGTAGGCACTCTATTTTAACATTAAGGGGTTTGTTTTTGGTTCTGCTATAACCATTGAATTTACTCTGGCCATTTACCTACACGGTTAGTTGATTATAATTATAGGGTTTTTCACTGAAAAAATGCAAAATATGAAGTGATGAATCAGTAAAGGTTAGATGTGAGAAGAATTCAACTAAAAGTCTTCACGTAGTTGCATCACTGTGGTTATGCACGTTTTATGTGTTTAAGATTAACCAGTGATTACAAATATTCTTGGCCTTTCAGGATAAATCAGTTGAGGAAATGATAGGCTGAAAGTGAGATACGTTTTAAAGTATTACGCATAAGATACTTATGAGTGGACATAATGGGATTTGTTCATTTTCTGTTGACTAGTGATAAAAAAAAATGTGGGTGTATACTGCTGGAGGATCCTGTGTAAATATTTCCTGTATATTGTACATTCATTCACGGTTGGCATGGAGCACAGGCCTGTCATTGTACGGTCATTCTGGTATTTTTCGTGGGTTAGACTGGGAGTATCAGGGCAGGATGTACTGGCTGCTCTTATGGGTCTTACCACGGATCTGCATCCTGATGCCACGTCAGAATTGCCTGCGTCTGTAGGCGTAACATGACTGACAGGCACCTCGGCCAATCAGATGGCGCTATGGAGTACGGCAGTTGGCTCTGATTCAGTGAATTCAGAGGAGGGGGGCGAAGCTTATTTGACAGGCGTTCCCCGGCTACCCGAGTAGCTGAAGCTGGCAGTCAAGCAGTAGACATGTGTGGTGAGTACTGAACTAAATATGCATTTATAGGAGCCAGTAGGGAATGTGTTTTAGTCCACATTACTGGAACAACAAAGAACGCAAATCTGAATGATAGTTAGCATCATTAGTCTCAGTTTGAGGGCGTAAGTCATTTGAAATTAGCCAAAGGTGGCTATCCCGAGTTAGCGAACATGAGCTACTGCTGCTGATGCTGTTAGCTAGGTACCTGTAAATTAGCCAGATATGAATTCTACTGTACATGTTGTTTGTGTTATCTGTGACTGAAAGTATCTAACGACCAGTCTGTCTCTTAAAGGCGGCTGTCAGAGTTGCTCTATTGCCGGGTATCTTTCCGCTAACGTCAGATTGCTAACCAAATGTGGTTTGAGGTGACACTACGCCCACTGCGTACAATAACTTTAAACCTTTTCCTGTTGTTTGTTGACCGAAATATTGCGCCAGCACCGAGACTACATTCAAGCGATGTTCCTAGGATTAGTCAACGTGATGCTTCCCTATTCTTGTAAAAATAAATAAATAAATAAAACTGGGAACAACAATACAGTAGCTATTGCCTGTACGTCGTGGTCATTAACTGGGAAACTTTCCTCAACAAAGTACTTGCTATATATCGCCTTTGGATATCTAATTGATGTGTTTTTTTAGGGTCACGTTTTCTATCTTCCTCTCTGACACTTGCACTGATAAATGGCTCTGTTTCTCCTCACCGTCACTACAATCTCTGACGACACCCACAAGACAAGATAGACTAGTTTAACTCTATTCAAATAACAGACAAAGACAAATAACTTTCTAATTTTATCACAACAGTGTATGGCTTTCAGGTTAATGTTCAAACTGGTCTGATCAACTGTGAGTCTCTTGTTATTTTAGCCTCTTGCTGCAGTTCTCCTTGGCATTTTGGCCCCAACTCCATCACCTGCTCCCTTGAATGAATGCTCTGTTGAATCTTACTTTACATTTGCATGTATCGCTCCAAGGCTTTTTCTGTGTTAGAGCTAGATTGTATGTCCTCCTTTGGCTATTTCAGGTGATATTGTCAGTGTGAGTTATTGGCTAAATTGTAATCAGGCTTTCTGTGAATGCCAAATCTTTGTTGACAGAAGTAATGCTTTTTAGTGATTTTTTTTTTTTTTTTTTTTAATTTTATTTTTTTTATACATAAAATGCTTAACTGTTGATTCATGTCAGCCTGTCACTGCACCATATTAGTCCGATGGTCGGTTGTGTAATGTGTAATTGTGCATAGTCAAACAAATCTTGGTGTAATTTACACAGTGACAGTGTAAATATAATAAATATGGAGCTGAGAGCTAGTTATATGTGGTTTTAGTTGTGTAAGAGGATCCCAACCCAGACAAAGTGCAAACTGAAAATGAGGCTAGAGATATCACTTTGTGAAATGCTAGCTCTGTATATGCAGTACTCTGTTCCTAAATGTGAAAGGGCTAGGTCTGTAGGTTATTAAATGTTATATGGTATATTGTTCCTTTTTCCATTGCTGTTGCCTGTACATGTATTTTTAGCTACTTCCTAGGGTAAGATAGGTTTACATGTTTTGTTTTGAGTGAGTTTTGTCATCCTTGTTTCATTTCAGGCATTTGCTTGTGCTTGTATGTGAGGGGTAGTCATTTAAAAATGGCTTTTGAAAGATTTTTTTAAACTTTTTATTTTACAAAACAAATTGACAGGACTTGCATTTATAATGAAAGAGCTAAAGAAAATCTGATCACTTTTTTGTCCTCCCTAGGAATCTTTGCCTATCTCAACTACCATGTGCCAAGGACTCGCCGGGAGATCCTTGAGATCCTTCTCAAAGGCCTGCGACGTCTTGAGTACCGTGGCTATGATTCAGCTGGTGAGAGATTAAGTTGTTGGTTATCATGTTCCTTTCCTGATAAATGGTCGTTACTGACACTTCACTGTTCACCTAAACAAAACCTTTCTAAAAACAATTCTGATAATCTTCCAACAGCTTAGATTTTTTTTCCTAGTCCAAGGAAATGCCCATATATGTTCATACAGGAATCCCTTCTGGCTTCATGGAGGAGTTTTGTTTGGTTTTGTATGCTTGTTTCTTTCGATATTTGTTTTTTGCTGACTTGGATTATGACTCAGAGGACAGTGAGTGATGAATATTGTACAGATACTAAAGCTGTGATTTGTGCTCTTGGGCTATATGAATAGCAATGCTCCACTAATAGTGAAATATTTAACATTATCATGTTAAGTAACACTTCACTGCACTAATGGAGCTAACTTACTGTATGTTAATTCATTTACATTTCATTTGGACTCCAGAGAACTATGCAGTCCTAGCCTTAATGGACCAACAGCATTTCATCATTGTCTTCTAACCTCACATTAATTTGACAATATTTTCCTCTTGTTAGGTGTGGGGATTGATGGTGGCAATGGCAAAGAGTGGGAATCAAATGCCAAATCTATCCAACTGATCAAGCAGCGAGGAAAAGTGAAGGCTCTTGATGAGGAGATTCATAGTAAGAAGTCATTTAAACATCACAAGGCATTTTTGATAACGTGTCCTGTGTTTTGTGGTACAGTTAAAATGGTGATTTTTGTTGTTTTTTTGTTTTGTTTTTTTTGGCCTACAGAACAGCAGGATATTGATCTGGATGTGGACTTTGACGTTCACCTTGGCATTGCACATACCCGCTGGGCCACCCATGGTGTGCCAAGCCCAGTCAACAGCCATCCACACAGATCTGATAAGAACAATGGTAAGTTGTGCTACCAATGGATCATTATGGGATGCACTGGTCCAGGTTAAAAGAACACAATATTTAAATGGAAAACCATTCATTTGTTGGTATCTTAAGGTGGTCATTATTCTTTGCAGAGTTTATCGTCATTCACAATGGAATCATCACCAACTACAAAGACCTGAGGAAATTCCTGGTGAGCAGATGTTGCTCATTGTTTTCTCTGTGAAGCTTTTGTCAGTGTCTCATACTTGACAAGACTTGTCCACTTGCACCATTTCCACAGGAGAGCAAAGGTTATGAGTACGAGTCCGAGACTGATACAGAGAGCATTGCTAAGCTGGTGAAGTACATGTATGATAACAGAGAGAGTGATGACATCAGTTTTGCAACACTGGTGGAACGGGTGACCCAGCAGCTGGTAAGAGCCTACTCATGTGCACCACCGCTCCTAAAGTTATTAGTGAATAAGAGATTCTATGTCATATGTTTGATGTTCTACCTGACAGGAAGGAGCTTTTGCTCTGGTCTTCAAGAGTGTCCATTACCCTGGCGAAGCAGTTGGCACAAGGTACACAGAAACTACCTTATTCTAGTTGTTGTAGAGATAATGGTTTTGACTGGTAAATCATCTTTAAACATAATTATCAACAATGAAATATCATAATCGGTGTTTAAAATCTGTTGTGGTTTGGGATACAAGTGGTAGTCGTAGTGTAGTTTTTATTTCTAGCGCATAGAATCAAACAACAAAGAATCATACAACATGATCAAACAACAAGTGCATTGTGTTCTCATGTTTTTTGTGTCTGTTTATTTTCAGGAGGGGAAGCCCTTTGCTGATTGGAGTGCGGAGTGATCACAAGCTGTCCTCAGATCATATTCCAGTGCTGTACCGCTCTTGTAAGTGGAAAATATATAAAGTTATTCATTCTAATTTGATGCTATATGGTCAGCTCAATGTGACTCAGGCCCAGTTTCTTTCATTTCACAGCCACTAAAGATAAGAAAAGCTGCAGTGCTCTCCCAAGGACAGACCAGGACACTTGCTTGTTCCCAGTGGATGAGAAAGCAGTGGAATACTACTTTGCCTCAGATGCCAGGTAAGCATGATTCTGTGTTGTCCTGCTGCCCTGTGTTATTTCCTGCATATTGAAGTTTAGTTTCAGTTTGTTCCTCTTCTCTATGAATTGTAACAATATGATGTGATCTTTTTGGTCATGGCAGTGCAGTGATTGAACACACAAACCAAGTGATCTTCCTGGAGGATGATGACGTGGCTGCTGTGACAGAGGGACGGCTGTCCATCCACAGGATAAAGCGCACAGCTGGAGACTACCCAGCCCGTGCCATTCAGACTCTGCAGATGGAACTTCAGCAGATTATGAAGGGTGAGTGGTAGGTCGGGCTGTGGCTTGCCTTTGTCTTCTTCACATTTTCTCCCATCACCATATTTCCATATAAATCACTGGTCTCATGCCTTGTAATTGTGTGCAAAGCCATGCTATTATTGCATAAATCTCAACAGATTGAATGGTTTGGACACCTTTTAACCTGCTGCCTGGAGGCCCTGCTTTTCATCATTCAGATAGTTGCAACTTTATGGGATCATTCATACCCTCAGGGAAACCACTGTCAGTCTTGTTATGCTGTAACGGCAGGACTTTTTACTCAGTGCCCCCTCACATTGCCTCTGTTTAAAGCTGTCACAATCATTTAATCATTCGGTACAGTACAATCATTCAGTGGCACTAATTCTCTATTGGGTACCATTTAACCATGGAAAAAGTATGGGAATGCAACTACATGAGGGTCATTCAAAAGTCAAAATGGAACATGGTACATAAATAGTGATGGGAGTATGGAGTTTTTGTTGGCTACTCATGAAATGATTATGAATATTAAGAAGAATTAATTATTGATGGATAGATAGACCTACCTATCCTATAGCAAACCTTACAAAACACACAGTTCAGTTCATGCAGGGCACCTACATTGTATCAACAGGATTGTGAAATCATTATAATTTTTGCCTTAAAATTGTCTCTCATCACCCTCACTGAATTTTAATGTACCAAAATATACCCTATTTTGAGCAAGCAGTGGAGTGAATGGTGAACGTGACTACCAGTTGCGAGGGGGAAAAAAAAAAACTGAGATTTGTTTTCACAGTGATTTTTACTCCAGAGTACACACACTCAACCACACTGTCCAAAACTTTATCTTCCTGCCTGGTCTGTTTTTCTGTTAGACCAACAACAGGCAGACACATGCATGTGCTTTGTCCAGAGTTTTGTCTCTCAGACTGCAGTCCCTGTAAAAGTATAACAGTAAATAAGACGAGAATGAAACGGTTGTTGAGAGTTTAATTTTTAAATTATTCAACTAACACATGCTCTTCAACACATATAGTAAACATAAAACAAGATGAGAGGAAAATACATTTTAAAATGTTGCAGATGCAGGTAAATACACCATCACACACAGGGTCTGAAGTAATGATTGCAAGGGATTCTAATTGTATGATTTATATAGAGTGAATTTTTGTTTGTACATTACATTTGCTCTCATCGGACTAATGTAGAAATTTATAATAATAATAATAATAATAATAATAATAATAATAATAATGCTCCCAAATTATGTGAGATCGCATATTTTATTTTTGATCGAAAAATGGAAAATTCCTTAAAACCCTTTCACCCACACAGTACCTATGCCCTCAAACCTTGCAAAAATGCTGGACTTTGTTTGCTCTTGTTGTTAATGCATTTTAAAATGTAAATCAAACCACAAAAGAATCTCAGTCCTCTGACTCTTCACAGTAATCCAGCAGAGGGCAGTGGTAAACTGTTGTTGGCTGGATTCAACATTCCTTTGCAGTCCTGTCATTACTCAGCCTCTCTCCCCGTCTCTCTTTTTGGAGCCATTCTGCTGAATAACCTAATTCGTATGACCCAAATTGCTGTCAGGAGCAGAGTGGGGGAAAAAAGCACTTGCATATTTTACTGTCACAGTATGTTGATATAAAAACATTATCTCCCTGTTGTCTAATGTTTTATTTACTTTAAGAGATGAAGACCCCGGTGAACCAAAATGTTAATAATGTACCAATACTTTCCAATTGACTGTAACTCCTGATGTTTTCAGGAAAGCCTGGTTATCAGTTAAACTTGGTAAACACTTTTCAGACTCCTTCAGGAGCCTGTGGTTTGCATTTTCAGCAGCTTAATGTGTGTCAACAAGATGTTTTCAGAAGGCTTCATGTGGGCTCACACTTAATAAAAAAAGTCCGTCCCCTGTGTTCTCAAGATGCATTTACGTTTTTATTAGTCTTGGAAATGGTCCTGTGATTCTTTATTCTCCCATTACAGGCAACTACAGTTCTTTCATGCAGAAAGAGATCTTTGAGCAGCCGGAGTCTGTGGTCAACACCATGAGAGGAAGAGTCAACTTTGACAACAACACAGGTTGGAGAGGGTTCTCAGTGGAGTGCCAAGAGTCTTTGCTTTCCAAAAAAATAACAGACTTTATTTTTCCTTTGTGCGTTTTGCTCAAACATGTTCAGCTGTCTTCATCTCGACATTTTTAAATGCATAAACAATATGATGTTAAATGCTTATGCATAGCTGTATGGGGGGGTTAAACATAGGGCTCTAAAGTTTGGTATACATTTACTCACTATGATTAATAAAATCAAAAGTTAGATTTGTTAAATGACAAAATATGCAAGACTCCCTTTATCTGTGGTATTATTTTCAAACTTTTTTTTTTTTTTGTCAGTGCTCTTTGTGTCTCTTTTTTTCTGTGAGGTGAAAATGAAGCAATGACTGATTTGTTGTTCGGTCTGTTTTGCAGTGACACTGGGTGGACTGAAGGACCACATCAAAGAGATCCAGAGGTGTCGGCGCCTTATCCTAATTGCTTGTGGCACCAGTTATCATGCTGGTGTAGCAGTAAGTAGCTCTTAATCGAGTGCTTCTGCTTCTTTTGTGTGATGAACGCATCTGGAGTGTTATGTGACGTCTGTATTGTGGACACAGGTGGAAGCGTTGTGTGCTTTCCCTGCTCTCATTTGAACCGGCTTGTGTTACTGACTGATGCTAAGCAGTGCTCTGTTGCTCTCCCAGACTCGCCAAGTCCTAGAGGAGCTAACAGAGCTGCCTGTCATGGTGGAGCTGGCCAGCGACTTCCTAGACAGGAACACTCCGGTATTCCGAGACGACGTCTGCTTCTTTATCAGCCAGTCAGGTGGGAAGGCCGGTGTCTGCTGGACTTAAATCAGTGCACATTCCCCATTCATCTTCCTTTTTCCATTCTCTTAAAATATTCTACTTCTTCCTGATTTATCTTTAATGCAACTGTCAAGTCAGACTTTTGCTGTATTGAGTTTTCTCTACCTAAACAACTGTTTCATATCAGCAATATCCTAACAAACTAATAAATCAACACCATGATTCTTGTAGTAACTGTTGCATAGCACAAACTCTTATGTTTTCAATTAACATCAAACCTCTAGGGGAGACTGCTGACAGCCTCATGGCTCTGCGCTACTGTAAGGAGAGAGGAGCTCTGACTGTGGGCATCACTAACACAGTGGGCAGCTCCATCTCCAGAGAGACAGACTGTGGAGTCCACATCAATGCAGGCCCGGAGATTGGAGTAGCAAGCACCAAGGTGAGTCCACTCGCTTTGGGTTCAAGTACTCCTCCACTCATAAACTGGCAGTCTTTTCATGTAGAATTAAAGTTTGAGGTTTGTAGGTAATAAACAGCATCTGTGACATCACACATATTTTAGACCCAGTTGTATTTTATTTGCAACTTAACAAATGCACTGTAGAAACCTGCTGCAGATTTGAATGTCATTGAACGCCCTGGGTAAATACCATAGAAGAATCATATAGAATGTTATAAATATGTTAGAAAAGGAATGACTTCAATCTTTGAGACTGTGTGCAATAGATGCAGAAATCCCATCAAAGTTCAAAGACCCCCAGTGATTGACATGGTGTAATGGAAAATAGCATACAGGATGTTACATTTAGTTAATTTTGTGACCCTGTGATGCTGAGCTTGATATGATACACCATTTTGTTGCATCATCTCATTAAATGAAGTCTACACCCACTGACACTGAATGAAACCCAGATGAAAACTCCATTGTGTGTCTGGTTCCGCCTCTTGGAAGCTGACACTTTTTTCCACTCTGAACCCACGGAGAGTCGAAGAAGCCTGATATTCTCATCCCAACTCGTGTAAAGTCGGACTTCACGAACCCCTCCCCCACTCCACCTATCATAACCAAAAGGATTTGCCAGTTGGGATTTGGAACAAAGCAGAGAAGTAGAGGAGCCCCAGTCCCAGCTAGTGAGCACAGAGTGAAGAGGGAGAGGGAAAGAAGCAGGTCCCTCCCTGGCCCGGCCCTTGGTCTTGGCTCAGCGTCTCCTGAGCTGCTCCAAAGCCCAAGAGCACGCCTCAGAGACGCCATCATTTACTGCCTGGCTGGGCCACACACCCACACCCAGCACGACCAAATGCTGCAGAATGTGGCTCATCAACTCAATGGAGAACATGTATCACACCCAACTGCAAACTTACTTGCCCCAAATTAATCCACGTGTCCCCTTTTTCAGTTAGTGTAATGCTAATTTGAGGGGGGGGGGTGTTTTTGTAACTGGAAGAGAAAATACATCTCTGTCCAATTTCTATGATCACTATCATGGCTTATGGAATTTTTTTTTTTTCTTTTCCAAAGCTGGAGTCCAAATATTTGGTGCTATCCTTTCATCGCCTTTTATAAATTACAGTACCTATTGGAACTGTACAGGGTCCATATTTGTTTCACTAGCAGGATAACAGTTGGCATGTTCTCCAAAAAACACACTTCATGGTGCACTATAGAGTTGATGACGTTAACCCAGAAAAATACCACAGTTTACTCTTTGGATTAAACATGTTGCCACATCTTAGCTGAGTTCTGAGGCAATGTGGTTAGCGTGCTGTCAGGAGAAAAAACAACAGTGTAAAGGTTTTACAGTTATTTTCTTGGCCCTACACACTGGCATTTCAGAGTCCAGAGGGTCCTGTGAAATGACTTGGCTTCACTTGAACACTGATTAAATCTCCCAAATGGGCATGGAAGACCTCCTAACATGCCTGAAGATGAAGAAACAGAGAGTGGGCGATGGTGACGGCAGGCATCGAGTCTCACATGTGCCTGTGGCTGTCAGCAGCAGTGACATTTTCATAATGATCTGAGAATAGGCTCTCTGATGGGATGCTATGTTTTCCATGATGAGCAGCACTAGCTTGACTGAGCTGCATTCATTTTAATGCTGCTTGGCATGTACTTAAACCACGGTCTCCCTCTAGTTGTCATCTGGTGCAGATTATTAGTTGGAGACAAAGTTCACTGCTCTATGGTTTTAGTTTGTGTTGCAAAATAGAAAAACAATCAATCCTAAAATATTCCTGTCACATTAATGGAGTATCGTGACAAAATTTTCTCAGTGACGCAGTTCATATCCAGGTGCAAACAGTGTATTGCTCTTTTCTTTATGATAAAGATCAAATAAAACAAATTGACTTCAGTCGTGAGATTTTAAATTTCTACTTGTGATCGAACACAGATGATGTCCCTTGTTATAATTTTTTCCTGTTTAACTTCATCACCTCTCTACAATGCTGCTAACATTAATAACACGTATGCTCTTGTGTGCTCTGCAGGCCTACACAAGCCAGTTTGTGGCCCTGATCATGTTTGCACTGTTGATGTGTGATGACAGGATTTCCATGCAGCCCAGACGCCGCGAGATAATCCAGGGCCTGAGAGTGCTTCCAGGTAAAATTTAAGACAGAAGTATTCAACTTCAGCCAGGGAAATCCTGCTCATGTTAGATTAGAATGTATAGGAGCAGGGGGTGAATTGCACTGTGATCAAAGATCAAGTACATCCAAAGCCTGTTTTCTTTTGGTTGTTTGTTCAAACAATCCCTTTGGAAGGAGAAGCACAGTGATGAGGGAGAGATCACAAGAAAATGGAGGAAGGAGGGGAAACAGAGGGAACTGCTGGCTCTAGTCCCTCGCATGCTTCTCAGGATCTAAAGCATATGATGGCATGTCCCTAATGGTAAACTAATGAGCAATGTCTGGCCAGTCTGCTGCTCCCTACCCAAAATTATGAGGCTATCCAGTGCAGGTTCCAGGATGTGACGGCAGGAGAATGTTTACACACCATTTTAAACCCTGGGTCTTCTAGAATATCTAGGTCTAAAAAGAAAAAACTTTCACGTATTTATTATTTTTCATGTTTATTAGATCTGATTAAGGAGGTCCTCAGTTTGGATGATGAGATCCAGAAGTTGGCAACAGAGCTGTACCAGCAGAAGAGTGTACTGATCATGGGCAGAGGCTACCATTATGCTACCTGTCTGGAAGGAGCTCTGGTAAGAAAGAAGGAAAAAAAAAAGCATTCTTCTAAATGCTTCCATAATTCATCTCTCTTCTAAATAATTTGATAAACCTGCTCTTTATTTTTGTTATGCAGAAAATCAAGGAAATCACGTACATGCACTCAGAGGGCATCCTGGCCGGAGAGCTAAAGCACGGTCCATTGGCCCTTGTGGATAAACTGATGCCAGTCATCATGATCATCATGAGAGACCACACCTACATCAAATGTCAGAATGCCTTGCAGCAGGTTGTTGCCCGACAGGTAAGGTCTGTGCGCACACTCAAAAGTTAGAGTAACTAAATCCAGAGTGTTTGGCTCAAGTGCCTGGAATGTGCAGGGCTGAGGGGGGAGTGAAGACATTCAGCCACACACAGATAATTCATTTTTCCTCTGAAACAGAGATGTGGAAATGTTGCCACGTTTGACAGCTCAACAGTCCCCCGTCAGATCCATTCCAGTACCAGGCTGTAGGTTATGTAGGTCAGCAAACACCTGACTAAAACCACAAACTGACCTTCTAAATGAACAGCTCAAAGAAAAGTGGCTCTGAGGTCTAGTTACTCTTAAACCAGATTCTAAATGTTATTATGATTGAGGCTAATGTCACTGCAGCACCAGAAAAATACCAAATTTGCTTTGATGAATTAAATTAACCATCTATCAATACATTAGACACTCAGTATGCACAGTGGAGATGAGATTTATTAGATTTTACATTGTGTCTTTGGCTTCATGTAAAATGTTTGGAACTCTGAACAGTTGGTGGCCAAAGTGCGTTTCATATGTTAGGTCAATCTTTCACAGTCCTGTCTCTGCCACACCTTTGATCCTTCACCTCAATAAATATCAGGGAGGTGTGGGCGCGTAGCATGACATCACCGCTGCTCGTAATCTGTAGCAGATGTGGACTTGAGAGGTGTGAAAGTTAATTGAGTAGGAGAAAAGTATTTTTGTCTTTTTTTTTCCTTCATTTTTTCAACTTGTGACTGGGTTTAGACTCTTATTGACAGATGACGTGCTAAAGGTTTAAAGTGTTCTGCTGACTTCTAGGGTCGTCCCATTGTAATCTGCGACAAAGATGATTACGAGACCATCAGGAATTCCAGCCGCACCATCAAAGTGCCTCACTGCGTGGACTGCCTGCAGGGCATCCTGAGCGTCATCCCTCTGCAGCTGCTGTCCTTCCACCTGGCTGTCCTCCGAGGTTACGATGTGAGTACTTAACTTAAGGCACTTGCTGATATTGATCATCAGTTAGTGATAATCCTTGGGTGTTCTGCCAGGTGAGATTTATAACTTCATCTTATTTCAGGAACCAACATTATACTGTTCTTTCTCTACTTTGAGGCCAGCATTTCCCCCTTGTTTCCATCTGTATCTATTAAGACCAATGTGTAAGATTTAGGGGGATTTAGGAGAACCTAATACCAAAAGTGGAATGTAATATTCATAATTATGTTTTTCATTAGAGTATAATCACATGAAAATGAGCATTGTGTTTTCATTACCTTAGAATGAGCTGGTCATATCTACAGAAGGAACGTGTCCGGTTTGTTGTGTCATTCTACACTACCATGTTTTGCACAATCTGTAGACTTCAGCTGTGCAAGAGATTTCATTTTTGCGTTTTTTGCATCCACTGTAGTCGTGTGTAGAGTTATTCAGTTGCTTGCAAGATTCTACTTCATGATGGATGCCACTAAATATCGCACACCAAACTTTTAAACCTTAATATAAGCAGTGTTTTACTTTTTATTGTACACACAGAAAAGCATAATGTTTACAGCTAGGAGAAGAATTTCAATGTTGAGAAACTGTAAACTGAAGATAAGGATGATGGCTTTTTACAAGCAGTGTAGTTTAGGCCCAGTTGTCTGGCACTGTACTCTTGGACTGCTTTGTAGGCAGATGCACAGAGGCCTACTGCCAAAACTAAACAAGTAGTGTTTATATGTGCAGATCACATCCCACAGAATATTCAGCTCAAAGTAATTCTATGATCAGGACAAGACTGTCTGGGACTGCCACGTCAAAAAGATTTCAAAGATGTAAAACTTGATTAGTTTATTTCAGTGCAGACAAAAAGCTATGTCTGCACCAGTTACAAAGTATTACTATAATCAACAATCGGCATTTGTAGAATTATTGTTTAACCTTCTAGTTTTAGAGGTCATTTAGTATTGAACCTTGGTCAGTCTGACTATCCTTTGACACTGATCTCTGACATCATTAATGACATATTTGCAGTACATCATAAAACTGTAGTCAATGCCGAAGCTACTTCAAAAGTTCTTCACTTCAGAGGGATGTCCTGACAGCCAGTCAGCCCTGCCAAAGTGCAATGTTGATCTGACAGAAGCAAACATTTATGTGGACACAAATCCATCGCACGCCTACTCCAGTTTTCTGCTGTTGGTTTCTTAAGTACGGCCAAGTATGTCAAGTCCTGGTGATGGGAAGGGTTCTGGACAATGATTTGAGAATTGTAAGAGCAGCAGGTTTTTGTTAAGATTTTGTTAAATCCCACTTGAAAGTTTGGCGGACGTCAACAGCAGAAGCTCCGCATTACTTCTCGTGCGTTCATTAGCTGTCATTTGTCATACGGTAAATGGGCTCCTGTCTTTGAATACAGGTGGACTGTCCAAGAAACCTGGCCAAGTCTGTGACAGTGGAGTGAATCGCACCATTCATCACCCAACGAAAGCGCAGCGGGCACATATTCAAACACATGTACAGACAGCAGGGGATCGTCTGTATGAAGATACCAAGAGAAGACAAAGTCCTGTTTATGTGTCTTGTGTCATGGCTCTGTTAAGGCAATCTTTTCCTCAGCAGTTGTGTATATCACTGTTGCATATTCTCTGTATCTCACTGTCTTGTTTCTCAGAAATGTTAGGGATTATTATCATTATTTTTAAGAAATTCTTTTGTTTGTGTGTGTGTGTGTGTAGTGGCGAGGTCTTGGCTGACACCAACATACTGTATACCTGTACGGACTGACGCACGTCTCTAGTACTGAGCTACAATCATTTTGAATAATTCACATCTAAGCTCAAAATACACGAGTCTACTTTGTGTGTTTATGTGAGCTGATTAGTCGCACTGGGAGCTTTTTGGGGCTGATTTTAACTGTTGATAGAAGTTTGGTTTTAAATGCCTTACTGGCTCATTTTTCTTTAGTGCAATGATTTCTAGTGTAGATATTTTTCTTTGGCAGCTAATCTTTAGAAGTGTCTTTACAGCTGAAGTAAATGACAGTCTTCAATCATTCCAAGACCAAATCACTACTTCTTCATAACTGCAGCATCATAAAGCATTTTATCTGCTGTTTATTTTCTCTGCCTCTCTTTTGGACTTTCTTCTAAGTGAAGGCCATTTACTAAAGTAGCATCTGAAGTGAGTGCTCTAGGATTACAGCAAAGCTAATTAATATCGTACACTGTTGTAAATGTGTTTTTGCGTAGCTTGTTTCAATATGCAAAATGTGCTAAACACACTGTTTACATTACACACTCTGGCTTTTGTTAACAAGAAAACATCTTGTTTACTGAAAACCTACACCAGAGTATGGAGATTATCATCATCCTTTGCCTTTTACTTTTATTGTTTTGGCCTCTGATGCCTGAAGAAAGAGACCTTATTGCTAAAATCTGATCTGAACAGATGATGAACTGAACTAATTCAGTAGATGAGATGAAGTTACCTGTTGTCCATGAAGTAGAAGCTCCACTAGCTTGTCAGCCCACACCTTGCCACCCTGTCTGCTACATTTGCAATATCGGGACCATTTCTAGGTATTTTTTTCTGTCCTTTTTTTTTTTTTTTTTTTTTTTAATATATATATTTTATATTTTGAGGTTACTGACTTAAAATGTGAATGTTACACTCAATTTAAATTATCCTGTCAAACCAAAAAAATCTGTGCAATGGCTTTGGCAGTTATAAACCAAAACATATTTTATATGTTAAGCCTTTGTTAAATTTCTTTGTAGCCAAACATTTCTGATGCTGGTAGATTGTGTGGAGTCATATGCCAGCCATGCGTGTTTGTGTGTTCCAACATGTTTAAAAGCCAAGAAAAGGGTGATGCTGTACACATAGGGTTGTGTAGTGAAGAAACAGAGCTGCTTGTTTTTCTTTATTATATATAAATATATAATCTGTTACATGTTTTAGGTTTATATTTATCTTGCTTTTTAAAATCAAGCTTTCACATTTTGCTTCTTTTCCTCGACATTGCACCTATCCTGAGCCAGTCTAAGGGTTGAAAACTGGACAATGTTACAGGTACTTTTGTAACCCTCATAAAATTTCGATTTCATAAGTTAAAGCATTGATATGGATGCTGCACTATAATCTTAGAAACATCTGAATAGCTGTTGGGGTACTGAGGGAATGAGAACTGTTAGCAGAAATGATGCAATAAAGTGTCGATATTTCTCTTTTTACTGGTCTGACCTCATTTGATCAGCAAGTGCAGTAATACAGACTTCACTGATGAACAAGGATGTGCAAACAAACTGAAAAACATTAAATAGTCAAATTCATTTTCCATCCATCTTCTGTACCCATTTTATCCTCACTAGGAGCCTATCCCAGCTACTGATGGGTGAAGGCGGGGTACACCCTGGACAAGTCACCAGTTCATCACAGGGCTGACATATAGAGACGAACAATCACTC
>JAQQZY010000029.1:23235816-23258741 GCA_030068375.1 Ostorhinchus rueppellii
TACCCGGAGAGAACCCACGCAGACATGGGGAGAACATGCAAACTCCACACAGAAAGGTCCCACCAGTGACTGGTGCTAGAATCAAACCCAGGACCTTCTTGTTGTGCGGTACGAGTGCTAACCACTGAACCACCGTGTCACCCCTTCAAAAGCACTGGACAGAGCCCATGGTTCCATCTCACATAGGGATAGAGATGTTTGAATTCTGACAGAATTGATGGTCAAAGTAGCCACTGAGCTACACCAGTGATTCATTTTATTAAAGTTAAAAAGGAACATTTTGAACAAAAACAGTACCTATAAAACAGTTGGCATTAAAAAAAAAAAAACAAGTCAATCATGGTTTAAGCCAGCATTTTTTTCAATATAATGATGCATCAGACTCAGAGGCTGCTGAGGAATGACAACAGATCCCAAAGGATGCAGAGTCCATGTGCAGAGAAATCAGTCCCGGCCTGTGAGGTGGACAGTACAGCTCTGGTGTAGCCACACAAAGTCATGATGGTGGAGACAGTTGGTCTAATTTTTGTGCACAGAGCCGACAGAGTCAATCGTCCTAGATGGAAGAGAGCCAGGCCGATCATCCAAACGCATAACAGATATCTCCAGAGTACAGGCACCATATGAAACGCTGATGGAAGCCACTTCTCAGATCTCCCTCCTCTGCAGCAGCAGTCTGTTGAAAGCCAGGAGAAGCAGCTTTGGTGTCTGTGTTTGTCCAGTTCCTCTTGTGAGAAAAGTAGCCTTACCAACATCAGCCTAACAAGTGCATTCAGCCTCACCATGGCTGAGAGGTAAAAGGCTAAAGTGTTTGTGACAGCGAGTGCACTTTTAAGAAGGATCTCATTGCACTGTGTAACCACAACAACTGCTTCACATACAGCTGCAGGGTAATAACTGAGAAGGACCACGGCTCTTAAAACTGACAGAATCCATTCTCCAGTAGCACGGTGCATTGAGGGCAGCTTTTCCTCAGACTGAAATATTTCAGGCGGCACAAGTCCTTCACCAGCGCATACAACCCAACGCCTCACAGCAGCTTTAATCACAGTGTCTGATTGTGAATAACCATTAACAGGTGTGACTTGGAGCCAGTTAGGCTCAACACGACTGATTCTGGAGGGCAGTTTGGGACATTTATTGCAGCATGAACCTCATTCATGACAAAACAGGTGTAGAGAATAAAATTAACAATGGCTCTGTTGTGTTAAAGGATAAGAGTCCAGTGAGTATGTCTTACTCATTGTGCCTGGTGGCCACATTTTCCAACTCTGGCTCTGTTAAGGCAATCTTCTCCACCAGTTGTGTAAAATCTGTCTGTTTTCACAGAAACCCTTAGGGAGAGCTTCATATTACTGGTGGGTGTGTGAACCAGTAACCTATTTCCTTTCAAATATATAGAAAATATTGTCTTTTGTGCTTTTTATTTCATCTGCTTTTCTGGGTTTTTTTGTGTTTTTTTGTGTTTTTTTTTTACAAATTCAGATTTAACCCTGGAGCACTATCGCCGGGTGATTTTCACCCGAGCAAACGTATTTACATGATTTTCAATCTGTTGCGTTTGTCTGAGTGTCAAGGAGTCTGAGCCTTCACAGGGAAGTCTCACATGTCCCAAAAAGGGGTGGAGCAAAGACCAAGTTTACAGTAGCATTATTTATTTTTATTTTTTTTGTTTTTAGGAATTTTTTGTTCTTGAATTCCTAATGTTTCAGTAATTTTGGAGCATTTTTTTAGGCTCCTCCCATGACATTTTTTTCCCATTTTGTCAGACATGCCACAGTTCAAAATAAAAGAAAACCACTCTAATTTGTCATGTGTTGTCATGTTTTGATCTATTTTATGACAAGTACTTTTTGTTGGGTATATTATATCAGGTAAAAATCACCCTGCGATAGGGATGGTGTTACATTTTATAGTGAAAGTGTTCTAGGGTTAAGCTGCTAGTTGCACTTATGATTATTTAAGACATGCATAAAAACATTAATTTCTGTCTAAGTTGAAGTTGTCACAGATTTTAGTGTAAAACCTACAACTAAACACATCTGGATTCTAAAATGTCTACATTAGACTTATGCAATTAACAATTTATGTCTGATTTGTTTTTTGTTTTGTCATGTTTAAATGTTGCATAATTTCCATAAATGCATTTCTCAAAATACAATTTAACTAGCACTGATGGTTATATAGGACAGATCTGGACAATATTTATAATTTGCTAATCTGTTTATAGTTGTATATGTTAAACATCTGGGCTGTAATGGTTTAGACAAAGTGGAAACAAAGTCTGGCAAAAGCCTTGACACATCTTGCAGTTTTGCAGTTGAGTTTTGCTGACATGGGAAACTCGGAGCAAACAGCCAAGTATAAAATATCCTCTTCACGTTCTGTCAACTCAGAATGACAAACGAAGCAGAGTCCTAATTAAAGTCATGTTTATGTTTTTGAGAAAGTCAGAAGCTGTAAGTCATAATTCCTCTGCTATCCTGTCCACTGTCCCCAAATTATGCCATGAACGATTAGCACCAGCACGCCTTTCCTGCAGCCTGTCCACATTTCCTGAGGATTAGATGGTGTCTCATATTTTCCTAGATAGATCACTTCATTCGTGAATGTGACATAATGCAACATATGAACATCTGGATGTAGTTAACTATGCTCTGCATATCTTTTCTCTTTTTTTCCGTCACAGGCAGTGACTGTACTTGTTGCAAAGCACTGTCCACTGTGTGAACTCAGTGAACACTGTGGCAGAGAATAAAAATAGAGCACCCAATCAGGGCATATTTTCATCTATTTGATTTTACTGCATGTGAAGGGCATGGAAGATGAAGTTTGGAAAGGGGGAGAACTGGCTGTTGAGATGTAGAGATGAAAAGTAGGTTAAAGAATCACTTTCAGGGGTGACCTGTCAATGTTTTTGCAGGCTGTTGGAGAAGCTGGGTAATAATGTTTCATAATAACAATGAAAGATGTATCTTCACCTGATTTCAATCTCTTATGTTAACTTTCTGTTAAAAAGACAGATACAGGTGTCCACACACCACTGTATAATGGTGAAGGTTTACATTGTGCTGTCGAGATGATATAGTATAATTTTCCTTATATGATATGATTTCCAAATGCTGCAGATGGGTTTACAATCTGCTCCACATTCTGCTGAGACTCATTTGATTACCATCAAAGAACAGCCATACATTTACATTACATTTCATCTACACTGAACTTTCTATAACCCATACACATCATGCTTTCATCATTTCATCTTCTGTACGTTCAGGTATTGCATGCTTAGAAGTTTACTTTGTTGAAGTTAGTAAGACTGCAAACTACGGTGTGTCCATTGACATTTACTGTTCATAGGGAGGGACATTAGTCGGGTGACTGCGTTTAAACCTTTCATTACATTCACTGGAGCAAAAACCACCAGTGCTGGTCTACAGAGATGTGGGGGGAAAAAAGTGACATTGTTAATGGTACAAGCCTGAGTGTTTGACCACTGCAGTGGGGGTCTGGTGGCTCTTCTGCTGTGGGGGCCCTTTGCTGACATGGTTTGATTGTACTTGTCCTCCAGAGGAAAGGGACACTTCAAATGAATACAAAATTGTTCTGAATGATTAATTTGACCCTGAAACATTCCTGTCTTGGTGGGATTGGTCTTAAATGCGACACTGCTTCCATCCACACGGCACAAGGGCTCACTGAAGATTTAATGAGTAGGAAAATGATGTTGGCCTTCACAGTCTCCAGATCTCAACCCAGTTGAACACTTTTGGGAGATTTTCTAATGATGTGTTAGACAGTGTTCTCTGTTACCAACATTAAAAAAATCAGATGAGGGAATATCTTTTGGAAGACGGGTGATCGTTCCTCCTGTAAAATTCACAGACTGCAAAATAAAAGCCAAAGTACTTTGGCGCTGACCTGTTTTCTTCAATTTTGCAACCCATCCATATGTCAGAAGGATTATTTACAGAAAGCCTTGCACAGAGCTCTTCCCTGATTCTGACTTTATTATTTTTTATTTTCTTTTATTTTTTTTTACAAAATCATGATAAAGCATGTATGCAACAAAGACAACTGCAGTCATGATAGTTGCATCAGTTTTAGTCATTGTATTTTAGTGTCTTATTCCCAATTTGTTTACCTGATGTGCAAATAAAGTAACTTAAAACTGACTCATCTTAGACTGCTTACATATAACAAACATTTCAAGAACACAAGTTGCACAATATTATTTCATATTCTGCATTATTGTTACACATTACATTATATGTACATTACAAAGACATTTGCTGGATGTGTGCTTGTCAGCAATAACTGTTTTTGTAACCAAAAAAGTAGCACTTAGAAAATGTAGTCAACTATTTAGCAATTAAAATACAAATAGAGAATGTATTTATGTTGCATAAAACAATGTAGACATGTAAAAACATATAAAAATGGTCTTCAACACTATGGCATGCAATTGATCAACATTCATGAGTACAAAAACAGGGATCACACACCTCAAAATCATAGTTTTTGCTGTGTTTAGGACATATGAAATGTGCATTTTAAAAATTTATTTATTTATTTAATTTCTTAACGGGATAGATAGAAACCTTCAGCATTAGAATCATTTTTGATCATTTTCTCATAGTGATAACTATCCTCCATGTTAGGGGCTTTAAGCAGATCCAAGTCGCTGTTCCTCTACGTGGTCAGGATTCATTCAGGTTTGATCCAGACTTGTGTGGTCATGAGGAGGACAGTGGGGCCTGAAGCAGCTCCAGGACAATGAAGAAATATGTTTTTGTACTGGCCTACATGACCACATCTAAAGGGAATGTCTGTGAAATTCAAGCATCAGAGCAATTGCACTGTTGGGCTAGATGCATACAAAAGTCCATGTAGACAAATAGCTGAAAATCAGGTCCTCGCTGTTCCACTTCACCATTTAGTCAGGCTACAGCCCACTGTGGACGAGGTGCTCACATGTCCTCACTTGTAAGTTCAATCAAGGATGGTCATGTGCTGATCACTGTTTTAACCTTTTTCAACCCTGCGTGGCTCTCTCCTGTCTGCTGACAGATTTCTACTGGCCAGGACGAGGCGGTGGGCGCGCAGGGGGCGGGGCTCGTCCAGGAGGGGGTCCCTGGGGTGGAGGGGGCAAGGGGCTGGTCGGAGAAGCTGGGGGCGGTGGGGTTGTGGGTGGTGCAGGTATAAGCAAAGTGGGAGGTGGAAGAGCACGAGTGGGAGGTGGGGTGTAAGGGGGAGGTGTAACAGGAGGGGAGGGGCTACTAGAGGTGGGAGGAGGAGTGGGAGGAAGAGGTGGAAGGGTGGAGGAGAACGACAGGGTGGATGGAGAGCAGCTGGGAGTCGGCGGAAGGGTGCCCTGTGGAGGAGGCGGACTCTTACTGGGGGGGTTGTAGATGGGTGAAGGGTGGTGGTTGTAGTTGGGGTAGCGAGGAGGCGGAGACTTGATGCGGGTGAAGTTCATGCATCTGCCCTGAAATGAAATATTAAGCAGACAGTGATGATTATTAGCACAGGTGAACAATGAACTAGGTATCACAAACGAAGAGACTTTCAGGTCAAATCTGTTTTGTTTTGCCCTGATGTTACGGCTTCATTGTCTATAAAAACACAAGAGCTTTGCATAATATGGGACATTTAAGAGACAGTGACTTTGTAAATAATAACTGCAGTCTAGCAGCTCCTATAAATGAAGGTTTTACTCTTATCATCATGTTCATTAAATATCAGTTTTCCAAAACAATACATGGACTACTTCTGTATTAACTCCTCTGTCCTGGTGGTTTGTCATCAACCACAGGTTTTTGGAAACAAGAGCTAACCATGTACACTACACTGCATCACCCAAAACACTCCCCACCTGCGTTTAACCAGAGGTGGCAATCCCAGCTCCATAAAGTAAAAGTCCTGCCGTATATTGGTTCTACCTGTTCACTGAACACAGGTGATGCCATTGATCTACCTGGATGAGGAGTTGTGCTCATCCAAATGGGCTGGTTCAGTGAATGGTTGGAACAAATACATGGCAGGACTTATACTTTCTGGAGCTGGGATTGCCACCTCTGCATTTAACGAAGCAAATCGGTAAAATGACTGCAGTTCTAACCGCAGTCACTTTACCGATTTACTCACCTCTGTTAACTTCTTTAACCCTAACTGATGCAGTGAGTAGCTTCTCATTTCTTAAACAACCATCAGAGAGTAAAAGCATAAAGACTGGACTGTTTCAAAAAAGGGTATGTGGTCTGATGAGTCCAGATTGATGCTGTTCGAGAGAGAGAAGAGTGAGAGAGACAGATGAAGTGATTACCCATCATGATCTGTGGCCAGATTTAGGTCCAGCAATGTTATCTGTCCATAAAACTAATAGAAACAGTACCAGTATTAGAGTGTGGTAATATTTTTTGACGTTGGCTGTGTGTTTATCTTATTATCGCTGCTCATGACATGTCCAAACCATCATCGGAGCTTACATCTACATCCGCATGGTTCATCCACTGTATCCACCACCCCTACAACTCCTTACTCTCTAACAATGAGAAACACGTTTTCTTTAAAGACCAGCATTCACTTAACACTAAATATAACTTAGTACCTTAAAAAGTATGTTAATGCAAACTCTACTAACAGACAGTTTATGCAAATAAAAATGATAAAACTATGCTAGTAATTCATTTACGATAAATGAACTACTTGCATCGTTGAAATCAGAAGGCAGTATGAACTTTTACCAGACGACTGCTAAAACTACTTATCCACAAGTCAAACTCATTACAATTAACCCATAAAGACCCAGCGCTACTTTTATGGCAGTTCCCAACTAATTTTTCCTCTCTATTTAGCTTTTCTTAAGTTATTTATCACCATTTATTTACAGCAATATCCTCTTTATTTGGTATTTTATCAATGTAAATCAGGTATTTTACTATATTTAATTTACCAGTCATACAAATCTTTATAAAAGCTTAAATTTAAGTTAAGAGTTATTATATCAAAAGTTGAGAAAACTGCAGAAAAAGTGACTTTTTCATTAAAATCTTTTGTTAATTGAACATAAAATGTCTCCATCCACTATCATTGATCCAACTCCATGGGTTTTACTGGTGATTCAATGTTGTAGAAGATGATGGTGTTTCCACGGTAACTACCAAGCCTCTGAACATCCAAATGGGTCGTATCTGATGACCATGAAATGATGACAAACTGTATTTTACATTAATTATTTACACGTATTGATAGGATTAGTGGATCAACAGGTATTAAACACTTCAGATCAGTAGATGCTTTCCGTCGCTGGGGGCTGTTTGGGTCTTTATGGGTTAAACTGATACCCAAAACCAAAATGAAAGACTAACTAACAACTAAAAACAAACATATTAAAGCTATAATAATCCTGGGTACAATGGTTTTGTTGTTCCACCTACAAAAAAAACAGATGGATTTGAATATAAAACAGTTTCTTGATCTGTCATGATCTCTTCTCACACTCTTAATTATAAAACTACGCATTTATTTATGTATTCAGTGGTATTTTAACCTGATAATAATGCAGTGCACAGTGTAGCTGCAGGGCTGTACGCCAGCAGCAGTGGAAAAGAAACCACTTGGCCATCGACTCAACTTGGCTGCACATCCACACCAACTATAAACTATATATTTAAAATGTTTTTGGCATTTTTCTAACATGAAGTGGGATGTAGTGTCTAATTTGTCATTCATATTCTGAAAACTATACAGACTGTCAGTTTGTTTTTACATGTATTTAATTATGATAAAATTTCAATTGTGCAAACACTGACTCCCAGATTTAATAATGGCTTTTATTTCTCCACTGAGGTGCAGTAGTTAACCTGCCTCCATCCATCCACATTCAACCCACAGTGAGGTCATTCTGTCTGTCATATTCCAGACGGGTTACACCCCTGGAGCAGCTGCTCCGAGAGGATCAGGGAGTTTCAACGGCCTGATAAAGGATGACAGCACCACATAACCTTCCCATTAATCAGCATGAAAACGATCTCTGAAACAAAACCGTGCAAATTAAAGCATTTCAGTTATGACTAAAATGTGAGAAAAAGACCATCTTGCATTTCCAGCCACTGCCTTAACACTAAATTTCACTTTAATCATCATATTACTCACAACTGGATGAAGTTCAGTATATAATATTAACTTTTAGAGTCACATTTTGAGTCATTAACTATTGTACTGTGGCCTGCGGTGGTTTTTACTAAAAACATACGAGTGCTTAAAGGATGAAAAATGTGACACTGTACACAAACCTGATGTGTTCTTTGTTTATTTTTTTCAGATGGTGGGTTAGAGCCAGTAGGATTAAATGACCTCCTCCCTCCCACCACTCTGTTCATTTAAGGGAAGTTATAAAAGCAGGGCTTTAACAAGAAACTTCTAATTGCAACCAGAACAAGGTTGTTTACTACCAATCATCAAGGGTACTCCAGCCCAATCTGTTTCTGCACTAATGAAAAGGCTTTTAGTGAAATGGACTCACTTGTACATTTCTAATTATGGAGCTGTGTTTGCTCTACTCTACTTCCTTTATTAAAAGCATGATTAAATCTTCTGGATATAATTCTGGATATTGTTTTATTTAATCTACAGCTTTGTCTTTGCATAAACTATTGACCTTATAAAGGGTAGACTGATTATTAATTAATGTATGTTTTAATAATAAGTTTTGGGACAAGTTAACACATCTTTCAAGCAAAGATCATCATCATCTTTTGCGCAGTCATAAAACCTATCGCATTTAATACACAATAACAAATGAAACCTTTTATAAACTGAAAGAGTTTCAGTTTATTGTGTAAAACTTAGGCATTGATCTATAATTTAACAGTAATAAGTAAAATTCTGATGAAAATGTACGCAGACAATGCAGTACTCTACACATACACTGATCTCTATAACCTGATCATTTTGATTCAGAACATACTTTTCTGCATATTATGGTAAAATTAAAAACTAGTTTTTAGAGGTGCATTTCTGTCTCTTGTACAAAGCCTTAATACATGACCTGATACCTCTGGAAACTGGACCTTGTACGGTTTCCCCTCCTAAAATAGCAACATGTGAGATGATGGCGTCATCTTCTTGAATCAGATGTATATTTTATTAAATCAATGGGACATCAACACAGCTGTTAGCCACACTGTGCAGCTTTATGAAATGAAATGGACTGGCTCGTGCTCACGGTGTATGTAAAGATATTGTTTGCCAATCTATACAGCTGACGTTATCTGAAAGGTGCACTATGTAACATTCATGTGCCTCCGTTTCCATGATGTGTTGGGGAACATCTACTGTTGGTGTTAGTGCTGCACTGGTGCTGCAGAAGAGGAGCACAAAGGAGGAAATAAAGAACAAGAACAAGCTAATTCTGCTAATGTCTGACACATTGTGCATTTTTACTTCTTATATAAATATGTATATAGTCTGTACATTATTAACATTTTTTTGCACTTTATGCTGCATGCACAATTTCTTTGCCCTGTACTTTATCTTGTTGCTGCTTTAACTAGTGAATTTGATCTTATATCACATCATATCTTTTCCATATACCCATATATTATAACTTCTGTTTTTTAATGATTCACCAGTTAGGCTACAGACGTGGCTTTATTCATTCATTTAACTCAAATAAAATGACTACTTTCCATTGTTAGTGTTTTACCTGCAGTAGGTCACTAAATACTGTTTGATCTCCTGATCCATTTACATGAGTGCATTGTTTCATTTCCTCTTCAGCTGTGTGTTGCTATAAATCATTATCTTCTTTACCTTCTCCTGAGCTAGGCACCACAAATAAGGGGCTGAAAAATGAAACACGAAGTGTGTGAATGTGAATGTGAAATCCCACATAAAAGCCTTCTACTTTATCGGGAGGATCCATTATGATAAGGTTTGGCTGATGCAGTGGGAGCTAATATTAATTAACTGATATGAATTAACACCAACTTTTCTCCTCAAACATGCAAGAGTAGTTGCTTTACTCATCCCCTTCATCCACTTCCTCTGCTTTTTATCATCACATGGAAAGTGAAGGAATGACAACTGGCTGTGTTTTATGGACTCAGGGACACATAACTGCAGCCCATTGAATATAGAGGAATGAACCAAACTGATCCCAGAAGTATGTCAGAGCTTTACAACCGGATAAACTGGATGGAAGCAGCTCCGTTCCTTTTTTAACGTATTGTATGTTATAAAGCCTTCAAATATTGAAAGTATGCATAGGATCATGAAGAAACATCAAGCACATGCTCTGTGAATTCTATGTATCAGGACAAAACAGAGGATAGAAGAATTTAAAGAAAAGTACACTTTCATATTCTCAACTGTATGCACATTTTTAATATATGTTACCTGTTGTACCTTTAATATACACAACAAAGTCACAAAAAGTAAAATGATCTGTACATTCTTGATGTGCAGTGGACAATGTAGTGAATTGTAAAGATCTGCTCTAACTTGGAGCTTCATTCCTGCCATTAAATTAAAAGTTTTATTTCTGACTTGAGGCAAATAAAAGCCTTACATAAAACCGTGTTACCTCATCGGAGAATATATGTTTTAACCCTTATTTGTCAGCAGAATTACACAACAATCACAGGACTGATTTTCATGTGACTTGGTGGAAAGGTTAGCCCTGCTCTAAAGTTTAATGCCGAAAAAATAAATCTTGTATCTCCCTGATGCCTGATCTTGCAATAATGCACTATGAATTACTATAACATCTACATTTTTGTTGACTCTGCTCTTATTATAGTGTCAAGTTTGAGAGAAGACAGAGGCTCTGAGAATGGAATCTGATATGAAATGCTCTGAAAAAAGAAATGAATGGATGGACCCAGTGAAATGGGCCTGAAGTGTAAGTTATTAACACAAGGATGATAATACATGAGAATAAAAGGGAATATGTTTATCTTAAACTGCAGTAAGAAAAATCATGTTTTTTATGTGTGCATATGTTGCTAAATTCACTTTTATTAGTCTTTGGTTCATTTATTTGTGTATTTGGACCCTAATAGTTCATTCCGGCAAAAATTGAGTGGACTTCTTCAACCAGTTTTAATTCCTGCTTAATTTGTTACGTCTATAACTAGTTCCATCATGACATTTGCACATATAAGGTCAAGACATTTCTCTGAGTATGACATGATTGTTTATCAGCAGCAGCGGTTGTATAAAAACTGAAAATATGTCCAAACTTAAAGAAGGTTACCTAAAATGTTCCGTTTTTGGTTATATTAACGAACTCAAGAGATTAAACGGGACAGAGCAGCACAGCCAACAACCTGGAGGGGGTGGGGCTTGAATAGGCTCATTTGCATTTAAAGGGCCAGTGCTCAAAACCACCTTTCTGGTGTCATTACTCAGAAATAGGGTTGAAGATGGACCTGTGGAGTTGAATGAATGAAGACTTCAGACCCAAGCAGAGCATTTTCAGTTTATGTAGAGCACAAGGAAATGTTTGAAAATAGATAATTCCATTTAAAAAAGCAAAATATGACTCATTTAAGTCCATATTTTACTGAAAATCTTATGTAAATCTTGTACTTAAAAAAGAAATGCATGTTTTAAATTAGTTAATTCATTTTTATAGAAAGTTTATAGAGCGATGTGACATATGCAGAGCAGTTGGACAGACCGTTCACAAAGAATGGAGCATTCAGTTTTCCTACCATGGAATTTGATGCGTTTAAGACTTTTTCTGTCATTAAACGTTTATAAATCCGATTACGTCTCCTGTCATCAGACTCATACTACCAAGCTTACAGTTCATATTTGTTTTTTTTTTTTATGTACAGAAGGAGGCCACAACACCAAGTTTGTGAAACATGGTTCTAGAAGATCTGGGAGTGACTGACTTTTTCTTACACCATAGGGCATCTGATGGAATTACAGAATTGCAGAGGTATGCACTCTATCTAGTGCCCTTCAATGTGTATGAAGAATTCCCAGTCTCATTTTTTCAACACTTTTTTCACCCGCAGACTACATTTGCTGCCAAAAGAAGAGGTCAGCATGCTGTTATCCCCCCAGTACAGCTGGCCTTTGAGGAATTACATTTGCCTTTTGATAATGACTTCTGCAGACTTCTTTACATTGCACTTCACTGTAGCCAGACACTGCAGACAAAATCCCAACTCACCACAACTTTTCCCATGAGTCTCTGTGCACACTTCATTACTCACAGCTGGTCCATTTTCTCAGTTTTTTTTTTTTTTTTTTTAGACACAAAAAGAATCTCTTACTTTGCCAAACAGCAAAGCACAGCCAAGACCTTACGTCAGTTGGTAGAAATCAGGCTGAATAAAAGTTCACATTTATTGCCTACCTGTGGAGCTTTAGGCTCTTACCTTGTCTCCTGGATGAGGTCTCATTACAGACACGCGATCGTATCCTTTCCTTAAAAGTACCCACAATGCGTCCAATTTGCTCTATGGAAACAGAACAGAGACAAGAAATCAGACTTTAAAAGCTCTGAAAATGATTCTATAGGGAAAACTACTGCTTTGACTAGTTACTTGCTCAGGTTTCGGGTCTATAGTCGGACTATAGCATCATATAACCGCACCTCACTGCAGCTGCGATTCTATAGACTAATTGCATTAGCCATTTCAAAGTGACAAACTCAGATGGTTTCAGTTCATTGTTAAGCGACTCTTCATAGTTTTAAACAGAGCAAATTCTTTGAGAATAAGGGCAGAAAATGCAGCTGTTTTTCCTCAAAAAACTGCTGGCTGTGCAGCTCTGCTCCCTGGAGGTCAGTCCAGCAAAAGTCTGGTTTCTATTAGCAATCCCCTGCTGACTGGGAAAGCTTCAGTATGACTCCTTTAACCTCATGCAGGCCCAGGAGGAAGGGACTGTGTGCCAGTAGTCACCTAAGCATTATTACCTAAACACATCTCCTGACACTTCGACTATAGTATTTTAATAACACTATTATTTACATATACAGTCATTTGTAACAGATGCTGAAGTTTGTGCAATTCACATAATTATGTTTCATAAAAGGTAGAAACCTTTTTGATGATAATCCACAACTTGATTAGGACCAAATTTACAGCATATTTTCCTTTAATAATAGTGTCCCTGAACAGAATGTACAATTACACATTTGGAGATAACAGCTGCATACTGCTCTAATGTTAGCACTTTATACTGCTTGGTAGTACATAATCAGCTAGAACAGAAATACTTACCCTTTTATTTCCTAAATGTGTTCCTTTGTACCAGTAATGTATATGTTGTAAATGTATTTCTTTACAGAGCCGGCCCAAGGCACAAGTGAACTAAGCACCCCCAAGAGCAATTAAGAAAAAAAAACTTTAGTTTTTGCATGCATGTGTGACGATTTATATAGGATCAAAATTATACTATTGTACAAAAACACAGTTTTATGTGGTGCAGCTGATGTATGCCTGGTCGTTCCTCCTGCCTCTGTGTAAATGTGAAAACTCGGCTGCCCCATAATGTGTGCCTCCTGCTGTGTAGTGTGCACCATGCATCCAACTCATGAGTACCTCCAATCAAAACAATGTCACAAAAAAGGACATATCCTTCTGGGGCTGAAAAAAGAAACAGGAAGAAAGAGGAAGAGGAGAAAAAAAATGTAAATAAAATGAAAAAAACAAAATAGAGGGCCCCAAAATCCAATTTTGTTTTGGGCACATTGGAGGCTTGGGCCGGCTGTGTTTCTTATTCAGAGTTTATTTATCTTAAGTTGTAGCTGAAACTCGCTGCACAGGTCGAGTTGTCTTTTTTGTTGTCAACATTAAGCATCTGTGGACCAAACACACTCCCTTCCTCATTCCAAACACATTTCCTCTTGGCTGGTTGTTTGGTCTGGTACCTTGATGGGTGAGTACCACTTCCGAGGCCCGGGGGGTTTGTGCATGCCATTGTTGAGAACTCGCGTGGGGGCAAACACATACTCCTGCTCTGGCATCTTTACTTTGGCATTTTTGGCCTTTTCCAGCTTCGCTCCCTCCTCAGTGGAGCCTTTCTCACCCCAGCGAACCTAAAAATTGAGAGATGCAGCTTTATCAGTGTGCCAGGCAGTAATTAATATCTGTGACTGTGAGTGTAAACCCTCCAAGGGATGTTAGGTGTAATCAAAGTGATTTCATTTCAACTGTCATGGTCACACAAACACATTTAATTAAAGGTTAGGGAACTGTAACAATCTCACACCCACATGTCTGATATATTAGCAAGTTCATTTTAGGCCAGTTTAGTTAGTAAATAACACCTGATACGACTCAATATGTAGAATATTTTACCTCCATCCTTTTGATTCCCCCAACTCCTCTTCCGCCATAATAGGAAGCATCAACTGTCGGCCATTTCTTCTTAGGGGCTTCAAAGTCTTCATCATCCTATAGTGGAGCCAAATTAAGCAGGGTTTATGAGTGTAATTCAACAGCATCTCCGTTTGAAAATAAGAAGAAACGTTATTGTAGTCACTTTTCCTTTAGGCTTATGTGCAAAACTTTACCGATATTTACTAAATGTCGAAAAAACAGAAGTGTGTAATGTCAATTTTTCCATTAAACCACAAATGCGATGATTTGTTCATTTGTTATCGCGAGATAACACGAGAAGTCATTTCTTAAAATGGCGACTGTAAATATGGTGTTGATTTACAGATATATTCATTATTATTATTATTATTACTATTACTATTATTATTATTATTATTATTATTATTATTATTACTATTATTACTATTATTATTATTATTATTATTATTATTATTATTATTATTATTATTATTATTATATATTACCCCTCTATCCCGTGCTAAATTTTTTAAAAGATTCGGTTTCCTGGTGTGTCCTCACATACCGCACCATGTTTCTTTTAACATGTCTTCTTCGCTTGTTGTAACCGTCCGTCCACACCCATTTTTTTTTTTTTTTAGTCACATGACTCTAATTGCCAAACAAGGTCTTTCCGTTACAGTTTTGCGTTATATACCAATTTTCACAACGCCCGAAAAAACACCGCTTGCCAGCGCAAAAACTTTTGATCAAAAAATTAGACTTTTGGCATAAATGTCGTTTTTCCATTAGATATATTTTATGCGCAAGTTATATTTGCGATATTTGAGGGTCAATGGAAAAGCAACTACTTTCAGGTCATGGTCATGAAGGTAACTCTGGAGCAGCTTGTGTACTGGCTGACCTACATAACAAACTCCAACCTACAATGCCCCCTCTGCGCTGCATGTTAGATGAGAGGAAATTACAAAGCCCACCAGGCAATTAGTGGTGTTACAGCTCTTTGATACACCCTGTCTGACTAATAATCCTCCATAGAAAGCCATAATGAAGGATGGAAGTTATCTTTGAGGTCACGGTTGCCACTGGAGTTTGTTTTCAAATAAAATTACTGCTTAAACATCATTTTTAATGTAATTGGTGCAAATAAATGATCTGATCCGCAGTGGTGTGCTTACTGTTATTGCACTGTAAACCTCTAAATGTTTTTGGGCACACAAAACATGTTCTTTTACACAAATTCAATGTTCAAATTAATGTGAAATAATGTCAAATTCCAAAAAGATCATCCAGGAAGAACAAAAGCCAAGGAAGTAAGTGGAAATACATGAATCATACTTTTGAAGACAAACAATCTTCTTTAAACTAACAGTGAAGGGAAAAACAGTAAAAGTCAGGATTTCACTGTTGTTGTTAGAGGGCGTTAACTCTTTTGCACGCTTGATGAATTAGCCTACTAAACGACAGAAATTAAAGTTTCATGCCAGGGAATGAATGAATGGTGCTCCATGGTCATTGAGGATTTGGTTTTAGCCATAAGAAACAGATCAAACTGAGAAAAAAACTGGAAGTGTCGACCCATAAGATAAAGACTCGAGAAGATCAATGTTGAGAAAAGTGGGAGAAATGGTCAGTTTATACAACGACAGGATAAGGATGACGTTATTCATAAAACTGGAGCAAACTCTTGAGACATAGCAATCCATTATGTTCTTCTTTTGAGTTTTGCTATTTCTTTATTTTTCTTTTCTTCTTCCTTCTATATGTCCATATCTGCTTCATGTTCTTAAAAACAATCAATAAAAAGAAACAGTGAAAAAAAAAAAAAAAAAAAGAAACAGATGAAGCGGTGATGGTGCAGCTCTTACCGAACTCTCCTCCACAGGTGGGGGTGGGGGCTCATGGATGATCTGTGAAGAAAACACACACACTGCATGAGAAGAGAAGTCGCAAACACATGTATCAAAAATGTTTTTGTACAATATTCATGTCACAGCGATGTGTTTTTCAGGTTACACAACAACACATGGCTGAGGAATTGTTTTTTTCCTCCGAGTCTCTACAACTTACAAGAGCAACGCGCTGACCTAGAAATCTGCTCTCCAGATTTTTTGGACTGAGGTTGTCGATTAAGAGAAGAGAAGACTAACACACTCATAAATACTGTATTCTTTTCCCTTGAACAGATAGTTACACAATATATGAAGCAACATAGTTCTTAGAAATGAACTGTAATCTGCAACCCTGTTTTGCTCCTACAGTAGTTTTTAATAAAAGCACACATACTTGTTCTACTTTCTGTTGTTTGCTCTTGTGCCTCAGCCATTTTAACCCACATGTATGTCACCACAAGAGCTGTCAAATGTGGCTTTTTTAACCAGTGTAATAAAGACAGCTTCATCTACATTAAATGCACTCTGCAAATCAAGTGATCCTGATTCTTATTTGAGAAATTCTTCCATGCTTCTCTAAATCCTGGAACGCAATACGATTCGCCATGGTAACACAGCGTCGCTTTCCGAAACATAGCCGCACAGACCTCATTTGCAACCAAATGGACATGAACAGAAAACTAAAAGGAGGCACAGCCATGTTGTAAAAGTTGACATCTTTCTTTGGCAATTCTCAACGTTCCCATTTCCAGCAGTGGAAACTTTGGAGTGAATTTAGAAGAGACACCACACTCTTCATATGAAAAGAGAAATACAGATTTTGACAGCGAGTGGCCAGTAACAAGTATTTGCTGCAATGTTGTGATGCTGGCAGTTTATCTGCTGTGTAAATAATGGCACAGGCTTGTTTTTCCAAATGCTTTTCCTCTGTCTACCGTATCCAGAGCAGATGGCTGTCATAAAAAAAAGTCAACGTTATCTTGCTTCTACCATCTCTCAGAGTTAGAATGGCAGCAACCCAAAATATTTAACCTATGTGAGCTTTAGTTTCCACGTCAAAAACTGGAAATTTAAATTATTCACTCCCATTACCAAAAGGATAACACGCTAAGTTTTACCAACACATCTTCCAATAAATACACCAACGTCATACTGAGGTGCTTCAGAGGTCAACTGGTGCGACCCTTGGAAAGACAAATTATTTCAACAGCAGAATAATTACTTAAACACACATTTACCAAGTGGCCTTGACCTCTTCAGGTCCTGGACTAAGTTCAGCTGCAGGGATCCAGAAGGGTAATATACCCTTATTGACCTAACCTTCTCACCAGGGGAATGTTGTTTAGGTTAATAGATGCCTTCGAGGGCGTTAGCCAGACAAGACAGACCTGGAAAAGTCATTTCTCTCTGTCATGTTGTCCACAAGCAGTATCACCTTATTCCAAAAATATTTGAAGCCGTGTACAGTTTAAAAAGAGCAGACCAGTAGTTATCAGTAAAGCAGGGAAGTGCAAAGTTGTTATTACTGCATTAGTGTTTTAGAGAACTCACCACAGTGCAGCAGAGGGGCCAGAACCACCAGAGGAGGGCCAAGATCAGCAGCAGCATCAAGATGAGCAGAGCTATGGCCAGAATGGTCCCATCAGACTGTGACAGAGACAGACACGTCAACACAATCTGTCTGTATACGCAGATGCAGACCACTTAATGCCTCTGCAGGAAAGAAGCTCTCTTTGTTTTTATCATGTTTCTATGAAACTGGGCTGATTTTGGTATCCGGCAGTTTCCCAGCGTTTTTAGATCCAAAACAAAAGAGAAATTTAGACATATTTCCCCCTAGGATGTGCCTAATGATGACCTCAGATAAAAGTAAAAAAATATATAATCTTGCTCTGAGCCATCTCAAAATTGATGAACTGATAATAAAATATTTGGGGCCAAAAAAAGGACTAAAATCAGGCCATGAAAAACTACCTAGGAGTCAGTGCATTTGATCTGAAAAATGGCTGTAAATGGTCTTATATTCTGCTGTAAGTAAAGACTATGTCAAATGTGACAGTTTTTTCGTTTTCTAATCCAGGCATGCAGTTTTTCATGAACTGACAGTCTCATTCCAGGTTTCGTGTGTAACCCATCGTGTCCACTGGTGTTACATGCAGAACCTGCCCATTTAAACACAAATAAATCGAGTGATCATTTTTGTGAAACACTCTGCCTTGCATAATTAGTTTGATTCCCAAAATGTACCTGCGAGAAAATAAAGAGATATTCTAAAACATAGTAGCATGTAATTTTTGTGTCCTTTTTACTGTGTTACATGCAGATTTTTGCATTTAACAATTATATAAAAATATTACAAAAAAGTGTTTTATCTGAAAAAATAGTTTCTCTTTTATCTCAGCAAATATTTATGTTTAAAATAGTGCTTCCAAACTTGCTTCATAACATAAGTCGACATCTAGTATGAATGTTTCGCCCCTGTGTCCTGTTTTTAGGGACCTGTTTCATAGAAGCACCCATATTCAGGTCGAGTCACGTTTTAGGGTTGCATCTGTCTGTTTTGTTATCCACTGTTTGTTTGGTTGGTTGGTTGTTCGTGTGTTTCCATAATGATGCATTATATTGCACTCACGCAGCCCACAGTGGTGATGGTGACCGAACTGGAGATGAAACTGAGCCCTTCATTCATACTGACATAAAGATTTGCTGCCCTGTAAGAAGAAAAGCACAAATGTTTTCGATATCACTTGATGTAGTGCAGAGCAGAAGGAGTCATGTTTAACCTCATATTTATCTAAAACCATTATTTGACTCACATTCCCTCATCTTGAAGCACGGGTGCAGGACAAAGTAGGTACGTATCCTCCACTATCAAAGGCTTCACCACTAGAAAAGAAAGAAAACAGCAAATGCATCAGCCAAATCTTCCAGTCTGATCTCATGATAACAGTCAGGAGTACGTACTGACTCTAGGTGTCACCCAAAAATCATGAGCTAAAGTATGTTGTATTTTTTGTCAGTATTTGGTCTCAATGGGATTTGTTATTGCACTGTTTGACGCAACTCAACTATAATTCAATAACTATTGAAAATGAGGAAATCATGCACATGTTGACAAAAGTTGAATGAGGTAACGTGACATTTTGACTTCATTGACAAAGTTTCTCAGAACTTTCCTTCTTTAAAACAAGTGCTTTTTGTTGTTTTCTGCCTCAAGACATCTGTATCTCTCACAGAAAACCAACACAAACCATTTAACCACAGTTTTTGTTTTCGAGGCAAATGTAGGTCCTTTTCTAGTCCAGCTGGCGTTTAGGAAAGCGGCTCCAACAAGCATCGTCGCCCAAGCCGGTCTATTTATTCTGGCAGCGGGAGAGCATACCCCAGGACTGAGGAAATCAACACAGGAGCCGCATGGGTCGCGGCTGCTCCTTTCGAAAAATGCTGTGTAGGATGAAGGCGAGGGGGGGAGATCGACACTGACAAATACAGCACACGCCAACACAAACCAAACCCTCCCACCCCCTCCCTTTTGCACTCGGAATGGACCTTCTATTATTAAAGCAGATCACTGAAAGTCTTCTGCAGCAAAAACAGGAACAAAAAAGTCCAGCGAACAACAGCTGAAACCTGCTTCACTACAGTCATCGTGTCTCCTATAGTTAAATCGCTTGAGTATAAAATTCCTGGCAAACATCTCAAGTTCATGTCTGGATGTTTTATTGGAGTGTTTACTCCCAAAGTGAAGAGAGAGGCCATGTTTTACTGCAGGGTGCAGATAAGGTACCCCCAGGTTCAACTTTAACCAGTAAATTATTCAGAATTATATCTTAAGATGATGGCAGATATACTCCGTTCATTAAACGGGTCAATATAGAATAAACTAAGGGGAATTAGCAGCAAAAAACATTCATTTTAGCTTATTATGCTTCCAAAATGTTGTAAATAAGGTTTTCTTCTGGGGTTTACCATTAGTTTCAACATCTGTCAATTAAACAATGGATAGTCAAGGATAAAACCTGCCAAATCGCAATGTGCTTGACTGTATTTACTGCTACTTTTTCCAAGAGATTTATCCTCAGACATTCATTCATCTGCTCAACACATGCAGTTACATATCACTGCTTTCCTTTTTACCATTTCACTATATTTGCCAAAAAAAAATAAAAATCCAGAAGGCTGCAGCAGAAAAGACAAAGGAAATTAAGATCTTTCATATGAGATGTGGTTTTCCTTATCCAGTTGCATACAGTACTGTACGTATCTGCCGGCAAACTAAGTGTGGCCTAATTATTTTTTGTTTAGAGTTCAACCCTGATGTGCGGTAAATAAGTTCCAGAGGACTGCATGTAAACAATTTAAAGAGTTGATGATCTGGAGAAGGAGAAGACAAGTATAATGCAATTGACATCAGGAGATAATTTTACTCAAATGGTTTCCATGTCCACAGGAAGTTGTATAACGCACGACCAATTATGATTCTGAGAAATTGTTAACATTTGATTAATACCGAGAGGAGTTGATTGAGTAATTCAAAGATTGCTCTGTTGACAACATTACCAACGTACCCGTTATTAGAGTAAATACGGCATTTTCTCTAAGTAGGTCGGTGCCAAACACGTAATAGTGGCTACATCGATGCAGATGCTCAAAACCAACCACTTAGAAATGTACAAAAAGACAGATCGTACACTGTAAAAAAGTAAAACACTGAATCAACTTAAAATTTTTTCTTCAACAGGTCACACATGAAAAAAAAAAAAGTTGAGTGAACCAAATTAAATTATGTTAAATGCAAAGTAATGTAATGTAATTTGGTTCACTCAACTAATTTTTTTATGTGTGACCTATTGAAGAAATTTTTTTAAAGTTGATTCAATGTTCTACTTTTTACAGTGTACAAGGAGAAGACAATGATGATGACTGTGCAATATTAGTATATCCTCCTGAGACCAAGCAATGTATTTTTGTCCTTTGTAGGAGACAAGAGATTCATAGGTTTATTAAAAAACAAAAACAAAAAAAAACACTGTCCACTGCAAACGATATTCCATAAAAAAACAAAATAATCAAAATGTACACTCAAAAGAATGAAACACTGACTTTAATGAAATTTATTTTGTCGACAGGTTCCACAAAAGCGTATTATGTTAGTTAAAAGCAAAAATATTAAGGTCATCTAATTTTATGAATTTGTAAAGTTAGATGACCTTAATATTTTTGCAAGTGTATCTAAAAAAATTGTTGTATCACACTGTTTCCAATCAAGGCATTTATTTAAAGTAAAAAAAAAAAAAAAAAGCCAAGCCCTCTACTGCCTTGGGTCTCAGGAGGATATAACAGACACTCTAATAGGATGGAAGATAAACATCACCACTTCTCATTTACAAGCATTTTGGCATTTTGTTTGTGCTTCAGTGCTGGATCATGTCCTGCTTTGTAATTTTACCAGCCCCTCCTCCAGCTTCTGTGGCGTGCATAATGCATCGGAAGTGGTTTTAACAAGTCTTACAGTAAGACGCTATAAAGACCGCAGGGAAACTGAATGTATCCTGAAGGGTTTTTCCTCCTCCTGCCTTGTGTGTGGTATACTACTTATCCTTTATCTCTCTTTTCGGACCTTTTATTTCTTTGTTTTTTTACTGTGTTCTTTGAAATTGAGCACATGTTACCAGTAAACACCAGCTTGTTCCATCAAACGTGCTTCCAGCTGTGTGGCTGACTTGGTGTTCGGAACAGTCAGGTGTAATTTAGACTAATTTCACACTTTGCTCGCTCATCTGTTTATCCCAGCAGTTTCTATTGCAAATCAGCTGACCGATCCGCTTTGAAGTTTAGACTAAAGCACTCAATAAACTCAGGGCTTGTGGTGACTGACTTGAGCTTTGTTTAGATTTACTCACTCTTAGTAAGGGTGTCGTTGATGCGGAAGCTGCACAGGACTTTATCAACATTGCGTGCATGAAGGAATCCATTTCCTCTCACCACCACCTGGAAGGTCTCTGCATGAGGAGAGAAGAAACACAATGTCATCTCAAGAGATTAACCCTTTCATGGTGGTCACTACAGTGGACAGCTATTCGACAGCTGTTCTCGTATATATTCATGGATTTTGTTGTTTTAGTTGCATATCAGCCAACAGAGCGGACACGTATGCATCATCCCATACACTGACATTCATACCATTATTGTAACTGTGCTGTTCTTGATAAACCTGATCTGCAGTAATATGTTTGAGGGTAAATAAACAAGCAAAACAGTTATGGTTTTTTTTTTTTTTGGCATATTATCTCCATGAAGTGAATAATAATAACTAGTATTAGAGTATGATAAAATGTGGGAAAACATCTGATGAGCAGCATTAAAAATGTTTTTATTGCATAGTATTTCACATCACTTTCTGATATTGGGTTTTAAATACATGTTTCTTTGGTTCAAAAATGGTGTCACATGGCGGAGAAAAAAAAAAGAGTCGACTGCATTTTTTTTTTCATTCCTAAATAGGAATAAAAACAGTCAGGGACACCTCCTCTTTTACTTCCTGGTCCCTTTGTGCTCAGTCAGTCCTTTTTAACCATGCTTGTGTGTGCGTGCGAGTGTGTTGTGAGAGAGTGTGGGGTGTACTATAGATCCATCCATCTTCTATACTCGCTTTATCCTCACTAGGGTCACGGGGGTCACATGGAGCCTATCCCAGCTACTTAAGGGC
>JAQQZY010000029.1:23258841-23270166 GCA_030068375.1 Ostorhinchus rueppellii
AATCACTCTCACATTCACACCTATGGGCAATTTAGATTAGCCCATTAACCTATCAGTGCATGTATTTGGATTGTGGGAGGAAACCGGAGTACCCAGAGAGAACCCACGCAGACACAGGTAGAACATGCAAACTTGGGGTGGACTAATTTTTACATTTTTAATTTATATGTAAAGCATTTTGATGAAAAAAGCTCTTTCGTGTATGAAAAGTGCTATATAAATAAACATTGAATGATATCTTGACTAAAGTTCTCATAATTCATGAACGGAAGGATTAATATAACCTTTAGATTAGGTGGATTTGTCATTAAAAAGTAAATATGTCATTATAGCTCTTCTCTGTGACTACTTGTGGGTTGTCAGAATAGATTTTTTTTTACAGAAGTACTTTGTGAATATGATGTTCTGATGTTCTACTGCATCTAATACTCATTTCACAGTTCTTCACCATTATAAATCAGAACCATACATAAAACAATGCCTTATGAGCCATTAGTACAAATACTAGGTACATATATTTACACTAAAAGGATGGAACTATTGTTGGCAAAGTGTCATTTTCCCATTATTTACGAAATACAATAGATCAGGGTTATTTTCGTTAATGAAAACGAAGATTAAAGCTAAAATTAGCAGTGAAAAAACCTAATAGTTCCAAAACCATGAAAACAACATAAAAACTGCAATGAATTATGCAACTACAATAAAACAACAGAGCTGCGGGTCAAATCAGCTTCATTCTGTTTTCTTTCTCAATGTGAACTGTTGTTCTTACATCACTTGTCCTAATGACTCAGAAAAGGCCAGCTGCATTTTCATTTTCACTGTTTAACTATTTTTAAGTCATGTTTGATGTCATCATTCTGCTTCCATAAATCCAGCTTTCTCATAACACTAAAAACTGAATTAAAACTAGTCCATTCCTCAAAGTCAAACTACTCACATACTCGAAAGCTAACTAAAATTAAAACAGCAGATGTTTTTATCTTACCTCCTGCACAGATACTGGAGGGCTCTGCAGCAAGGATTTCAATACAGGACTTCTTCAGGATCTGGGCAGATGAAGACAAAAGCGTCATTGTTTGAGTTTGTTTCAGGAGGTGACTCAGTTCTGTTCGTTCTTACTGTAACTTCTTTATTTAATCCATTTTCCCCTGCACGAATGGCCACTTTCATGGATAGTAATGACTTTATACAATCATTTTATAACCTGGTGCCCCCTCAAGGTGCTGTTAAGTTTGTGTTTTTCAGGTGTACTGTGTCTGTACCAGCTGCACACCAGGCACATAGCTGCTGTTATCCTCAAGAAGAAGAAAAAAGCTGATTTACAACCAACTGTCCAGCTCACATGAGCAAAAAGCAACAGCTTTCATTTTGCTGTTAATCGGCTCCAGATGACAGTGAGACAGACGGATGACTGACTGACCTTTAACTCTGCCCAACATAGCCTTCTATCGCAGTGTCAATAGTCACCACAAACTTGATTTTAATGATTTGAGTTTGAAGATACCCAAATAGAAGTCAACACCATGTTAAGAGATACAGCACATACTTTGATGGTGTTTGGCCAGACATCCGCCGCACTGATCAAAAACAGTAAAGTCACAGTCGCAGCAGGTTTTCCTGGAATTCTGTCTCCATGGATGGAAAAGTTTATCGTGCCTTAAACCACTTTGTCTTGTTTCCTGTGTGCTATTTGATCATTGTGTTGATGGATTAAAGAAGAAGTAACCGAGATGGGATAGATTTCATGAATTCCATTTCTACAAGGTGATTTCCTTTGGGTTTTCGGCACTGAATGTTACAAAAGTTAAAGGTCACTTGCAGTAGATTGTGATTATATTCAAAATAAACACACTCCCAACAGTATGTGTGTGTGTGTGTGTGTGTGTGTGTGTGTGTGTGTGTGTGTGTGTGTGTCTGTGTGTGTGTGTGTGTGATTAAATACTTACAGAATCAATAACACTTTGCAAAGCCTCAAATCCATCATTGACAGGGAAAACGTGGTCCTTACTGTCTGCGATCTTTGCCAGCTGAGGAGCACAAAAGGTGCAAGACGGGTTAATGTAATCGATTACAACTGCACAATCAGAGAATCGACCCAATCTACTTGATCACTTTCTCCTCACATATCTGGCTTGTAATTATCTAAACCTGTGTTCAGTTTTGTTTCGAAACTAGTTACATGTAACAACATCAGATAATTGTACAAGATAAGTTGTGTAATGTAGTCGATGAGGAAAAACACGTCATTAAACTGCAGTTACTGATAAAAATGTTGCAGATTATAAAGGCTGCCTCATCCACATGTCTTGATTTAGGTGAAAACATAAGAAAAATGTAACATTGTTCTAATACTTTGCATTATTTTGTCGTGCAGGAGTGCCTTCTTGTGACAGGTTTCCAGACAGTCTAAGTCAACATCAGCAAACACCATCACCATCACCAATTGTCCAGTTTAAAGTATTTGTTAGAAAATTAATCATAAAGTAATCAGTTGTAATATGTACTTTTTTGGATTAAGTAGTTAACTCATAAAGAAGCACCACCACTTTTATGGAAATTCCCAAATTAATGTTTCTCTAGATTCAGTCTTTCTTAAATGATTTATCATCATTTATATAATATTATCCTCTGTATTTTGTGTTGTTTTGGGGTTTTTTCAGCACAAATCATGTATTTTCCTGTATTTACTTCCCTGATCATGTAGATGTTCATAATAGTTCCAATTAACGTTGGGGATTATTAGGTTAAAAAACAAGGAAAATGTAAAAAATGTGACTTTTTAAGCAAATATATAAATAACTGAACACAAAAATAAGCATCTACATCCACTGTCATTTATCAAACTCCATGTATTTTACTGGTGAATCAATGTTGTAGAAGATGACAGTGTTTCCGTGGTAACTACAGAGCCTCTGAATGTCCAAATGGATCATGTGTGATGACCATGAAAATATGACAAACTGTATTTTACACCAATTATTTCAACATATTGATAAGATTAGCGGATCAACAGGTATTAAACAGTTTCGATCAGTAGATGGTTTGGGTCACCAGTTGCTGTTTGGATCTTAATGGGTTAAAGTAGTTACAGCACTTATATTTAGTAAAACAACATTTTAAAAGCAACTCTGGACATTGCCCGTTATAAACATATTGTAGATTTCGAGGTTAAACAAATAATTCTGACTGATAATGGATCTGCAGCACAATTGTTTTATTTGCTGAAACATAAAATATTGGTTTTAATGTTTTCAAAATATTACTTACAAAACTTTTAATTTCACATCTGAGTATTCATCATGGCATGTTGAGGCTTAAACTCTGTGAAAAACACACCTGTGTTTCATTGAAGTCCTTCACCCCCACGCAGTAAACTGAGGCACCCAGACTCCGGGAGCGGTTGGCCTGTCAGGTATGCACACATTCACAGCAAAAACAGGAAGAAGCTCAACACCTGGGATCAATTACACCTCTGCTTTTCACAGCACCATCCAAAACACAGTCACAAAAGATTTTATTCTCCATGGTTCTAACGAGGCTTTACAAGAAGATGGGCAACACCATGTTCATATTGAAGAAAATGATGTTAAACAAAACAATAGAAATGTCAAGCAGATGTGTGAATGCAAAGCAGAACACTAAAAACACTTGTTTTTTAATGTCCTACTAGTCACGTTAATGGAAACTGATCGTGGTGTTAATGCCAAATGACAGCTGCCAAAAGGTAAGGTGTTCAACTACTGGAGACGTCAGTCACATTTAATCCCAGACGTCAACACGTGTCTGAGGCCATTCGAAGCTAATGAAAGAGCCTCGGCCTCTCACACACCCTCACCTACTGAGGAACAAAATAAATCACCAGGGCCTATTGAAGTAGGATGTATAATCCCTGACCCCATTTTCTCACTAACAGAAGGGTTGATATATTGGGTGGCAGTGTTTGATCTGGTCCATCACGTGTGCAGTCACATATTTCATCTGGTTATAATTTGTGTTACCCATTTAACCTCCTCCTCACGCTCACTCACCTCTCTCTCGGCATAGTAAAATAGATCCTCGTGCAGCTCTCCATCTGTGAGCGCTATGATGACACTGGCAGTGCGATAACCTGCAAATCGAACACGTTTGGTCACACCTGCTACAGATTTCACAGTAGTAATAACAGCATTACCATTGTGGAGTTTTAGGATAAGATCTAATATGCTTCACTGATCAATTATTGTGTAATTTAGCTGTCTCAAAGATAATTACAGGTCAAAGAGACCAGAAATCCAAAATGAAACTCAATGTAAATAACCTCCAACAAGAGACAGATTTATTCCTTTTCTGTTCTGGCAACAAGTAGCTGATAAAATAAAACAATGAACCACACACCTTCAGTGTTTCCATAGTATATCTGCTCACTGGCCTGTAAAAAAAGCACTAGAGTAAGACAAAGGACTGACTATGACAGGGTTTATTTCATAATAAAAGTAATGTAAGGAGGTGTGTATCTTAAAAATGAGTCATTATCATATTTTATGAGATGGAAACTCATGGGGAAACTATGAGTCCTTAGATTGGAGGAGTGATACGTCAAAAGAAAAGAAGTGATGTGACATGAGGAAAAATGTTACGTCACTAAATGAACCTGGAAGAACACCCTGTGCCTCAGTTACTCACGATCCACATTACATTTAGTACCAGTTAAATCACAAACACAAATAGTGTTTCAGTTACATGCATTTAATATATCAGCCTGTTCTTACTGTGAGGACAACAAGCATTAAAGACACCAGAGAAAAAGTGCAGATGCCATTTGGTGTCGTGCAGGTTACTCACCCGCAGGATGCCCTCATGCATGAAGGTGTCTCCTCCTGGATGAACCATCTGCAGCTCCTCCAGGCCTTTGCGAATACGTTCCCTAAACAGACACAAAAAAGATGTCATGGCCTGCATTGTTGAGAATCAAGTCTAATTGAAAGTGGGTTTTTTTTGTCATGTTAATTTGTGGATACAGGTTTGACCAAAAACAGACTCTACAAGGCGTGGTAACAGAATAATACATTCCATGAGGCCAGTTTTACAGAAAATAACAATGTGTAACAGATGAATGAGATAAAGCAGCATCGGTTAGTATTAGCTCAAAAAACTGTCACAGAGATCGACAGGAAATGAGCCCTTTTGAGGAATAAGATACGAAGGAAGCAGTGAAACAATGAAAAGGTTTTGTGGCTGTCGAAACACTCTGCTGAGGAAAGATTAGACATCCTATGCAGCCTGCAATGTGTCAAAAGCGCATGATGAAATATTAGTCGTACAACGCAACAGATAGATCACAGGGAGGGAAAGTATCTGTCTGGATTTTCTTCTTGGTCATAAAACTCAGATGGATCACAAGTGTGTGTGACCTGTGTCCAAATCTGGTATTACATTCACTGCGTACAGCTGGATGACAGAAAAGCAGAGGATTAGAAGCTGGTTTGAGGGGATATGCACCCACCTGTCTTCTGTCAAGCTCATTAAGATCCTTCCCTCAGTGGAGAACACAATGAAGGACATCCGCAACTGTGGGCTGAAGCAAGAAAAAAAACAAAACAAAAAAACACACTCCATTGGATCAGTAATCACTTTATTTCATCTGAGACATACAACAATATTTTTTCTTTTATGTGTAATCTCTGTAAATTCTTTTTTCCCCATGAAACACTTTTTTTACCTTATGAATTTATGAGCTAGATGTTCAACAAAATTGTAGATTTCACTCCAGTGATTCTGCACACTCCCCGATCTGCAAAAAGAAAGATGAACGTCATGCGCTGATCTGTTTTTTTCAACAATCCTCTGCATCCAAACCTGATGAACTCATCTGTGTGTTACTGCTTGTCGTACCTTACAGTAAAGTCTCTTCTCCAGGAAAATTTTTGGAATAAAAGCTGGTTTATGCTGACAAGTAGCAATGATGTCACACTCCTCACATTTCTGTTTGCAACTTTAAATGCAAACATATTTCTGTACCGGAGTCAGATTATTGAACTCATGAAAGAAACTGATCACTATTTGACTTTCATTCAAGGCCTTCAATAGTACTATAAAAGGGCTACACTGTGTGGATGATTCAGGTACAGTAAAGGATGGGCATGAAGTCAGACCGTCTCAGTATCCACTCTACAAGCCAGAAAACTGATTTCTGGAAATCTGAGAAACCTCCAGCATTTTATATACGGCTGAACTCGTACAGTAATATTCTATAATGTGAGAGAATCTGGCAACCTGAGTTAACTGTTCACAGTCTGACCTGTTAAATGTGCCACAGTGTCACATGTCAACTTGTGATGTGTTAAATTACTTCTCTTAGCGTTGTTTTTCCTTTCATTTCTGGTTGCTGTATTTATATACCATACAATAAACTGATGACAAAGGAAAAAAGTAACTAATCACAACTAAGCCAGGATAGAAGTCTCTGATTTTATTCCTTGCTTTTATCCACATGTTTTATTAGAGTGTCGAGCATCAGCCAAAAAAAACCCCCTCTGTATTCTGAAAGATAAAAGATTTATGAGAAGCCTCTTGCATGTACTTTGATTGTTTCTTTTATTACTGCTGATGCTTATCCAAATATCCGCATTTCTACTTTGTTTTTATAACCCTACAAGTCCCTTCAACATTTCTCGAAACACCTATTTTTCCATTGTTACCATGACACACGTCCCGGCACAAACAGCGCAGCCAACTAGTCTAAAGACAGTGGAACATCTGGAGTTAATGGAGCAAAAGCAGTGCAGAGAAGAGAAGAGAGACTACAGATCAGGCAGATGCTGCAAGAGGACAGTGAGGGCAGGTGGAGGACATCAGCACTGATGTCACAAGATACATTCCAATAAAAGAAACAGCTAATGAATTGAATTAATGCCGCCAATAAATGCTGTCAGGTCACGTATGTAATATAAATCTGTGCTGTAAAACATGGCTGCCTCTGACAATTACTCTCTATTACACACAATTGCCTAATTTCCCTTCAGCAGTTTGCCTGGAGTTGGCACTGACATGCATTGTAGGAAAACTGGAAAATCCATCACCATCTCTGGAGGGAGAGACTCAGTTTCAGTGACGTTACAGAGGAGAGATGGCAGAGTCTAACCTTTCTACTCAATCTTTGTGATAAGAGCCACGATGAGTTCAATAGGTTGGATAAATATATTTACTGTTGCATTAGTTGGATCAGGATTGCAGGAAAAGTAATAAAAAACATCACTTTAAGCCAAGTTTGGAAAAGACAAATGATATATTATAGTGCTGTGGAGAGTCCAAATTCAACATTTTCTTAAAAAAAAAAAAAAAAAATCTTTGAATATATTGAGCTAGAGGTCACACTTGCAATAATTCTGAGAAAATAAAAGTAAACAGAGGTACAATAAAAATCTAAAACCTAAAAGATGTGGGAATTACAGCCAAACAAGTGTTTATCATGGCAGCCATTTGTCAGTGAGCGTATTAAGCTAAAATAGATGGACTTTTCCCATTAGCGTGTGTTTAGGCCGTTTTGGTTTTGTAAAACTCATCAGGTAAACACTGCAGTCTCTGTGCAAGCCTGAAAGTCTGGTTTCACTTTACTGATCAGACTGCTCACTTTGTTTTGCCAGATTTACAAAACAAGACAAATAAAGATTAACTTAAAAACACATCAAGTTTAAAAATGCTGATAATAAGAAATGAGCAGCAACCACATCACACACTCACTCAAAATGCCATTAATTTCATTAACTGTTTCTTTGAACATTTGCTTACGTAGCAAAACTGAAATAAAACAGAGATCACATGAACCAAGTTGAATAAACATGGAAGCTGTTTCTAAATCACTTCCAGTCAATGCTAGTGACTTGGCATTTCAGGAAGAGCCAATATCCTGCGCACAGATACACACAGTATTAAGAGTTTTAAGAGGAAAACAGAGGATGTAATGGTGCTAGAATGTATGCACTCATGACAGGAAACTTAAATGCACTTTGTGATGCATGGTAGGGTAGGAAATTGCCCACCAGCAGTGTGTAAATATCAGTCACAAAGTGTTTACAGGCTGCAGCTGACTGATAAATGAGGCAACCCCCAAAACACCATTAATGTTTACCATGTGCAGACAGAACACTATGCCACGAGGAAATGAGACGTCTACAGTGACTATACATCCAGGTTTTTAGTACAGGACATGACACCAGGGGGCGCTGTAATTAAAAAAAAAAAAAAAACCCGGTATATTTAGAAAACATTTGAGAAAAAACCCCAAAAAAACAGTTCCTATAAATTAAAGTATATCTCCTTTGTCATTCTTTTCTTACTATTGGTATTTAATACAATCTGCATAAGTTTCATTCACAATGCATAATCACCAAATAACAATGAAATCCTCAAATAACACACTCCTAAGTAAAATAACCAGTGCATAAACCCTGAGCCTCATCATGCATGGCTTTTACTCCTAAACAGGCCCGTTCCTTGTCTCTGAAAGTAACCGTGCGTGCCAGGTTAACTCACTTGTCCAAAACAAAGTAGAGATCAAATCCTCCAAAGCACGAGGACGACCCAGTCTGCCGTCGGTCCTGGTTTGGTCCTGCATTCCCAGCAGTGAAAACAACCAGCACAGCACCAAATACCACAGCAATCCAACAGTTCCGACTCCAGCAAGAATGCATTATTCCAACAGATGAGAAGATAAATAACACCACACTTCAAAAGCAGCTTGTGCAGATTCTTCTTGAAAATGGTCCTTTAGTGTTAGTTGTAATCCAAAGGAGACAGTGAGGAACTCAGAGATGCAGGGGAGCAGAAGGCATGATGGTGTGGGTCTGACTGCTGCTGGGACCCTCTCATCACTTGGTCCAAGAGAGTTTGCACCAAGATGCGAGGAGCTCCACAACCTCCTTTATGACTGATTCTAATTCATCACAAGGCCATGCAACAGACAGATCCTCAGAGCCTGGATGTCTAACTTTGCAAAACTCTTCTTGTGTTTTCAACTCTCTCTCTCTCTCTCTCATTTTCTCTCTCTCTCTCTTTTTGGAGAAGGTGTTGAAGACAATGGAAAAACCGGAATCTGTAGGTTTGATTCGCCACCTAGTGGTGACGAGTGGTTGTTATTGAACCACCAGACTGTTACTAACATGAACTTAGTGACCGGAGGTGGCAAACATACACACACTTTATTCAGAAGTCTGTGGGGGAAAAAGACTGGAAGAAAGTTAGGAGCCCTGATTTCTTTACTTATTTTCTCATGTAAAATAAAAATAAAAACATTGCCATCAGCTCTTCCTGCACAATGTTAACTGAACCACAGATTATTTTAATACTATATGGATGCTAATAAACCATCCTAACTTCAAATTAACCCTTTCATGTATACTGGCGACTACAGTGGACAACTATTCTATATCTGTTCTCTTGTATATTCAGGGATTTTATTGTTTTAGTTCCATATCAGCCAACACAGTGGACACTTACGCATCATCTCATACACTGCAGTTCATACCATGACTTTAACTTTGCTGTTCTGGATAAACCTGATCTGTAGTAACATGTTTGAGTGTAAATCAATTGCTTGTTATTGTTATTAGACTGATTAAGAGTTTCCGTAAACAATACAAAAAAAAAAAAAAAAATCCAATATTATCTCCGTAAAGTGTGTAAAAACTAGTAATAGAGTATGTTAAAATGTCACAAAACATCAGATTAGCAATATTTAGAAAATGATTTAATAGTTTTCACACATTTTACCACTAAATACATGTTTCTTTGCTTCAAAAATTAAATGCTGAGTTGACATGTTTGCAACTCCTTGAAAAATAGGTTCATTAAAAAAAAATTCAATCACATTGTTTTTTGTTTTGTCTAATGAGGAATGAAAAAAGAAAATGAAAAAATCTTAAGGTTGCCATCATTTATGTATGAAAGGGTTAAAGAAGAACTTGCTCACAATTATGGAGATTATCTTTGCAATGATGTGCAAATAAAATTTTTAGTATCTGAAAAAAAAAAAACCCAAAACTTTTACTTGTGTTTTGGGGTGAGGTAGATCTAATTCCAGAGCTGTGTTCATATTAACACATAGGATCCCAGGCCACTTTCAGTGATTTGCAGAGGTGGGACGCCTTAAACTACCCTTAAAATTTTACACATTTTCAAATATGAAATATTTGCAGAAAAATCTTTTGTGTTTCAAACGTTGTGGCTGCATCACACATACAAACAAACAAATGCTTTTCCCCTCATTTTATTGACTGTTAAGAAAAATTTGCAAAACTAGACGCATAAAAAATTATTCCATCAAGTCTTCAGAAACAATGGTTATGCAATCCAGTACCAACTCCTGTTGTGTATCACGTGACTAAAACAGAAAACATGGAATGTCTAAAAGCATTGTTTTTATCAGTACAATGCCGTAGATATAGATGTGAGAACTGAAATGATTTTGGTTTTTAATCAAGAAAACATGGAAAATGGATAGATAACAGCTCTGAAATTAAACTCGTGAGCTTTTTTTGTTAATATATTTGTCCAAAAAAATGCACCTTTAGTTTTACCGGGCACTAAAATGAACCAGAAATTGAAGAAAATAATTGTTTCTGTGACTGTAAATTCTTGGTTTCAACTTGTCATGACCTGGATGTGTTTCAAGGGGTATTATTTCACCACAACATCTGGTTTTGACCTCGACAGAACAGTGCACACACAGAAGGGAGCATTTAGGTGTAAAGAATGGAGCAATACTTGTCAGAATTCCAGGTCATGGGTGGGATTTTTAATGCTATATTACTACAAATGCATGGGGTCTAAAACTTTTCCCTACTACTATGTCCTCAATCAGAATAAAAAGGTAGCAGAGTGATTTTCCCCCTATAATAAAATACAAATACACAAAGCCATAATACATTAAATATTGAAATTTATCAAGCAATCATACATTTGACATTCTAATTTAATCCTCAAATATCTAAACAGCTCCCTGTAACCAAAAATATCTACGGATCTACAATTTTTAATAACATTTGGATCACTAATCTTATCCATGTATTTAAATAATTCAGGCAGAATGTAGTTTCTCAGCTCTTCAGTGCCATCAGATATGACAGACTGCACAGTGCACATGGAAACAACATTTTCTGCAGCATTGATTCACCCGTAGAAACTACAAAAACATTGGTTATAGATGCTAGATTTTACATTTAATCAGATTTATGATTGTGGAAAATCTGTCTGATATAACCTTTGATCCGGGCGATCCTTGGGACCTTTCTGTGTGGAGTTTGCATGTTCTCCCCGTGTCTGCGTGGGTTTTCTCCGGGTACT
>JAQQZY010000029.1:23281908-23330400 GCA_030068375.1 Ostorhinchus rueppellii
AAATCAATAACATTTGATTTTAAATAGCCATTTTGTCAATTAAATAATCTTTTTGCCAATTAAAATTGCCATTTGAAGAAGAGTGCAGATACACTTCCATACGAAAGAGGCAGTGGGCGTTAATTTTTTGCTGATAAAGTTTAATAATTTTATTGATCGGAAGTGTGGGAGGGATTTGGGAGAGAGGAGGGAGTGTCAGCTTTTCCTAGAATTATGGAGTCAGGTCTCCAGGGAGAAAATGCTGGGAATCACTTGGTTGTTATGTTCAGTTGTTCCATGGCTCAGACCAATGAATCAGCATTCATCAGTTCCTCTTCTTGTGTGCAGGATTTGTCTAGTGTCTGTAGCAGTCCCACTTCAAGTCCAAAACCCAAGACATCCGGTCTGTCTCCAGCTCAGAAGTCCAGTCTTATCACAGCCACACAGCTCCTCAAGACACACATGCAGCGCTCTGGGACAGTCCTTACTCATAAGCAGGCCCAAGGTTAGTTTACCAACACTCAAAACTCAGGATAATCTGAACTCTGTTCCCCACATTGGCCTGCACATGTGCTGTAATTCTTGGTACCTGTGCATACACAGCTTTCACATTCACCCCAGTTGTGTAAACTTGATTCAATGAGTCATTCACCTCGAATGAGTTTTGTAAAGGCCATGTTAGGTTAGCAGACAGGGCGGTATGTGTGATTATGTGAGGATTAAATGATTGTAAATAAAATATTTGAGAGATTATCACGTCACGACATCTGGTGGGGCAAGATGGAGCGTGACTGTAATGCTCTCCTCTCATCTTCTGTCTCTTGTCTTCCTACAACTTTCCTTTCTTGCTTTTTTCCAATTCATTCCAGCTCAGTTTGCTGCTTTTATGAAACAAAATGTGCTTGTGAGGAAAAATCTTCCTCCTGGCACCTCTCCTTGTATTTTTGGTAAGTGTCTATCCCTGATCTTCACGCTTTCCTCTTTCTATTTTCACTCTTTTCTTTGTTTCCCTTGCCCTAATTTTTTTTTTTACTTTCAAACTCTGAAATACTACACTGACTCCTTACTAAGCTCACATTCTTGTGCCTTGAAATATATTTGTCTGAAACCATGAAGAGAATTTTTATTGTAGAGCATTTTTCACACCTAGGTTACATTATAAACAATACTAGGTTGTGTCAAAATTTAAAAAAAAATATATAAAACCACCGGCTCCTTTACATAAATATCACTCCTGGCTCAGGTCACCTGAGTAGCCTCGTAAACATGTTTTGTGTGTTGTTGTTTTTTTTTTTTTTGTGGGGCAGTGCCAGTATCCAGTGATCAGATGGAGGGCCTGGACAGAGATGATGTGAGGCCACATGGCAAGAGGAGGCAAACACCGAGCCCCACACCAAGCAAAGCCTCGAAAAGAGCCAAGATCAAGGTCACTATAGTTTCCCAAAGCGAGTCAGCAGGTGGGACCATCAGTCCAACTGCACAAGAAGGTAAACAAAATGCCACTGTTAGTTAATTTGTGACTCTTAAGGTAATACATTGTATGTCGTTTGGGAGATAAATATTGCAACAACTTGCTTAGGCTTTTGGAACAGAGGACTTTTGTTTGCTTGATAGAAAGAGTAGTGGGCAGACAAGATGCTGAAAATCTGTGGTTTTGAGCTCACCTTTCTACAGGTACAGAGATTATATATTGAGATGAATAATAATGTTGGTTTGCCATACACTGTTGCTCCAGTAAAAGTATTTTTAAAGAAAATTTCCTGGGGGAAAAAAAAAGACAAGAAGTGACTTCTTGCTTGGTATTGATTTGTTGTTGTTTTTTATCATTTGATTTAAACTTATTTAGTCTTTTGGCTTGTTTTTAAATGTCATAATTCTGTAATTTCCCAGTTTGGTATAAAGTACATCTATCTATCTAGCTATAAGATTTGTTACTTTATTTATTTTGAGGATTTATTATCTTTAGTGTTTGTCATTTGTGTGGAAACTAAAAATGGTAGCATAAACAAATGCATGACATGAAACATGATTTACATATATTATTGTTTACCAAAGGTCTCATATTGTGCAGTATAATTGTATTTTTCTGCACTACAAACGCTTAATATGGGGAAATCCAAGTTGAATTGTCTTTTAGTCTTATATATATATTTTTTGTTGTATTTCTGCTAAAATGCTCTTCACTGTTGGCTTTTCATTTACTTTTAGTTTGTATGAACTGTAAAGACTCTACTTGTACTTGTATTTATCTCAGGGGGGGTCATCCCCAAGGAGGATATTAATACATCTTTGTTTTAGGTGAAATATCTGGCTGGTCCTAATGAGGCAGTGTCTTCCCTCCACAGTGAGTGTTTCTGGGAAGCCTCTTACTGTGACAGTTGGACAGTCTGTAGCAGGAGCCAAGGAGCTGTCTGGACTTCTCACAGGCCAGCGGTAAGTTAGCTGGCCCTGCTACATCCAGTATAGATTGCTAAACCCCTAACCATGCCAACACCCACTCCCACCCTCACCCTATTGGACAAAAGTGTGTTTGGTGCAGAGGGATTGATGAATGGTGCAGTCAGCGTTTGGGAGCCAAGTGATGGCTGCAACAGCACTTTGGGGTAGCTCCTCAGTAGATCGGTGGTTATGTGTGTCACTGCAGGTCTGGTAGTCTCTCAGAGGTGTCTAGTGCCCTGTCCCCAGGCTCCAGCTCTTTCAACAACGTGCAGCCTTGCATGGTGTCAGGGTCCTCCACACCAGTCCAGGCGCAAGCCCCGGCTTCTGCCCAAGGTATCTTTGTCCTGTCTTGCTCTGCACGCCTGTTTGTACTCCCAGCTTACCTCAGTGCAGCAGCCAGATTACACAGCAGCTTTGTTTGAGATGAAAGTTTGAAACACTGGATGACGACAGTGTTAGGAAACAGGTATAGACAAACATCATCATTGATCACCTCTTGCGCCATCGCTGTCTGTCTGTTCCGAACCTTACTGACTGGACATGACTTTCAGTTGTGATTGTGTGTGTCCATCTAGTTTGGATTGATGTGGGACGGTTGGGAGGGGGTTTGGGCAGTTTGTAATAGCACAACTTGTTTTTGTCCATATTGCTTTACTTGGCGCTAATTCTACCCAAATAGTAGACTTCACTGACTCACTGCTCTTATGCTCGGTCTGCAGCTCCTTCCGCCAGCAGTCTGCTACAAGGCCTAAGTTTCAGTCTTCAGGAGATCGTCACCAAAGCTCCTAGCTTACCTTCCACAGCCGCCAACACTGGAAGCACCCAGGTATTCGAAAATGTTAATGCCCAACAAGCATTGCTCAGTTCCACGCTCCACCCTAAAGACATTTAGACACTAAGCTGTTGTGGTGTCTCCCAAACTGAAGTATTAGTATTAAATGATGTATTGAAAATTATGTAGTATTGATTATGTACTGATCAAAGTGACGCTGCTATTTATGTAGTTAAATATACTTTCCTCAAGCACTGGTTGTAAAATTGACATCCCAAGATGTCCTCATTTCCTCAGACACAGCTGGCTCCACAGATTGTTGCTCTTAAATTATTTCTCCACTTACATAAATACCTTTGTTGTATTGATGCAATTCTTAATTTAGCTTCGGTCTTGACCAGTACAGCTGCACAGATTGATGGTTCACCTTCATGGATTTTATTATATTCACAATTCAGTGGCTGGTACAGTTGTGCAGTTTCCATGCATTAAACTAGATGTTAAATGATTAGATTCCCATAGTGTGATTTACATATGACTTATAAAATACTTGCAACACAGACGAAAACAATCTCAGGGTTTAGTGAGTAGGCCTCAAGGCATCTTCACAGAAATAACTGACTTGTGTCTGCAGCTGTAGTGCTCAACTGTGTGAGTTTGTGAGGGTTTGAACCAACATTAAAAGGGAGAATAGAAGACACCACTGCTTAAGCACTTTATTTGAAATGTCTGGGCCTTCATTAAAAGGAAAAATTGAAACCACCTGTTCAGTGTGTATTTGCCATTTGCTGCTATAAATTTTTAGCAGGCATGTGACTAAAAAAATATCTAACCACAAACATGCAATAAATAACCACAACATCAAGTAAGCAAATGCTGTCACCGAATGGCAAACTACCCATCTAGATGTCTTTGTTTCACCATTAATGCTTATTTTGTCTGTTTTGGAGGGGGCAGGACGGGTACAGTTAGAAGTCAGTGTTTATTATGAGCTATGGGAAGTCCTTCAGGAAAGGTTTTGCCCATTGGCATCAAAGTCCACATCAGTTGCTGATGCACTTGGCAGTTGGACTGTGGAAACCTTTCATATTAACTCTTAAAGACCTAAAGGCCAAAATCATCCACTGATATAAACTGGTGAATAATGTTCTGAACCACGAATCCGATCAATACATTGAAATAATTTAGTTAAATAATTCAGTTTTAGTTTTTCAGCTGCATCAGATATGATTCATTTGGATGTTTAGATGCTCCATAGGGAACATGGAAACATTTTCATCTTCTATGACACTGACTCAGTAAAACCCAGGTAGTTTGTCAAATGACAGTGGAGATATTTTGTTTTTATGTTAATGTTTTGCTAAAAAAAAAAAAAAAAGTCACCTTTTTCTGTGGTTTTCTATGCTGGTCACAGCCTTTGAGTTTACTCTGTGCTTTTATGAACATCTACATAGATGTTAGTTATATAGAAAAATAGCAGATTTTCAGTGAAAAAAATGCAAATGTAGGGGATAATATTTTAATATATGCAGATAAATCACTGGGGGGAGTGGAGATTTTTTTTCCAGAAATCACCATAAAAACTGTTCTTGATCTTTAAGGGTTAAGATGCCATGAGGTTTGGGATTAAGTTCATGAATACATAACCAACAACAGTAGTATAAGGTCATCATTTTTATGGTTTATTGTTTACTACTTTTAATGTTCCTGCATTTTCCATGAACAGATTAACACATGCAGGTAAATGTTTTGTAAAGCAGGAAAATGTTGAAACTGTGACTGAGACGTCTACAGATGTCAGACTTTAAATTTAGTTCAGTCGGTCTATGATGGGACATTGAACTATTTGTTTGTCTTCTTTTCCTCCACCCTCAGGCGGTTTGTGGCAAACCCCAGGGTCAGGTCCTCAGCTCCATCAGTACCAGCAGCAGTACTCTGCTCCGTGCTGTGCCTGTGGTCACCGCAGGGGGAGTGGCTAAAACCACCGCCATCCACCAGCTCCTTACCAACGGTGGGCTGGCCAAACTCGCTAGCAGCTTACCCGGCCTGGCACACATCACCAACCAGACCTCTGGTATGTCTCGAAATGCCAAAACACGACGGCCACGTTGAATACCCAAAGTTCATTGAGGCTTTGTTTTGGAAACACATATTCAGGACGTCTGTAGGCCAGGGAGGATTGCAGCACTAAAGGGCTGTAGAGGACAGCACTGTAGATGTGTGTGTGTGTGTGTGTAGATAGTTTGCCTCGAGGAATCTGACTGGAATTCAGATTTGCAGCTGTAAAGCATCTGAGAGCAGATTGCGACATGTGTACGACATGTTTTGTATTAAAGAGCGTGATATTTAAGAGCCATGTGGGAAATGGAAGGTCAGAGAGTTGATTTTTCCCATCTTATTCTTGACATTTATGTTTATGTTTCAGAAATGGATCCAAATGTAAATGTATGCAACATTTTTATAGATAATAGTGAATGAATTTAGGCAATGTAAATAAACCAGTGCTGGAACAAAAAAGGTTCAGACCGCTTGTGTGGGTGAGATCTGTCGGAGCTATCCTTTTGTCTGTTTTCATTCTGTTTGCTTCTTCATGTAATTACATTTTGTAAACCTTCCATTAAACCACCTGAAGACCATATACATGGATTACATTGGAGATGTGTAGAGAAATACGTAACATTCACACATGACATTACTCATGCTTTGTTCTTGTTGCTGCAATAAAGACTGGAATCAGACTCATGCTTTCATTGCTCCTGTATTTTTTTTTTTTTGTTTGTTTTTATTTCATCTTTTGAGCTATGAATCAAGTTCCTTCACTTCTCCCTGAATCTATTCTCCAGATTTCTTTTACGTCTTCCGTCCATTGCTCAACATCCTGTTTTTGATTTGCTAAATATTTGGAAGCGTCCCGTCACCACATGCGCGATGTGTTTATGTCAAAGTCAGATTCATATGAACACATTGTGAGAGTTACATGAGCTGTTAGTGCTGAGCAGTTTTGTTTGTGTGTTGTCAGTTGGGCAGAAAGCCCCCACTTCTATAACAGTGACCCTCCGTGGTGGACAACCCAGTAGAGTGGGATCAGTCAGCCAGACTGGTGAGGCTGGGACGCCAACTCGCACCCATGAGCCCAAGGTGTGTCATTTAATCTTAATGGTTCATTGACACATGTTTTTTATGTTTTAAATCCTATGAGAGAGATGATTATTTTGATTAATTAGTGCAGTTTTTGCCCTTTCACACAACTAATATTTTTATTTTTACACAGAAGTAAATATGTGCATCTCATTGTCCTTATTACCATGGCAACCACTAAAAGGTATTATAGTAACCTTCCAGATGCACACTCGCAGGCTATTACAATGGGGGTGTTGTAGTTTATAAAAATGAATTATGAATATTTAATAACCACGAGTGTAATGATCTTCAGTTAATGATGATATTTAGAAAGTTAATGAGCATTTTAAGTTACAGCTAAGAGGCCACTGAATAGTACATTTGCTGCTTTCTACATGTACTAAACCAGGGGGTTCCCAACCCTGGTCCTTGTGAGCTACTATCCCTGCATGTTTTAGATGTTTCCCTCTTACAGCACACCTGACGGTCGTTATCAGGCTTCTGCAGAGCTTGGTGATAGGCTCATCATTTGATTCAGGGACACATCTAAAACATGCAGGATAGTAGCTCACGAGGACCAGGGTTGGGCACCCCTGTACTAAACAAAAGCAGACTCCGCTTAATACATATGTCCTTAAAGTGTAAAGTTAATTGGTGATGTTCACACTCATGCTAGTAGTGTCCCAAATCTAATCATTTTGTGCTCCTATGTGGCACTGATCTGTTTTTGAAAAAGGTGTGAACACCACATGCCACATGGGCCACTTCCATATGTCATCCTTAATAAGATGCTTGTCTGATCTTTTGCGATGCGGCCTCCGCCAGAATAATCTGCTCAAAATTCATCACAACTCTGCATTGGAGAAAATTCCTGAGATTGTGTAAAAGAGTTTAAATGAGTTCAGCCTTATACATATACAGCAGTAAAATGTAACATACACATAAATGCAGCAGTAAAATGAATCTAGAAACATAGAATGGTAATAACAGTAGTGAGAGTGGCCATTTTACTGTATAATTAATAGTAATTACATTTACGTTGGATTTAAATGCATAACATTTACTTGTAATGGAGTATTGTCTTAATCTGAACACTTACCAGTGCATTTGTGCATGTGTCTCAGTGCAGGACCATGACCAGTTCGCACTAGAATCAGATGTCGGCCACATTTTAAGAAATTAGTGGGAACAGCCAAACAAAACAATTCAGATCTGACCAATAAATCTGAACTAAAATGGGTGGTTGTGTGAACGTACCCTGTGACTAAAGTTACGGTGTGTATTTTTTCTCTGAATTTGTTAAAACTTGTGCTGTATTTTCAAAATCTCAACTATATGATAAAGTACATAATAAAGTACATTTTAAAAACTTGCTAAAACAAGAGAAAATGGCTTTCACAGGTAAAATTATTTCAATGTAATTATTAGATGCTTGAATTGTACATTTGGTCTACTACAGCTAAACCTGCCTACATTATTGCTGTTGAAGTGCACACTAAGCTTATTTTGCAGCTGGATGTGGAGCCAGAGATTTGCATATACTTACAGTAACTGTACATTAATTACACTGAAGTGAATGCAAACAGGGTGGTTGATTTATTTTTACTGTTCCTTTTTACAGCAGTAAGACATTTCAGGTTTGGGTGGTGAAATGTGACGTTCCTGACCCTCTTGGGAACTACAGCCCTGCTGATGAGACCAAACTGTCGCTGCAAGGATAAACACAGCCCTGCAGTGTGCAGACGACCTGCCTTACATCCTCCAGAGGTCTCCCCTGCCCTCAAAGCTGCAGAAGACCAGGCAGTCACTGGCGGCTGTGGCTAAGGCGTTGTACGAGCCGCTGTGATACGCAGCATGTCTGTACTCAACTGCAGAGGGGTCTTCATGCCCGAGCCTTCCCTCCTTTTACACCTTTAACTTGAACGAGCAGAGGCAGATATACAACATAATCTCATGTGAGCCTCCAGGGAGGATTTTATGTCATGAAGATAAACTGCAGCATGCTGGGACTGTGACAGAACCATTTTATAACCTACAAAAGGACAGATTTGCAGCTCTGACTGTGCTGACTGTGCCTACTACCAACTAAAACTAAAGAAAACCCTGATGCTATTTTCTGATTAGTAATAATGAAATGAAATATGTGGCTGTTCTTTTTATAATTATTTTCACATTACATTACTTCATCATAAGAATTGATTTTTTGCGTTGCTCTTTTTTGTGCAAAAGTCATAAATGGCAGCATAACCTAAGATGTGTTAAGGATCTACATTATAATAGTTATTAAATCAGTATTGATCTTTTTTGTGACTTCAGAATTGAGTGCACCTATGAAGGATGTTCAACTGTGTTTTTGTGTCACATTTAACTCCACCTTATGTTCCATGGCTAAAGTAAATGTTCCATTTCATTATATCCAAAGTGTTACGTGAAAATGAGAAACTGTAAACACTTTTTGCCATTTACTGACACAGTAAAAAAAAGCATGAAGACACTTAGTAGTTGTTTCTTGTTGTGTAATGTAAATATTTGGCCCTGTGTGTTCAACAGCTACAGTATTGAGCAAGCTTAGTATTTCCTCTGAAACCCCTCTTATTCAAAATACAATGATGGAGCTTACTCTCCTGCATGATAGTTATACTGCTATGTTTACAGCAACAGCATAAATACAGCCCACTCATCTCAGCAGACATCCTGTCTTAAATTCCACTCATAAGCAGCAGCCCGATAAGATAAGGAGTGTGTGTCTCCCCCTCTTATATAAGCCTGGATTTGTATGTAATAAACAGGGACATCATAACTGATACCAGTCACACTAAACAACAGCTCTGCTGGCATCCTTTGTCCTACATAGTGATTTAGTTGAACTCAAAATGCAATATTCTAACATTTTAAGATATCTCATTTTTTCAGCTGTAGGCTATAATTATCAAAAAAAAATTACAATTTCAAAAATCCATGAAACAATTTAGTTGACATATATAATGTGGGTCTAGAATGTTCACCATTTTCACTTTTTGAAATAACCAACAAAAATATTGCGTTTTTGGACAATATTCTTATTTAGAGAGGCACTTCATAGTCTCCCATCAGCACACGTAGACACTTGAGCAATTTTACAAAAGTCTCTTCATTTGACCCCTGATGAGGAAACAAACACTACAGAACGGTGTTTGGTTCATTTACTCTGAAAAAATAGTTTCACTTAGGAGATGGAGACGAGAAGTGGAAAATTCAATGGATCCAATATTCTAAAATTTCTTAAGCGGTTATGAATAAACAGTGACTGAGATGACTCTATCAGCTTTGGCTCATTCTGAACAGACTTCTGAAAATCACTTAAAGTTCATTTGAGCCCGTGCCCCAATCGTTCATAACAAACCCTTCGAAATGTCTTTTTATGACTTTGCTGCAGTGTCTATATTGTCTGCTGTTCTGTGCATGAATGAATGGATGCATTATTTACACTGTTTATTCCACTTTATCTGTATTGTCCGTATTTATTATACTGTCCTTTGCCCATATGAGCTGAAATGCTGCCAAATGAATCGACCGATTCCAGATTAATAAAGGTGCCTGATCCAGTTCTTCAGTGTTTTTCCCTGTGTGTGTGTTTGGCTTCATCTGTTCTTCACTGGAGCTGGGATAGGCTCCATGCGACCCCCGTGACCCTAGTGAGGAGAAAACGGGTTCAGAAGATGGATGGATGTTCCTCACTGGTATTCACGCATCTCCTCAACAGGTGGCGCTCTCATCGCTTCTATCAGCCTGGACTCCTTACATGTGAGTAAAGCCTATTGGAAAAAGGTCAAGCACAGTTTGGATGTTTGTGCGCGTGTGTGTGTGTGCGCGTGAGTGGGCGGCTGGACTCCAGTGCGCACGTGTCAGTAATTGTGCGTCGTGCGTAAAAAGTGCCTGTCTATGCAAATGAGGGTGGAGGATGTTTAACTTTCATTAAAATGTGGACACAAGGTTTTTGTTGAATAAATAAGAGCAGAATATTGTCATGTAAGTGTAATTTTAATAAAAGTGTGCGCACTTTTACAACACGGCACTTTTTTTTAAATAGCCCAAGGGGCGAAATGTACCAGCCGATTAAATATTCAGTTTAATCCGCAGTTCAACAATATTAAATATAGTCTCCAAGAAAGAAAAGGAGTGAACCAAACACCTTTAATGCTGTGACAGACCACCTAGAGAGCAGTAAGAATGCACACGGGCAGCATCACGGAGCACACGGGTGAACATTCACCGCCCCTGTGGAGCAGCCATATCATCAAAGTTTCTCAGGCAGGACTCTGCTCTCGCCCGGAGCTCCGGCTGGAAGACAGAAATCACTGCCCCCAGTGCCAAGAAGACACCGGAGAGAAGCTGGAATTAAACCCGCCCTCCGGAGGGATCTCGTTTCCCCCCAAAACCTCCCATTTTCTGACTCTCTCTCTCTCTCTCTCTCTCTCTCTCTCTCTTTCTCTCCCTCTCTCTTTCTCTCTCTCTCTCTGTTTTCCTCTCTAGTCCCTCTCTCTTCCTTTTTACCTTTATCCCTCGCCTTTCGCCGTTTCCCCCACTACAATCATGGATCTCACGGCGAGATGTTTGTTTCTTCTATCCTGTCTCGGCGTGATATTGGCGATTGATTTGGACGCGATTGATCCAGGCTACTATGTGGAGCCCACTGCCACATCAGAGGCCATCGACTATAAGGATCCCTGTAAAGCTGGTGAGATTTTTTTCCCCCCTCTTCTTTGTAGCACGCTGAAAATTTACCTTATTTACGTGAAGGTAGAAACATGCCACGAATGTGTTTGGGGAGCTTGCACAGATCGGCCGGAGAAAGGCTTTTGGAGGGATGACAGTAGTGGATGTAGTTTTTAAAAGGCTTGGAAGAACATTGTGTGCATTTGTTTTGTTCAGACTGACATAGTTTGTTGCAGTTTCAAACATCTGAAACACAGTCGCCTAGGATAACCCAGCTCCGACACAGAGAAAGAGAAACATATTGAGTCCAAGCAGAATGGAAGTGGAATAGGATGAGTGTGTGAATGCATTTTCTACAGATAGCCTATAAAAAGTTTTGGCTTAAGTGCTTGTTGAAAAGTTGCAGCCTGCAGTTTGCGGCAAATGCACTTTTATTCTATATGTTATGTTCATGCAAATCCATCAGGCTGTCTGTTGTGTGTGTGTGTGTGTGTGTGTATGTATGTGTGTTATTGAAAAAGCTGACATGATAAGAAAAGAAAGGATTTGTGCTTTTTTAGATTGTTAGACTTCTGCTCCCTTTCTGGTCGTTTCTTGTCACTGCACAAATAGTCTTTTTTTTTTTTCACCGGCTGTTCACACGGCCACTAAAACAAAGTGGAGGAGGGGAGCAATGTACAGTGAAGCTTAGAAATATGCACATAATTCTGTTCTGCACTGTGTTATGGCTCAAAGTATTCAAATCTCAGCCTCTTTTTGATTGTGGTTAGATCTGCATATTTTGTCTTATTTATTTGGTTTGGCCAAAGCAGATCTCACTTGTCATTGTAATCGTTTTTTTTTTTTTTTTTTTTTGTTCTGTGAACTCACTGTCTTGCCAAATCCCTTTGGGGGAGTTTGAACAGATTGTGTTTTCCATCTGGTGAAAGTATTCAGGTTACAGATAGAGAGAGTTGGCTTGAGTCAAAATGACCTCTAAAGTCCTGAAGTGCTTACTGATTTGGCATTTGACTGTTTCTAAAGTGGCATCAGGCTTTAAAACACATCACACTCCCCTGACTCTCGCAGAGCTTCCTGTCTGATTTCTACATCAGAGAAAGACAGTGTAAGCTTGAATATTGGGCTTTAGGGCTGTTCCAGGTTTCCATAAACATCCCTAAGGTCAGACTCCAGATGAACCATGTCCCACCTCCTGACCAGTCATAGGTTGCTTCCTGTGTTTACTTCACTGTTTACACTGAGTTTGTGTAACCTTTTAAAAGTTGACATGATATTAGTCACTCAAGTGGTCAAAACAGATTGTTCAGAATGAGTACTATGGGTTTACCGAACAATGACGCAGATTTCGACAAAGTGACGGAGGCGTTGATGATGCTGTTACATCTGTTCACATCTCCAATTATTTGTCTCTTATGCTGTTTTCGAGAAATCCTTGTTACTTGATGGAGATCTGCCAGCGGGGATGAAACAAGTTGTTGATCTGTAACTCCAGTGGATGTTTGTCTCATTGAAGAGGATGTTATTAGTAATCCACTCTTCAGTCTCATCTGAATAGAGTGCAGTTTTGTTTATAGTTTCCTCTGTGAACGTCTGCAGACAGGTGGTTGTGAAATGGTCACACGTACAAACTCCCACTCTCTCCCTCTTTCAACACCTGCTTTACTCTTTCCTAATAAACAGCAAAATGTACTCTCAGCTCTACTTTTTTACTCCTTATCCATCTGATCTCAGTTAATACACATGAAACAAAGCTTTTTTTCTGTATGGGCACTGGTGTAGAGTGGATCAGGCATGGATTTCTTTGTCTTTATCCCCCTTTTTTTTCCAAGCGCATCTCTGCACCAAGTTTATCTGATCGCTTTCTGTGGCCCCTATGTCAGCATTTTATGTCACGCTGCTTCCGCTCAGGAAAATGCTTACAGCTGCGTGAAGTTTGTAATGCAATAATGCCCTGTGAGAAGTGCATTTAACGCTTGTCCTCGCTGTCCTTGCTTAACATGGTTCTTATTGGTCAAGATCCTGACTAACGAAGTGGATGATCATGTGTGAAATTGTTTTCCTGTTGTCTTTTGGAAAATTAACACAACCATGAATGATTACCGTTCAGGAGGTTTTGGATCATTAAGCGTACACTGTGAAGGTTGTACTGCTCTAAGAGTGTGAAATTTTACCTGTGATGGCTGGTCAGATGGTTAATTTACCAAAACCTGACCTTTTCCCCATCCTCAAATGTTACTGAAATTGCGCAGTAAATTCTTACGGTAATTCAATCTAAATGTTTACTCGGGTAATGTTTTTATCTGTTTCAATATATTCACTTTGAAGAAAGAACCCTCCTGACATTACTTTACACTAGAGAAATGTGCATTAATTGAAGCTGCTAGTGCAATAACACTGAAGTAATGCCATGTATTTAGGAGTCAACCAGTGGAAAATTCCTTAGTTTGCAGAACTCCAAACTTGGCAGCATCCCAGGAAGTCATTTAAGACTCTAACAACCCACTGAGATTAGATCCACTCATTTTGAAAATGAAAAATGGATGAGAACCAGTCACGCTCATTGTCTCCTCTGCTTAAATGATCATCATGAAAGCAGTGACTTGTTCAAGCAGACGGCTTAATCTTATAAAAACTGCTGTGACAGTGTTGCCTGTCTGTGCAGCCCATTGTACACGTTGGAGCTTTGGAGACATTCTTTAGCTTTTCAGTTCCTGTTTTGCTGTGGCCTCAGCTGCAGACAGGGCAACCTGAACATCCCCCTCTTCTCCTGTCTTCTCTTATGCAAGTGGTTTTCTCGTCTCGCTGGGCCCCCGGTGCTCAACTCTGACTGGCTCAAACACTTCACACAGACTGTAGGTCATTCACCTCATGCCAAGGGAAAGCCGACTGGAAGGTGGAGGCCAGGCCGGCCGCACAGTGCCACACCAGCCCGGGTGAGGTGAGTGCAGGCCATTCATGAAGGGGCTGCGCAGATTATTCACGTTCTACGTCCAACCTCTAAAGAATTTGTTGCCATCAACAGAGACTTATGTCATTCCTCTGGTGAACTGTCACCCCGAAGCTATAATTAAAACACCTGGGCATTTTTCATAACGGTATTTCAGAACCTTGAACTTTACACTTGTAAAATGTAGTCGTTGCTCAAAAATCCCACCCACTGTTGCTTTAAAAGGAATAGTAAGTTAGTTTGGTGTATTATCCCTTTTGGAAAACCTCTTTGTGTCTGTGGCAACTGTCAGATAAATAAAATCACAGCGGAAAAGACAGTATAGTTTAAGGCAACAAATCACTACGTAACAACAGCAAACAACCACATTATAATTACTTATTTTGTGGTCATATATTTATATGCATCTGTACACAGGAAAATTCCTGACCTGCTTTTATGTGAATTGGCTCCATGCTCAGAATTGTAAAGCCTGTATTTATTTGATCCTGTTTTTTTACACCAGAGTCTTCTAAAACCGCAGCTCAAAACAGATGCAACTCGTTGTCTAACTTCATCCCTAAATGCTCTTGAAATGTGATGGGTCTGTCTCTTGAACTTCAGGATTGGGCCTTTAAGCAACACTTAAGCAGATGCTTTTCTTTTATTATGGAATGCAGCCTCAATACCCAAGGCCACATGGGGTGTTTTTTGTTTTTTTACTTTACAGGACCCCTGCTACTTCCCTCTCTGCAGGGTTCAGGTGATTAGGGAGCCGATCTATTGGCATGATCTTGGTGCATTAGTTGAAACAATACGTTGTTGTCAGAGCTAAGTAATAACTAATCTTGCATTACATTAATACCAAGTCTGGGTACGGAGCCTAAGTAACAAGAAATGCTGCAGGAGAACTCACTGAAATGACTCAAAGGATGCCCAATTAGTCTGCGGTAATGAGCAGTCTCCTCTTCAGTATTCATTGTTTCTGTTCATCTGCTGTTTTTCTGTACCTGTAGTGAATACTTCCACTGTTTTGCTGCAGATAGCTATTATTTATGGAAAGTGTTGACGGTCGAAGATATCGTCCAGATTTAGTGCACCCACAAACCCATTTAAACTTTACTTTGTACATCTGTTCGGCTCACACACCACACTGAAAGCCTTTGTTAGTCTGCTGTCCAAACCAGAAAGGTGACATCAAGCTGGTCAAAAGAAGTTTTGTCAAAGGTGAAATCCCTGCAGCGTTGCGATAAGCTTCTCAAAAACTGTGTATCTGTGACATTAAAAAAGACAAATGGCTTGCAAGCTGATAAGTCATTAGAGGGGTTCGACTGACAGTGGGGTATATCAGTAATCAGTAGCAGGGATGAGCAGGGAAATCCAATCTGCTAATGGGCTTGATGGAGTGTGAAATGTTAAAGAGGAGGCAGTCTCTTGCTGTGTGCCCTTTGCTGTTGAAGCCGCTCTCATTTTGTCAATAAGATTGAAGCTGCACTGCTGACAGTAACTCTGTCTTGATTTGAGCTGTGGCTTATTAGACTTCAGGCTTTTATTTGAGAATAATTACCTGAATCTCACGCTGAGACTTTTCTGGCATCTTTCTTCTAATTATATCTTTGCCGCCTTTATTATCTTTCCTTCGGATCAAATTGCAGAGGTAGTAAATGTTAAGGTAAGTGTTTGCTAAAGAAATAAAACAGAAGTGGTGAGAGAGGTACCATATTTGCACAACAATAGGAACGGCATAAGGCTATTCATCATTCCTCACCGTGTAGTTAAGCATATGTTTGTTTCAGTATTGATGCACAAGCTTAACTACCTTTTCCTTTGCAGAGATAATCTCACAGCATCTAGGGAGACAACACTGGCCTGCATTTACAGAAAGAAACCTGAAAAGTGATACTTATACTGTCATCAGATGGCAATCACCTTAACGCAATACACGATTGGCTTCTTTTGGGATTCAAATGCAGCGTTTGTTACCAAACACAGGCGGTGCCAAGGTATTGTGATGCATTCCAGGCTTACATACTGTATTGGCCAGGCCATCTCATCCGTCATTAAGGGGTCTGGTGTAAAAGACCTACAGCTTAAATGTCTCTATAAGCACACTGTGGACTATAGCATGGTCTCATATTGGAGCCTGGACTCTAAATATAGGCTGGTGTTAGTATCTGTATAGGCTTAGTATTGATGTTTGTGCAGGTTTCAGTGGCAGATGTCGCGGTCTGGTATTCACGGAAGGAGATTTATGGAAATAGTCCTAGAGTATTTGACACCGCAGAGGTTGAGGCGAGGGCATTACACGAATCAATGGGATTAATTTGATTGAGATCTCACGTGTAATCTGACTGGAAGCACCGATTGATGGGGCAGTCTGAGATGAGAAGGATTATGATTAAGATTACCTAAAAAAAATTCAATGATAGGGGGAGGTGGACTTAGTCGCATATTTAGCTGCATAATTGTATGACAACACACACTTGTCCATAAAATGTTTTTTTACTTGACCCTGAAAGATATTACTGAATTGTTCTGTACACATATTGGTATTATATCTGCAGCTGTTGTCATTTAGGTAATGAATATTAGTTGGAAAGAGCTATAGCACTGTACTCTCTGATGATCACTTGCCATCTGCCACATTCACTGTGCTGTAATCTACAGTATAACACACATCTCTCTCTGTTTGTTATTCATAGCATTACAGTGCTCCGTATCTAGATGAGTTTATCACCTTTCTGCATAGCCTGTCCTCAATCCCAGCCCAGAGTTGTGTACAAAGGAGTCCTAAAACCATGTGTCTGTGGATAATTAAAGCCAGGAGACAAGGGGATTAATTCACAATCCCTGCGAGTCTTTCCATAAACCTGCAACAGCGTCTCCAGGACGACTGCTGTGCCCGAGGGAAATGAGTCCTAATGCCGCCGGGCCGTGCATTTGCTCACTTCAATCTCCACTGTTGTCTGAGAACAATGACACTCTGGATTAACTGGCCTGTCTCCAGCACCGTGGTGGATGATTGGGACTCAGCCATGGGCAGAGAGCATGGCCCTCTCTGAACTTCAAGGGGGTGGGAGCAAGTCTATACCTCATTATATGGTCACGGCCTGCACACAATACCCCTAATACGGTGCAAATTGACACAACATGTAAAAAGAAAAAAGTGCTCTTGAGTTTCGTAATTTCCTTAAGTCAGAATCCGGGGAAAAATGTTTTCACCGAATTGTTTTGCATACTTTTGTCAGTACTTATGGTCTTTTATGACAGCAACTTCAAATTCATTGCTTAGGAACGTCTGTTCTTTTCAGCGCTCAGTCACTTCTGGGAATCAAATAAAAAATGAGAAGATAAAAGACAAAATGTCTGTCTGTAGTCGGCCTATACAGTGGAACATCTGGTAGCTTCCTGCTATCAGTGGTGTTTTTGGCAATGGCTGTCAAGACAAGAGCTGATTGCGAGTCGTCTGTTTTGTGTCTCAATGATTTGGCTAAAGTGAATTAGAGCTTTTTGCGAGCACAAATTAGAGGATCCTTTGACCTCTGGAATTTAAACCTGTCTTCTGTACATGTCCTGTCTTGCCAGCGCTAATCTACACCTTTTGTTATTGCTGTCATTAACCTCTAATCCTGAACACACATGTCATTCTGCCGTGCATCCTCCACAACCTGCAGAGGAGAGGACTGGCCTGCATCTAGCAAAGCCAACTCCAGATTGTTTCAATAATACTCCTCTGGTGAAAAGGGACATGAGCCAAGAGGGTTTTTCTCTTTGTTTCTATTGTGCTGCTCAATCCTTTCTCCCTTGTCTCAGACCTCTGTCAAACTTCTGTGAGTGCGTGAGATAAAAGGCTCTGTTGTAGATGTTTTTGTTGTATGTTAAAGGACAAAAGAAGTCTGTGACTGGCTTAAATCTAAATAAAAATGAGAATTTTTCCTGTGTGTGTGTTGTATCATGGCTGTCATATAGAAGATTTACAGATGCAAACTTTTAACAAACATAACCACTGTAAACCCCCACCATTAAGTCTACAGTTTAGTGGTTCTCTCTGCTTCTTACCCCTCAGGGTTGGTCTCCCTTCCACCACACAAACCTCCAAACACACATCCAGAAGGCTGTCATTTTCTTTCTGCTCCACATCTGCCTTCCCCATTCAGCGCTGCGGCGTGGGCAGAGGGGAAATGCCTCCTTCCTCTCTTCCCATCTCTTCCGCTCTCGCTGTCCTCTCTCCTGTTCAGACGTTGCTTACAGCGATACCCGTTCACCTCCTCTCCCCCATCACCTTAAACATATCCACCCCCCTCAGCCTCCACACCTAACACCCCCAAGGTCCTGCATACAAGCTGGCCATAAATTCTGAAAGCATGCTGGTGTTAAAGTCCTGTAAAACTGAGCACCCAGTCTTTTGCAGAGAGGATTCCTACCTTATGCTCTACAGAAATGGGGCATTTAGCAAGGAATCCCATAAAGCACATTCCTCGTAAAGTGGGACTGTTTGGTTATTTTCCCTATCCTTGGCCTCATTAAAAAGCTATTACTTGTTCAAGGTGCCCTATATTGCTCCATCGAGGCAGTGTCAGTGTCTCACTGTATCATATCTGATAACTCTCATTAATTATCCAAGGACGCCAAAGTAGAAAGTGGGAGTTTTGGTTGAATCTGGATTGAACTTGGCTGAACTAAGGCGGCTGAGTTCATATTCTCCATTCATTTCATCAGTCATGTACAGTATCTTGCTTACATTGCAATGCTATAATTTGGAGTTGAGACAAGGCCGCCTTCGTGTTATCCAAACAGAAACACTGTTCACAACTTTATTTTGGGCTCACTGCATGGAAAAAGTAAACGTAACAAGAAAGGAGTGGAGCTTATATATTTTTATACGTGTGTGTGTGTGTGTGTGTGTGTTACACACTCTGGGTCGTCCATAAGAGCTTTGACTGGGCCTTCATGCAGCCTACTCAGTCTGAGCAGCCGGAAAAGCTCCAGGCTACTGGGCGGTGCAAACTGATGCTCCAGATTGGAGTTGCCTTACAGTTGTCTGACATGTGCCATTTCTGTGTGTTTTTCAGCTGCCTTTCTGGGAGACATTGCTTTAGATGAGGAGGACCTGCGATCTTTCAGAGTGGACAGAGTAATCGATTTGGCTCAAAGAACCGTGCACACTTTTAACCATACAGGTACAGAGCAGCAGTCACCTCTTGTATTAAAATCATTAGGAACAAATTCATGCAGAGTTCTTATTCTCATTTGTGAGTTCTTCCCATAAAATCCCTCTTTGTATCAGATGTTGCAAATTAGCATCTGCAGTAATTACTACGATACTTGCATGGCATTGTCCCTATTAAATCAGCCTCAAATAAATGAATAATTATAGACAAGCAGATTTTACCTTCCTAATGGTACAGATGTCAAAGCAGCACCTGTTCCCTGTAAATGCTCATGTGTACAACAAGCATGTTATCGCTACACATTGCTGTGCCTGTATCACCATGTTCAACAGTAATTGTGGGGCTTTGTCAGGTTTAATGTTGTCCTTAAAATCAAAAAGCAGTATTTAACCAACAGCTGTGAGTCACCACAGAGAAGTAGACTTCAGAATCCTATAAACTATAGGTGGACATGAACCAACAAGTGCGTGCCTGTTGCTGTCTGTGCAGAACTTATGCACATGTTTGGGAAAAGTAGCATTTTGTAAGCTGAAAAATGCCTCTTAACTACTTTTTAAATGTCCATGGGGTAAGACTGATTTTTGGGAGCTAAGTAGTGAATCGTGCAGATAAGAGGAAACAGCCACACTGTGTTTACAGGCTTATCTCTACACTGGAGCAGGTTAGGTACTGCAGGTCTGGTTGTTAAAGTGGGAAAATGTCCTGTCAATGTAATAAACAGAAGTTAACAAGAAGAAAAAGCTAATTAGCATCATGAGGAAGAGTAATGCTTGACTTTAAAATACTCAAAGTTCCAAACATCACCCCCAGTGGATCCACATTATCCTAAAACGAATCACCTAGGTACTTGGTGAAACGGTTAATTGTGATCTTTGCTGATTCTGTTGCTCTTACAGAAGTCAAATTGGACTTAAATAATGTAGCAGGGATGCCTACTGAAATACCATACGTGCTCAAGATAAAATATAGCAAAATATTGACAAAACCCTTCCCTTTTTAGCCATGAATGAAGGACATCGATTTAATCATTTTTTGTATTTAACACATCTCCCACAAGTTTTGTCAGCACTCCTTCTTATCACTTAACCAAGCAGATTTGGCTGTTATCAGACTTTTCCTCAACACATGCACAAGTGTATGTGCTAATTGATCATGCCAGGCTCCTAGGATTTACTCTGGGAGCCTGAAATTCAACAGAACACATTGCTCCAACAAATTAAAAAAAAAACTTGCTATAAATTGTGCATGTTAATCAAATTTAGTGGGATTTATTGTGGAATACGGTGATCAAAGCAAGCTCCCACTAAATAATGGGGCACAAGCATCTGTGTACTCTGAGGATTTTTCTGGTTTTTATTAAAGGTAACAAAGCACTGACTGATTGAATTAACTTGGGACCCTCCCCCAAAGAAGGTGAATTAATTATAAGTGTCAGTTAGACTTTTTAGTTTGAGTCAAAGAGCATGAATATTCCGCAGTGACACTTCTGTCTGCTTGCATTTGTACCTGAAGTTACCGTTCTTACAGATAACGATATCTTTCAAGACAAAAAAAAAAAGTGTTCTTCATTTTCTTTAACATTTATGAGTCACACACATTTTGTACCATCACTTTCTGTAAATACGATTACACATAAAAAAGTTAGAGTCAATCCAAGATGCCTTTTATTATTTCAGTAAGTTTGCCTGCCTGGCAGAGCAGCTGACTGTGCTGTATGTGGTTCTCTTATGGATTATTTCTTAATATAATCATCGCTTTAGCTCCAGCGCCGTCTCCATGGTTACCCTGCATTTATCTGTGTTTGACTGACATTAAATGGGAAATTAAATTAAAAGAAGAAAGAATTCCATTCCGTGAATATGTGGCAATGTTATTAGACTAAGCTCTTTGAGGAATTAAATGGCAATTTTCCTAATAAGAAATAATAATTAGAGGGTTAATGATATCAAACTGTGTTCTTTAGTTTTAGGCTAAAAAGACAAGCAGAGAGTGCAGTGTGATTATTTTCCTATAAAACTTTTTTTTTTTTTTTTTTTTTAATAAATCCCTGCTCAGCCAGAGGATGTATTGAATGATGTCTGCTTTTCTTTTGTTTCTTAATGTAAAATTCTCAGGTTCAACTACTCAGAGTAGTCAGATTAGACAAGGTTCACGGCGCAGGAAAAGGGCTGCCACTTCCAGACCTGAGCGTGTTTGGCCTGAAGGTGTTATTCCATATGTCATCAGTGGAAACTTTAGTGGTAAGTAATACTGACCTACACTTCGCTGTGCTGAGGTAAAGCCTTATTTGTTCTCTTTGATCGACAGTTCATTAACCTTTTGGATATCGTGCAATGTTCAACCTAAGGTAATTATTTTCAAGATTATTTCTGGTCAAAGCTATTATTAAACTACTCTTGCTGATTGAGTTAAAATTGCAAGAAAACAACATGTTGGTCATGTCTTACTCAGTCATTTATCCTGTCTTTGGTTTAAAAAAAAAAAAAAAAAGAGGATGTTGGTGCAGGAAGTAAATGTGTCCAGGCATCATTTTTTTCCAAACTAATTCCTAAAAATTCTTCTAAAATGTATCTAGTAGCGGCGGTGGTGGTTTTGTGTAGTAACTACAAGGTCATGAAACTAGGAGTACATTAGTGTTGTTTACAAGGTGAAAAAGGATTATTTGTCACGTTATTACTTTTAGTCCTGAAGCTGTCCTCCGTACCCCTTTGTCCATTTCGTCTGTTTTTCTATAAAAGCTCTGTGTGTTTGCCTCTACTTATCTTGCTCTTACTGTCGTCCTATTCAGGCAGTCAGCGGGCCATATTCCGCCAGGCCATGCGGCACTGGGAGAAACACACCTGTGTGACCTTTATCGAGAGGACACAGGAGGAGAGCTATATTGTCTTCACCTACCGACCGTGTGGGTGAGTCAGTGGGTTTGCAGCTCCGCACGAAGAAACCGAACAATGATCAGTCTGTACTGAGCGTCCTTTTTCTACAGCTAATTATTGAGCACCTAAGTAGTTTTCCTCACCTCCTGCTCAGCAGCCTTTCACTATTGTTCATCTTCTGTGTTTCCAGTCTCTGTGTGAGCTGTTATTTCAGCCCCCTACTAGTTCTGAAAAAGACAGCCATTCAGTGGCCAGGAATGTTTCCTGTGCCTCATCCTTGCACTACATCAGTCACTAACCACTTGTGTTGTACGTAGTGTTTGGAATTGCACCCAAGGGGAAGACTTCCTTAGCCTTTCCATAACCCTGTTTAAACTTGTCCTCTGAGGTTACGCTCGGTGTCCACTCAGCATTTCTCCCTGAACACATGCTCAGAGAAAAGTGCCTGTTGTGGCTCTTGTTGTTGCTAAGCGACAATTGACATCCAGTTTGAGCGTTCAGAGCTAATTTTTTTAATGATCAAATATTTTAATTAAAGCACTTGGCGCTGTTGTGAACACAAACCAGTGGGACCTATTCATTTTAGTTTCCAAGAAAAAGTGGCCATAGCTGATCTGGGAGGTAATAGAGGGACTGACAGGGACAACCAAAACTTCAAATCTTATGTTTCCATGTTTAAGAGGTCCAATAACTAATGTTTGTGCATGTTTTCTGGTCATTTGTTGGCATTAGCCGAGTCCATTTTTGAGCTAGAGTTAGATGTGATGAGCAACTCAATAGAGAGCGTAAACATCACTCTTGGCTGAGTCCTCTAATTCAAAATCAGTTTACAGGTTGTTGTCATGGATGAAGGCAATCAGAAAGTCAACATTTTAAAAATATGCTGTGATCCATCGACACTGGAAATAAAATGTCTATTAGTACATTTACGGTTCTTCAGCTCAGTTACCTTTAACTTGGAGACATGATGTCATACAAATGCACCTCTACCTCTGATACTGGGCATGTAACACAAACTCCTTCACAGAAAGTGGATGCAGCTCATGAAACTGAACTTTTTTCCTGCCAACTGTTGATAGCCATTTTTAGCCCAGTAACTGGCCTCAGGAGCAACAGGGATGACATTATCCACGCAGGCAGCAGCGGTTAACAGTGGGAACGCTTGACTCTGCTGCATATTCAGAGGCCCCCATCTGTCCTGTGCAAAGTTCAAGGCGTGTCTCAGGAGAGCCTGGCTGGGCTCACAGTAATTAGAGAGCGGCTGTCTGGCCCACAGGGCCGTGATGTGTGTGCCCGTCCTCCAGACTCCCACACTGAACCTTTCATGTCACGCTGAGATGGAGCTCTGCAGCCAGCCAGCTCCCACCGTCACTCTGAGCATTTGCATTGGCAGACAGATGAATGAATGTCACTCCTGTATGTGTGGATGACAGGTCACCTCATACGGTTCTCCTGTAAAACAGAACATAGTTTGTTAAGATAATGTTCTCGTTAAAAGCTCCATTACTTTCACGCAGCGCACACTGAAATAAAGGAGCTATTAGATATTACAGAGCCAGACACATTCTTCCTTCCCCTTCAGGGGACATGACTTTTTTGGCATCCTTCTAAAATTTCCACTTGCTCATTAATGATTTCTGTTAATTTGCTCCAAGTCACTGTTTTCCTGACTTAAACACTACCTCTCTTTGTGTTTGTGGCTGCTGATTCACAGGTGCTGCTCCTATGTGGGTCGTCGTGGAGGGGGACCCCAGGCCATATCCATTGGCAAAAACTGTGACAAGTTTGGAATTGTGGTGCATGAGTTGGGTCATGTGATCGGCTTCTGGCACGAACACACTCGGCCTGACAGGGACGAACACGTCAGTATTATCAGAGACAACATCCAGCCAGGTACGAGCCTGGAGCCCTAGTCTTACTGCAGTCCCTTAATAATAATGTTGGAGCAACACAGCATGAGAGAAAATAATAAAAGTCACATGTTTTTTACTCGCAATGAATCTTGGCAGAAAGGAAAAAGCAGGAATAAATAAACACCAGTGTTGTGAGACTTCATTTTTAGCCTTTGCGTTTCCTTTTTAGGATGTGGTCGGCACATGTACACACTACACTCTGACACTACTACAGTTAATTTGTCATATATGAAGTCTTTAAGAAGCTTTGCAGGTGCCTCATTTGTAACTGTAGGTTCACTGTATAATAAATATATAAATGTAGTGTAAGACAGAGTACAACTGGATTCACCTTTGACATAAATGCATACTTGAGGTGCACAGTATGAGTAAGCTTCATATTTCATCTGTGCTTTCTCCCTTTTTCCTTGAACAGGACAGGAGTATAACTTTTTAAAGATGGAGCCGGGGGAGGTGGATTCTTTGGGAGAGGTCTATGACTTCGACAGTATCATGCACTACGCCAGGAATACTTTCTCAAGGTACGAGCCAAGCCAAGTTCCACTCCATACACAGCAGACATGCAAACTAGTCTTCGATCAAGTCAGGTGGAGCGTTTTCCCAGTTGGCTGCAACCTTTTAACCCATCATCTTGTTTTCCATTCCTGCTCATAGTGTTTTATGACTCTATAGATCTGAAATGTGCTCGGTGTCTGAGTACTGCTGAGTAATGTGGCTTCGTTGCCAAAGAATTACATGGAGTGCATTAGATGTAATGCTTAATACTACACTACAAATAAATAACTAGACACATAGTCATCAAGAACCAATGTGAAAAAGATCACTGTTAATATCTAGATGACATATTACTTTCCTGCCTGAGTTTAGGTGATAGAAGCTGGTTTTCAGAGGGTAGAAGTTACTCCTACATATGCTTCTCTTTAAAAATCAGCACTCTCCTTCAGTTTAAGTTTCTTTTGGCTGAAGTATTTTTTTATAACAATCAATGTTCACATTGCATGGGGCTTTAGGGAGACCGGAGGAGCACTAATGTGATTTATGTAATATTTGGACAGGATTATATTGCCTATTGCTATACTGGGATTACAGAGAGTCAAAAAAATAATACACTTGGTGCATTAAGTAACTTGTAACCAGCAATCTGACGTATCCTTTTCCATTTAGATTCTTCCTTTTTAGATCAGGAGTGGATTAGAGTAGGGCTTTCCATTTCTCATTTAGCTGAGCTGTTGCTTCTTGGGTTTAACCTGTTCTGCCATCCACACCACTGTATTGTTTCATGGGCTTTGTGTGTTTTGCAGCGTTAGCAGAATGCCAACAAGAGCACAAGCATTGGGCAGTGATGTAAAATGATTAAAATCCAGAGTCTCTAAAAACTTTAATCGACGTATATTTATTTTCTTTATACTGAAAGCCAAATCTCTGTAGCCATAGTGAAAGTGTTTGGCCGGGCTGAACCAGCTCCTACCCACAGCCTGTTCAAATTATGGTTCCCCCTCTTTGTTCCCACTGCTTTAGTGGCAGCAGCAGCCCCTGTAAAGCAGCACTGGTCCTGGGGCTGAGATAGCCCAGCAACAGTAGCCCTGCGTCATCACAACATTCTTCTTGTAAAAGTTCTGCTTTCATACCACAAATCACCTCATTATGCAGCTGTGGCGCTTTGATGATTAGTGGCGTTACAGCCTCCTAAGGCTCGTGGATTTATTTGTGTGCTGTCTGCTGTAGCACCTTCATGGCACTCAGGTGTTATAATGGATGTTTTGCTATAAAATGTCCTCTGTAGTCCAAGCACAATCAGGTTAACCTCTAATAGTCAACCACATGTGCTAAGCGATAAAGAAGGAAGGATTTAATTGTGAAAAGTGGTGTAAAATGTTTGGGAGTTTAATTTAAGAAATGCATTGTTGTATTCATGCTTATGCGTTTACTTGTGTATGATCACCTGAATGTAAAAATGGTTGCGTTTTCATTACCTTAGAATGAAGCACTCTGAATGAGGTTTAATTTTTCTTATTTTTCCCATACCATTTATTTTTATCACCTCAAACAAAAAGCCAAAATGCTGTTTCTAAAAAAGAACCTTTCACATGTTTACCACCATAAGGGGAGGTTGAAGCGAGGGATATTCGGTTGATTGCAATTTGCCACTTCAACACTATATTCCATTAAATATTACACACTAAATGTCTAATAGTTGACATTTCCCTTACATATTAACTCCAAATGTCTAAGGTTCTCATGTTGCCATTGGTGTTTATAACTACAAACCAGCTACATAAAGAAACTCCTGTTTGTAGAGGCAGTGCTGTGGATTTGTCATATTTAAAGCCGTTGCCAGGTGACTTCACTCTTCATTCCCAGTCGGATGCTGCAGGAAACCTGTCCAGATGTTGTGTTGTCAGTCAGCTCTACACAACTGTGTCACAGTGTCAGAAAGGATGTTACTAGAAAAAGCTCCATGACGAATGCTGGTCAGTCTGGGCTCTCACTAGTCATCATAGGCTGTGGTAAATTTGAAGTGTTATTTACCATCTGGGGAGCTGCAAAGCCAAAATAGACCTCTTGGGAGAAGTTGACTCAGATACAGCTTCTGAGTCATCATTGTAATTGCAAATGCATAAGTACGCTCACTGCAAAGTGGCTTTTTCACAACTTATACATATACATAAAATGTATTTGCACCCTGGGATCAGCTTTACATTACCTTGTGTAAATATTGCTCTTAATCCTCCTCCTATGTGCAAGATCTGACATCAGTTTTGTGTTTGAAACTTGTATTTTGACTATCTCTTGTAGGGCAAAGATAAATAAAGCAGGGGATTCTTAAAGACAGCTGCAGTCACTCAGCCATGCAATGTTTTAAAGATGGCAGAATTGGTTTTGAAAGCCTGTGTGCAATGTGATCTCTGGACACAGGTGAGTCAAAACAAAAAAAAGTGAACCCAGGCTATGGTCATTAGCACTTCACTCTGATACGAGAACCAGCTGTTGGCCGTCCGCTTGCTCATACTTGGCCCTCTTTTCTTGCTGTGTTTATATGTTTTACTTATTTCGTATGTACCTGACAAACTCTCCCATGTCCCACTTTTTTCTCTCAGGGTATGGTTTCTCCTGAAATCAACAGCCGTGCTCTTGTGGCAAACAGATTCTGAGAAGCAGAGAGGGAATCTTTGTCTAAACAGAGGCGCTGGCTGGGTGTAGGCCAATGTACAGAAATTCCCGTCTAGCTGTGTATATCCAAACTGTAGGTCGAGAATGTAATGTGCTTCACATAGATTTAGGTTAATAGCTCTGCCCGATAAAGGTCTTCTGTTTATTTGGTTTTCTTTACAGCTGTTAAAAAGGAAAGGAAAGGACGAGTATAGAATAACATCTTGCATCAGACTGCAAATATGGGTGAATAATTACTGTGAAAACTTGCTTTGTATCAACAGCTTTTTTTGAGCACTGAGATTTTGGGTCTAGAGGATTATTTGATGACCTGAACAAAGTCCACTGAGGCAGATAAATCGTTGTTTGCATTAAAAACAAAAAGGACACTTTATCTCATTTTGGATTTCATTCAGAACACTTCGACACTGAATGTTCATTTAGGCGCTGTCACTCCAGGTCAAGATTCGGACTTAACCCTGTAATCTGGTAAATAGATGGTACAGCTTGCTTCACAATAGCCCAGTCCTCAGCCTTGAAGTCAGTTGATGCTGGGTAATCCACCCTGTTCTGCCTCCTCTCCACCTCTGACTCCGATGCAGCCTTAATTCATGGAACTCCATTGATCAATAAAACTCTGTAGACATGAGACAGAGATGGCCGCCGCTGCTGGGGAATGTTTCACAGAGCAGTATTAGCAGACAAGGGGCTCCTGTTAGCTTTTCACAAGTCATTCCAAGCACCTTTTCTCGAGCGCTGATTGGCTGATTTACCTGTGCCAGTGTCTTTTTTGCTGCACCATTATTAGCTTGCGTGTTTGCTCGGTGTTTTACAGTAAATCACCGTGGGAAGCCGGGGCCTTTGCTGTGCGTTGTTCAGAAGATTTCATGGCTTGCCTTGATGTTTTGCTGTGTCTCCTGGGGACGAGCAGGGCTGATCCCTGTGCTTTTTGTCTGGGGTGTGTTACCCGACCCACAACTCTGCCTGCCCCCTTCCATGCCCCAGAGATATTTTTCAGGACTGGTGCATGGAGCGGTGCCAACTCAAATAGAGACCTGCCAGTGTGCCCTTTGTCTGCTCTGACATCGGCTGGAGTGGCGTATTTCACCGACCGCCAGCATACGGGCTCCTGGAAGCTCACAGACAGACAGGCAGGCAGGCAGAGTCTAAACTGTTAGCTCAGGCTGCTCTGTTTGCACATGCCTGGCGTTGATAGGCATGTCACCATGGGAACGGCCAGGGAGCCAGGCCGTTGCTCGCCAATACTTAGAGAAAATGGAGATGATAAACTAGCAAAGTGTCAAGTGAGACAGCAGTGTGAAAAGAGTCTTTCTGAACTAACAATCATGTTGTGCCATTATTTTAAAGCTACTTAAATCTGACACAAACATTAAGGAGCGACACTTGTCATTTTGGACTTAAAAACATCAAACATTAAATCTGGCCCTTGTCCTGCCGCTGCTTGTACCATTTGTGTTATTTATCTGAATCGGTCAGTAGTTCTAGAAAACGGCTCGTGCTCTGCGTCCGGGTCCATCTGTGTGGCAGACACGTGTAAAGAATGATGTCAGTGGTGACCTCAGTAACCAACCTTGTGACCCCAACTTCATAGGAAAACTGCGAGACTGCGTGTGTTCATCCGTTTGATTCTAGTGTGCAAAGTTAATACTGAGATTTTAATAACTTAATGTTCAAGCTAAACTTGCAGTCATGTGTTTTTCATGAAGTGTGTGGAGCATGTGGCAAAAGTAAACAATACCAGTGCATGACATAAATAAGCAAGATAACCTCAGTCTGTAGACAAAACATGTCAGAAGTGATGGCTCAAGTGGAACATCCTGCATATCCTGGTTGCATTTTAACCCATAAAGACCCAGAGCTAGTTTTATGGCAGTTCCCAAATTAATTTTTAACCTTTCTTTATTTATCACATTTTAAAAAATAATACTATGATCTGTATTTTGCATTTTTAAGTGAAAATCAGGTGGTTTTTCTGTATTTAATTCACTGATCATACAGATTTTTTTTAATCAAAGCTCAGATTAATGTTGAAGGTTATTATATTAAAAACAAAGAAAACTGTATCAGTTATCTGAAGTCATTTACATGATATACATTTGTGTTTAGGTTAATGTAAACATACACACATTAATGTGTCTTATCTTGTTCATGAAGAACCAGAGCAAACCCTCTCCTCCCGCCCACTTGTTATATTCTTTCTACATTCTACTAAAACACTTGTATTAGTATCTTTGTTCACATTTAAGGTGTGGACATTGAATTATATCCCAAAGGGAAGTTTTGCATGATCTGCTTCTCTGAATAAACAAAGAATGGAAAAAAGAGAAAACTGAAGAAAAAGTGACTATTTTGGTTAAATATATCATTAACTGGACACAAAACAAGTGTGTCCATCCACTGTCATTGATCCAACTCCATGGGTTTTACTGGTGAATCAATGTTGTAGAAGATGATGGTGTTTCCATGGTAACTACAGAGCCACTGAATGTCCAAATGGGTCATATGAGATGACCGTCAAAAGAAACTGCATTTTACACTAATTCTTTACATGTATTGGTAGGATTAGTGGATCAACAGGTATTAACCATTTTAGATCAGTAGATGATTTTAGTCTGGGGATCTTTGGATCTTTATGGGTTAAAAGAATAAGTTTATTAATATATGCTTGTTCTTGTACTTTTTTTCATTAGAAGATCAGTATTGCTAATAATAATCCTCCTGTGTCCATCACTGTGTGTACGCTCATACTGAAGTTGACAGCTGACGTTTCCATCAGATCAATCTTTTACCATTAAATTAATAGCTGGAATAAATGAGTTTCCCAATTGGGAAATCTCAGGTATTTTGTGACTTTTACATATTTGCCACGTTTGCATCTGTCTGAATGGTACTCCACAGGGAATAAGCTCTCTTCACCCTTCTTTTCTGATTCTTGGATTAGCTGTATTTTTCATGAATCACCCTCCATCATTTTGGATAAACGGGAGTCTGGCAGTGCCTATTTTCATCATCGCATTGGAAAGTCTTCATCTTTTCTAATGCGTTAATAATCATGTTGACAGTGATTAAATTTTACTGATGCATAATAAGTCACTTAATCCTTAAGCAAACATGTTTTGTGGTGTGTGTGTGTGTGTGTGCGTGTTGGAATAGTTAGCAGGATTGTACGTATACAGTCTGGGTTTCATGTGGGATTAACATCAGTCGCTCTTTCTGAATTACAGAGGCATCTTCCTGGACACCATCCTGCCACGCTACGATGTGAATGGAGTGCGACCACCCATTGGCCAGAGAACCAGACTTAGCAAAGGGGATATCGCACAGGCACGCAAACTCTACAAGTGCTCCAGTAAGACCAAAAATGACACATCCTGTCTGCTATGGGTTTTTCCTGTCTATTTTTGCATGTGTACGCAACATAGCAAGAGGTCTGTAGCTCCTCCTGTCTTCCCCAGATGTAGTTTACACTGTGTGGAAATAGTCGAGCATCCACTATTGATGTGGTGTGGCTCCCTGGCTACAGCGTCCGAGTCTCCCGAGCTGGGAGGAGTGTAAACACTACCCAGGGACAGGAAGTTTGACATCGCTCTTTCCCAGATAGAAGCAAAAGAACAGCTGGCCTTAAAAATACAATGATTTTTAGGAATTAATACCATAGCTGCACTTTGTAGCACTTAAAAAGTAAACTGTGCAGCTATACACTAAAGAGAGTTACATAAGCCTCGTACTTTTCAGACCCACTCACTTTGTTTATGCTTTCAGAGAGGAAGGAGAGGATTTAACGCTGTTGAACAAATAGAATTTAGAGCATTAACAGATGTACATTGAGAGCAACCTTCTGCTGAATAGATTTGATGTCAGACAGTTAATTGTAGGTCTGGAAAGGATAGCTGAACTGTCAGTCTCATATTGAAACTCAATGAATAAACATAGTGATGGTCACCAGCCAGTGCGGTTTTTATGTAGAACTGGGAGTTTTAACCTTAATCTGCTCCCTATGAGTCTGTACAAGCCTTTGGTTTCTTTATTCCTGACAATCGTTTTCTCGTGAGAGAGAAGCAGACTGGATGATGTGGCGCACACTGTGGGGGATGAGGTAGTGAGTCTCTCCACGTGTTCTTGGAAAAAAAAAAAAACCTTAAAGAGCCATGGATCTCCCTTTCATGCAGCATTCCTGGGAGTGTTTGTCATCCTTAGTGTGTGCCTGAGTGCTTGTTAATGGTGTAGTATTGGCAGCCTTCTGCCAAGCATTATTACGCGCAACTCGTGGCTCAGGGCTCCTTGTTTTATTGCTTACACACAAACCTCGGGGGAAGCAATGAATGTAAACAGTTTGGGGAGATGTTTTCCTTACTCCTGCTAAATGCAGCCCTAGGTAAAGATAACACCAGTGTAATAATGAATTCAGACGCAGCGCTCAGGTTGGACAAACCAAGATAATTGCCCTCACTATAATTTCCGCTCCATCTTCATTCAGCACATCTTTCCCTCGTTTGGCTTGAGCCTCCTTCAGTCATCCATCAGGCTGGTTATTGTGTCTTGCACACTTAGTTTTGCCAGTCAAACTAAGAGTGGTTTTTCAGTGGCAACACGTACATAATGCATCAGATCCTCCAGAGGCCTTGGTTATTTATAGTGTGCCAGGTTTATTTTCAGAGGATGCTCAGAGAAAGTGTCTCTCACACTCTATTCCTTTGTGTGATCATCATCTGGAGTAGGTGGGGGAAGGTAGAGGTGAGACGCAGGGTTGTGGGTGAATATTATCAGCAGATGTGCCTTTGAACATAAAAGAGCTGCCCTTTACTTCACATTCAGTGTTATAATTCCAGCATCAAGCATCTGCCTTAGCAGCAAGGCTTCAGGGGATTTACTTCAGAGCTGTTTATGTGTATGGTTTGATTTCATAGCTGAGGTGTTTGGAGCAGATGCTAATTGGCAGCGCCTAATGCTCATGGCTCAAGCCTTACACGTGGGTCTGTTTGTGTTTGTTTCTGTGGTCAGGATGTGGGGACAGTCTGCAGGACAGCAGCGGGAACTTCTCCTCTCCTGGCTTCCCCAATGGATACTCGGCCTACATGCACTGCATCTGGAGAATATCAGTCACACCAGGAGAAAAGGTAGGCTGAGCATATGGAAAACACCACATCAACTTTGAAACAACTGTTTATACAAAAGGAGCTATGATCTCTCTGTTACTGGTATTTAACTAAGCATTAGTGCAGTGGGATCATTGCTTGTCAATAATCATATCCTCTTTGTTGGTTTAAGATCATATTGAACTTCACCTCCATGGATCTGTACAGGAGTCACCTGTGTTGGTATGATCATGTGGAGATCCGAGATGGATACTGGAGGAAGGCGCCTCTCAAAGGTGAGTTTTAGAACAGGATACAATCAGAGTTATTACAGTTTAAAACATTACAACTCACACTTACTTGATACAATTGCTAAAAATAATATAAAAATGATTAATATGAAACTAAATAAAATTCTGTTTAACAAAATAACACAAAGTAGAATGATGTGGATTGATTTATGGTGAACAAAAAAAGAGACCTTTAATAATCAGTGCTTGTCATATTTATTCATGCATTCACGTATTCTTTCATTCTGCCATTTTTTGATCTCAGTAAATCAAGCATCGATTCCCAAGACCTGGAGAAAAAAAAGCACAAAAGAAATCCACTAAAAACTCTAAAAAATGAAAATAAAAACTACTTCCAAAAACTGACTTAAACTAAACATAAATCAGAAACCATCTGAAAGAAAAAAGAATAAGGAAAAAAAAAAAAATCATGCCCATTTGAAAACTACAATAACTGAGAATACTATAGATAATATTTATCATTTATTAAGTTTTGGACAGTTTGATATTTATAAACTATATATTACTATTCTTATTTATTATGATTATTATTTCTTCTTTTTTATCCCTGTTTGTGACGTTTATAAACTACAAGGACTGAACAGATTGTTCACCTGAATCTCAACACTTGACTCAACTTTTCGAAGTGCACAATGTTGAGGAACTTCTAAGTAGGAAATAGATCTGTTGAGAAATTCAGGATATTGAAGGTGTCGTGATCTCCAATCTAATCTTGATGTGTGTTTTCACCTGTGACCCAGGTCGTTTCTGCGGTGATAAGCTGCCCGAGCCAATCATCTCCACCGACAGCCGGTTGTGGATTGAGTTCCGCAGCAGCAGTAACTGGGTGGGAAAAGGTTTCTCAGCGGTTTATGAGGGTAAGCACCTACTCTCGACCTCCCTGCACTCTATTCCTGCACGTCGCTCAGCTGACTGAATGCATGGCCAGTCACATATCCAACAATGTGCCTAGGAGCTGCAGTAATATCCACAGTTTTTGGCTCCCTCTTTGCTGATGTGTCAGGCACTTTACGCCGCATTAATCAGATTTTGGCCGGGCTTCACATTGAGCTCCATTGTTTCCAGACTGTGCAAAGGGAGATGTGTGTTTGTGTGTGTGTGGGAGCGGGTGGTGGAGGCATTTCTGCTAATCCACATTGCGTAAATCAGAACAGTGAGCGCACATGTTTTTTCAAAGGCATGTGCTGATGATATTGCTATCGAGGGAGCTCAGTTTTTGTTTTTATTGTTTTTACTGTCACTTGCAGCCATCTGTGGTGGGGAGGTGAAAAAAGACAATGGCCAGATCCAGTCCCCCAACTACCCTGATGACTACAGGCCCAACAAAGTGTGTGTTTGGAAGATTACCGTTGCACAGGGCTACCACGTAGGCCTTACTTTCCAGTCGTTTGAGGTAAGGCACTGGTCTCATCTAATAAAGCATGTACACACTCCCTGTACACACATGGTCCTTAAATATCTATCACTAGTTCAGCAATTTCAGCCTAACATTAGTCCCTTTTCCTCTGCAGATTGAGAGACATGATAGTTGTGCCTATGACTACCTGGAGGTCCGAGATGGAAACTCAGAGAACAGCCCTTTGCTGGGCCGCTTCTGTGGCTACGATAAGCCAGATGATATTAAAACCAGCTCCAACCAGCTGTGGATGAAATTTGTTTCAGATGGCTCTGTCAACAAGGCTGGCTTTGCTGCCAACTTCTTCAAAGGTCAGAGGTTAAGGGTTGTGAACTTTTTCAAGGAAAGCCAAATTTTGTTCCAGCACTGCTGTTTTTTTTTCTGCTATTAGCATAAAAATAATTGCTTTGGTCGTGACTGTACAGTTGCTCTCTGTGCAACTCATGCTCTGCTGTTGTTTTGGTTGGTTTTCTCTTGTACAGCATCGGGCCAGGGGGCCAGGGAAAAGGGTCCTAACATATCTTTGTGTTTTCAGAGATGGATGAGTGCTCCAAGCCGGACAACGGTCGCTGTGAGCAACGCTGTGTCAACACACTGGGCAGCTACAAGTGCGCCTGTGACCCAGGCTATGAGCTGGCTGCTGACAAGCGCAGCTGTGAGGGTAAGTACAGGGAGAAAAGTCCCCAGCACAGCTCAACATGTAATTTACATGTTGAAGCATTACACCCAAATACAGTAAGTACAGTCATTTCAGGAGGACAGAAAACATGCCAGCATTAATGCCTCTGCTGGGATGATACTGTCTTTAAGAGATTTGTGTCGCAACAATTTTTATCCTAAATGTTATGTTTGAGATCTAATTACTAGTAGACACACTGCACATTGTCTGCTTGACCAATAAACCCATTTCCACCGCCAGAGAAAGATTAAGGTCACTGCGTCTTTACCACTTTTTTCACTAGTTTCCTGCAAAACAACTGCAGCATAATTATGACCAGTACTGGGATTTCACTGACAGGCTGATAGCTGTATAGGAAAGTTCATCAGAACACTGCATGACCAGATATTTTATTTCAAACATTCCTCAAATATCTCATGCATAAAGATAAACAGATTATTTAAATTGAACTTGTATTGTCATTAATCTGGCGTTACAATTACAATAATCCTGTCTGTAATACTGTAAGCAAGGTGATATACTGATTGTCACTGAATTAAAAAAAACAAAACAAAACAAAAACACAAAATATGACTAAAAAACTGAAGTAATAAATGCGTTCAAGTTCAGTGTCATCCAGCATTTTTGGATTTTAACGCAGCACAAAATACACTTGATTCTAAACCATTATTTGAAAATCAATACATTGTTATTCAGGATCGATAAATTACCATTACAGTATTGTGATACTCAGATGAACTTCATCCCAGTTGACATCAGGAATTGGTAACAGCAGTTGTTGTGACATGTTGTTTATTGCATCACTAATGCAAAGCTGAGGAAGGCTCAAGGTCAGGCAGTAATCTGCTTTATCCAGGACACAGAAATATTATTTTAACAGCCTCTCACTTCCGCCTTAAACCTCTACCCGCTGTGATCTGCAACATACAGAAACACTTTATGCATGTGATACGTGGGGATTTTATTTATTTTTCCTCCTTGTATCAGTGTAAGTGACTTCTTCTTCTTTTCCATGTTGTGTTTTAACTCAGCTGCTTGTGGAGGCTTCATCACAAAGCTGAATGGTTCGATCACCAGCCCGGGGTGGCCCAGAGAGTACCCGCCAAACAAGAACTGCATCTGGCAGCTGGTTGCCCCCACACAGTACCGCATCACTCTGCTCTTTGACGTCTTCGAGACTGAGGGCAATGACGTGAGCACTGGGGTTATTTTCAGTCAGCGCGGGGTGGGTTTGTTCTGTTTTTCTGTGTTTTCGCTCTTATCATTGCACTTGATCTCTGAAGCTTTCCTGCCCTTCTCGTGTTTCATAATTAAAAACAAATAAAACCTTCAGGCATCTTCACATGCTCTGTTTTTCTGCTTCAGGTTTGTAAGTACGACTACGTGGAGGTCCGCAGTGGGCTCTCAGCGGATTCAAGGCTACATGGGAAGTTCTGTGGGGCAGAGAAACCTGAAGCTATTACCTCTCAGTACAACAACATGCGCATTGAGTTCAAATCAGACAATACAGTCTCCAAAAAGGGCTTTAAGGCACAGTTCTTTTCTGGTAAGTCGACTGGCCGTGCTCTGCAGAGCATCACAAGTCTTTGACTCAGTCACTCCGAGCTTCTTTCTGTCAGGGCTTAAAAGAAGCAGTCACCAAGGTTTTGTCCTCTGTGCTTCCTCAGACAAAGACGAGTGCTCTAAGGAGAACGGTGGCTGTCAGCATGAGTGCGTCAACACCTTCGGGAGCTACAGCTGTCAGTGCCGAAGCGGTTTTGTGCTGCATGAGAACAAACATGACTGCAAAGAAGGTATTTCAGCTTAAACGTTCTGCTCCTTGACAGTTGTACACTCATTCCTGGTCCTTCCTTATTCCTCCTCGGTAAGAGTAACTATGTGGGATTCTGGGCCAATACTTTCTACTATCAGAATAAGTCGCAGTAGTCAGTGTTGACTCAGTGATGTCTTGTTGCAGCTGGATGCGATCACACTGTGAATAGCGTGAGTGGTATCATCACCAGCCCCAATTGGCCGGATAAATACCCCAGCAAGAAGGCATGCACCTGGGCACTCACCACCACTCCAGGTCACCGTATCAAAATAGTATGTGTCACTTCCTCCTGCTCTCTGTATCATTTAACTTGTCAGTCATGTATTTATGTGGTGCTCTTGTGTTGTAGCGGAAATGCTGAATCCACTAAGAACATCTGTGTTGGCTGTACTGATGTCAGAAACTGTTGTATCGCTTCTAATGATGATGTGTGGCTCCCCCTTCTGTTATTTTCCGCATTTTTGGCTGACTTCTCTGAAATATAGATAAAAGACCGTTTCCATTAACCATCAATTTACCAAATGAGAAGTTATCATATATCAGTGTATTATGCAAAAAAGCAAGAGGACATACTCCACTCTCTTTTACTTTGTGATGTTTAGTTTGTCTTCGTACTGAGACATGTGCTTTTCCTTCAGGCAAAACATGTGTTTAGCAAAACTTATCTTTATCTCCTACAGCCACAAATGACTCTTAAATCACTTACATCTTTACAAGTTTTTATTTGTCGTAAAACTTGATTTCATTATTGAATCTTTTTCAGCAAAAATAACATTTTTAGCTCATTATTAATTGGACTCACTGCCCGGTTTGCCTTCAGGCCTTCAATGAAATCGACATGGAGGCCCACCTGGAGTGTGCTTATGATCACATTGAGATCTATGATGGACGCGATGGAAAAGCTCCAAGTCTCGGTCGCTTCTGTGGAACAAAGAAGCCTCCTCCCATCACGTCTAGTGGCAACAAGCTATTCATTCGCTTTTTCTCTGACAACTCTGTGCAGAAGAAAGGCTTTGAGGCCTCCCATACTGCAGGTAAGATTATATATTTCATTTTCAATCACTAGTTTCCCACTCTACTTAAAATCTCAAATCTTTCTGTAAGTTTGTGGGGCATTAATTTTATTTCTCAAATGTCAAGCTTTGAAAATTTGTAGATTTTCACTTTAGGCCAAAGTTCACCACCCTATCTTGAATGATTATAATTTATTTTAGGAGCATCATTAGCACATTTTTATATCTCTACGTGATCAAACTATAAATGAGCCCGAGCCCAGATACAGATTTTCCATGAAACTACAAATTCAAGGATCAGCTTGTTCCATATTAGTGCTGTCTGCAGTTAACTTTACTTTTCTCTTCAGAGTGTGGAGGTCGCCTAAAGGCTGAAGTGAAGACCAAGGATCTGTTCTCCCACGCCCAGTTTGGGGACAATAACTACCCCGGAGCCTCTGACTGTCAGTGGGTGATTTCAGCAGAGAAAGGCTACGGTGTGGAGCTCATCTTCCAGACCTTTGAGATCGAGGAGGAGGCAGACTGCGGCTATGACTATATGGAGTTATTTGATGGCGCTGACACCAAATCTCCACGGCTGGGACGTTACTGTGGCTCAGGGGTAGGTCGATATTTCACAAAGCTGCTGCTCTCTGAATTACTCTTCCATGACAAACACAACTGTCAAGCCTCCACTTTTCATGTCTGAAATTTGTGCTTAAGGGAATGACAGCAGGAGTGTTCAGACTATTGTTTTGGAATTAGCGCTCCTGTTGTGCATCCTTTTGCCAGCGGTTTGTAAAAGGGTGACTTTGTCAGCTGCCCCAGGGCTTTTAATTCCACTCCATACTTCGGCTTTAATCACTTTGTTAAGTTGATGTGTTCCTCGGAGTTTGGAAGTGTTGCTGTGGAAGCGGTTGTAGGTCAGTACAAGCCGACACTCCCTGTGCGCCAATAGCCTATCAGAGTCTCCAGCAGTGGGTTGTAACTGAGAATTAATCAGCCAATGTTGAGGCTGCAGCCTGAGTCTGGAACAATGAGGCCAGCAGGGAATAGAAACGCAAGTTTTCTCAGGTCAGAGAACAGCTTGATTTCATTTACACACTTCAGTAATAAGCTCTGGCCTTTTACTCCAGCCTGTTCCTATGAATCATTCGCTGGAGGGGACATAACATCTTCAGGACCTCAGGGGAGCGGCTCCTCAATCAAGTTTCCTTTTATAAAACAGGTTGAAATAAACTGACACAATTCAGTCCAAAGTAGGGTGAAAACTCATTATAGCGCAGAGAGGCTTACTTTTAGCCCAAGGACGTTTCTCAGTTAAATACTCGACTACATATTTCTGCATTTCCAATACTGTTTGTCAGTTTTTTTCTTTGGGGGGGATTCTTAAGTCCCTTTCCTCATAAAGCAAGTCTTATGGAGAATTGAGGAAACATTATGGGTTATGAATGGAGGCTTTAATCAACGCTCCGGTGTTTCACAGTTGGTTGCACAGGCTCTGTCTCCTCGGATGTTGTGGCTCTTCATTGTATCCACAGGGCAGCCGCCTGAGCACCTTAACCGACTAATTAAAATTTTCATTCTCCACTTTTACATTCTAAATTAATATTTTTGTCCTCTCAGTATTCTAACAAATAGACCAGTTAAATAATGCATGTTTTTTGCGCTCACGAAATCATTTTCTTTGAACTGAGAGTGTTTGATTGTTCCCACAGCAGCAGCCAAAGTCTAGTCCTGATTCTGGATCCTTATTTGGCCTCTGGCTGTTAATAGAGTAGTTTGAAGCCATACATCATGGTCATTGCTTTTACTTTATTTAGAACATGTGAGAAGTCTTAGTTTTAATTGAGTGTAGTCAGAGAAGCAGAAAACGACAGCTGTAAATGAATCTGCTGTTTTGTTCTTTTTGTCAGCCTCCGGAGGAGATCTACTCGGCTGGTGACTCTATTGTGATCAAGTTCCGCTCTGATGATACAATCAACAAAAAAGGATTTCACGTCCGCTACACCAGCACCAAGTTCCAGGACACACTGCACTCACGCAAGTGACCAGCGGGGGCCGGAAGGGGCCGCGCGGGGCAAAGGGGCAAACGGAGGGGCCCCCAAGGGAGGCGCCAGCCTGACGCTCGGAAACCTTCGGCCACCAAGATGAATCAGACACGACAGAACAGCCGCAAGACCACCAACCGCACCTCAGCTCCTAGGGGCTCTAGCTCCCCCCACAGACTGTGAGGAGTAAAGCCATTCTGCAGTACACCTTGTTTTTACCTTTTTATGGTTAGGATTGGGATGGGAGGATGAATGTCCGCCTTAGGTGGACAGTAGGGGAAAATGTATTGACCCATTCCCCTCCAGATATTTTTTGGTTTGTTTCTTTTTTTAAAGTGTGCCTCCCAATGAGAGGCACCGTGGAAAACAGTGGATTCTCAGGACCTGTAGGAAGGCAGGCATCAGCTGGACAGATCTCTGCTTTTGTCGGGCCAGCCCACCACATCCAGGGGGAGGAGAGGAAGAGGAGGAGTATGGGAATGTCTCCTGCACTCCTCAAGAATTGCTCTCCTCTCCTCACACTCTCATCCCTTTGGTTCAAGGATTCCCATCCATAAGAGGATTCGAAGGACTTGACTTGAGATTTTGATACTGTATGTCAGTCAGTTGCATGTAATTACAAGGAAAGAAGGAAACTGTACAGTGACAACACCAGCATTTGTAATTGGCATTGTCCTGGCAGCCAGTGGCAAGATTCTCGTTGTTACCGTTAAACAAGGAAATTAAGGAAGCAGTTATCTTATTAAAGGACTAATAAATGAAATGTGGTCCATGTCTTCTGGTTGGTAATTGCTTGCCTATTGACTGGCTTTTACTGTACCTCCATGTATAAAATAATGTGTATGATCTTTCAAAGGGAACATGTGCTTTTCTCAGCTCAAACCAGTTAGCACTTTACAGTGAATTGTTCCAAAATCATGAGCTTATGAATTTTTGTGAAATGCAATGCCAGTTCACTTATTTTTAAATGCATTTTATCTCTTATTCTTCATTGTTTTTTTTAATTGCTCCATTCAGTTCCTCAGGCATACTTGAACATTGTGTGTGCCCTGTAACATGGGGTAATAAAGATATGACTTATGTTTCAGTGTTGATTTACAGTTCTGATGTAAAATAATTTCTCTCCAGAGAAAATGCCTTTTCTTGGTACAATGAAGTATTTCTCAAGAACCAAATGAGCCTGGGTATTTATTGTCATAGTAGTTGCGTTAATGTAAAAATGGAAAGGTACTGTTGAAATTAGCCCTATAATTGCCTTCTAATGTATAGCCATTGGTCTATGTTGAATATACGATGTTGCTCACTCGTTCCTTTTCTCCATTTATTTCTCACTCATCATATGTGGATCTGCAGTAGCCTGCCACATCTGTTTAATGTCTGTCCTCTGTTTACTACAAAAATTGGAAGAAAATCAGTTCTTCATATAAGTGGAATCATGTCCTTGCAGTGCACTGAGTGAGTTTAGTTGCATCAGTACACAGCCATACTTTAACTGCACAAGCTTGAGTCCTTTTGCAGGCCTTGGTTGGAGGCAACCCAGGACATGTGAGTAGGAGGAGAAGCACAGAACTGAAGACTTAAATGGCACACACTGATCTGTGCTTGAAAAAAGGTTTTAGAAGAATGTTCTGACACCCAGCAAACACAAAAACGCCAAACAAAGTCAAATATAAATACTCCTCATTCATCTTAGGAGGGATTCACTATTTATAGATGGTGCTTGTCATTTCAGACAAAGAAAACAATTCTTCTCACACCTTGCTAAATATTCCTTTCTCTACATGTAACATCTCTCCCCTCAGTAATTATCCCATTACTATTCTTTTGTGCTTTTTCATAGAAATACAAGATGCAGAGCTTGTTGCACAGAAAAGTGCCACTCTGGCATGAAGGTAAATTGCTATATTTAACCCAACAAAGGCTGCAAAATAGATGTAGATGTAGTGACCATGGTGTGATGTTTTGAAAGGTAATTATTTCTCACAAAAGGATATTAAGTATTTTTGGGATTTTTAAATAAAATATTTAGACATGACGGGAAGATCATCTTTATCTTTTTTCGTAACCACACAAATATGCTGATCAAAAGTGAATTTAAGATTCTTCATATTTTGAGCACTTGTGTTTTGGATGTACAAGATGATTTATTTTAAGTAAGTATAAATCAGAATACATTCACTATTTGTATGCGACTGAAATGTGTTCATCCTCATTTCATGCTGAGACTGAAACTACAGATTTAATTGGAGGCAGAGAACTCTTCACCCAGAAAACATTAAAAGAAACTTCCATTTGCAGGTTAAGTGAAATGCAGTGCCTTTGTCGCATATGGGAATTTTGTAGGTGATTTAATAGTTCAAAAAAGAAACCATAACTGATCACCGTTCAGCTCTACTCCTTTATGTACTGTCTTCAGCTTGTGAACATTTGTAAGGAGATATGATGCTACATGGATGTGTGAATAAAAGAATTAATCTATATAAATGTAATAAAAGTTAGCCTGATAAAGCTACTGTATTAACAATCCTCACCATGGTGTTTACACATGTCAACATAATAAATCTGATGGTGCTACTTTAGCAAAGTAATGAAAGTAGTCGTCTTAAGGTTCTCCTGCTTTTGTTTACATCTTTTTCTTTTTGTTGCATTCAGATGAGCAGGAGGGCCACTGTATGTAGAACAATGGCGTGCATGAAACTTTGATGCGATGCAATTCAACGTTAAATTTGAGCCATTTCATATGAATAATTAAATACATCCATCCGGATATGTGATGCTCTCTACTGTGGCTCTCCCAGTAATTATGTGACTGTAAGCAAACAGTGACAGGTCTTCAGTGTGCTGCGCCGCTGCGTTACATAACAATGCAGAAGAAAACAGTGCTGAGCTTTCAGAAGAAAACACCCCAGGCTTTCTGCACCTGCTTTATTTGACATTCACAAGTAACAACACAAAACAAAAATTTACTGCTCTTTGCGGCATTTCAGTCGTTCCTCTCTCTAACCATTAGTATGTTAGCGTGATTTGACAAATGGCCTAAACCTTCTCTGTAGGGCAGACCGCAGCTAACGTCGATAGATGTTTGAGTGGTACTCTAAATTGTGTGAGAGCAGAGTGGGTTACAGTGAGTGGCTTCAAGTGTGGTGGAGGGCATGTAGAGGGTACACCTGAGGAGCTGATGAGTGGTCTCTTTCATTTGGCACTGCTAACAAAAATAGAGACCATGAAGAACTTTTGGATCCAAGATATAAACATGTGATGATCAGAAAAGCGGACGATTTCGTGGTAAGAATTGGCAAACACAGAACAAGTGTGTGCTGGCAGCATCAAAATTTCTGATCACAACTTGTGAGAGCAGCATACCAAAACATTTACATCACAGATTTAACAGAAAAGTGCACAGTATAAATCTCAATACAACTTTAAATCCAGCCACACAAGGACATCATAACCTTCTTTACAGATGTGGCCGAAAAAACATCACATCCAATCCACGAGAACACAAAAAGGAAACGAAAATCATGTTTCACAAGATGGCAATGAGTCATGTGAACCAGTAACACTAATCTTCACAGACGTCGAAGAGCAACACTCTGCCAATGTGCACATCGGGCAGGTCACAGAACAGTCAGCAGCACTTCAGGACTCAATAACTTACACTGATGAAGACTGTGACTCAGCCAGTGTTTCCCAACAGTTACTCAATCTGTGCTATCTCCACCTCAGGGTGGAGGTGAAATCAGATGAAAAATTTCCCCTGCTGATTCATCATCTCTACACAGAAGGGTCTGCTCATAACAATGAGTCACAGAGTAATTTACAGTGATTTTAGAAGAGGTACAGCCCACGTGGGTATTTCTCCCCAATAATTACAATCAATACAAGTTCAAAAGAATCTAAATTTATGATGAATATAGATAACAGCTTCTGTTTATGATATTAAATCTGACATCTTTGTGCTGTTTAGTACAGGATCATTTTACTGACCCCAAGATTAAGGAGGAAAATACAGTGCTTACGTTGGTGTCTCATGGTTTTGCTTGCAGAGGAAACCCTCTGCCTGACATCAGTGTTTGACTGTTTGAGCTGTGTTTATGTGCTGATTGTTTGCCAGGCTAGCGTTCCCAGCTGTCCCCCCATCCACCACAGACCCGCTACCAAAGCTGTAGCCACTGCCACAACCAAACTGGCCTTCAACACAGCGCCCGGGGGTCTGTTAAAGTTGGCCGGAGCCAAACACGCCAACATGGCCACAGTCACGGTGAGAGTGAACAAAATGGATACGGCGGTGTTAATAGCCACTATCTGGCCAAACTTGGCAAAAGGCACAATGACACAGAAGAAGAGAGGTACTGTGGAGATCACTGTGGTGACGGCGCTGGACACTATGGCAACGCCCACATGGTTCACTGCCTCCACGGTCCGCCTCTGCCTCTTCGCCTCAGGTTCCTACAAAAAAAATAAAACAGACACTGATGGAATGAGCTGCTCCTCTTTATTTACCTGCCTTCAGGGTCATTCTTGTCTCATTAAATCCAAACAGTTGGCCATGAGGTATTTAAACAAGCGTGAACAGATGCATGAATGTGTAAACAGGAAACAAGATGTGGAAGTTTTTCATATTTCACGGTCTCATACCAAGCCTTGACCAAGCGAAGAGGCCAAGGTCTCTCCAGCCAGCAGGTATCCTTCCACCAGGTGCAGGCAGTAGTCGACCGAAGAGCCCACGAGTATTGACAGAGAAATTGCCTCCACCGCTCCCATCTCCCAGCCCAGCCAGTACATTACTGCCACCACCAGACAGATCACACCTGTCAAGTCAAAAGCTCAGAATTACACATAAAACCTACACAGGTTCATTCATAGATTCATTCATTCCCAATAACTGCTTAATCTTCTGTAGGCTCATCCTGGATAATACACTTATTCACATGAGGCCGAGCATACACAGACAGACCATTTGCTCTCAGATTCATACTTTGGAGCAACTATGAGTCAATTTACTTAATTAATTAAGAGTTAATTAAGGCGCATGTCTTTGGATTGCAGGAAGAAACCAGAGAAGAGCAAGAATTCACACAATGGAATAGCTCCCACAAATTTACCCTGCAGGGTCTTCACCACACAAGTAGGAAATAAATTAATAGAAATAAGTAAACAGGAGCGTGAATCCACCAGAGAGAGCTCATGCAGATATGGGGATAAAATGCAAGCTCCAGACAGAGACCCCAGCCCCCTGACGCTGCACATTACCTCCTAATCTACTGAATTTTACAAAATAACCTGCATAAGTAATCTATGCAGATTACACTGCATAATTCAGGAGACTGGGAACAAAGTGTTTCTCATATACACAGAGAAAAGGTTCTAAAAAACACAAATGTAGTTTTCTCTAAATAATAAATATAGTGCACAAAGCAGCTTCACATGACAGACTTCCTTGTGCATTCAGGAACATTATTATTATTACTATTATTATCCTTAGAGAACAGGAGGGTTTAATGCGACTCCAGAGGATGACAGAATTTGTTATGTGAGTGAAACTGAAAGCAAGGTTCATTTTTTTTGTTTTACTGCCCTGTCTACAAGGACATAAGGGATGCACTAAAATATCCTCCCTTTATGATGATTCCTTTTGGCTAGATGATTCTGAAATACCTGAGTTGTGCATCAGGAAGGAAACCGTATTGGAGCTGTAAAAGATCTAGTGTTTTTTTAATGAAGTGCAGTGAAATGTTTTGACCATGCTGCTACTTTGTTTTGGTGTCTCATAAAACCCTGAGGGTTGGACAGTGTACAGGACATTAAATAAAATCAAACATAATGAGTCTTGTAGGAAGACATAGAATTCTATATAAAATGTGTACAAAGTATTAAAACATTTTGTTCATGACTCTCAACTATCAAGTCTGAATATACTTATATTTTACCTAAAATGGTCACAAGAACTGGGAGTAACAGCAGTGGATGTGCAGTAAATACAGACACGGCTGCTACACAGATGGCCAGAGACAGCAGAAGACTCCAGAGGGCACTCTCCACACCTGAAAAGAGATCAGAGAGGCCTTTATTAGCATGCTGCTACCCTCATTTACTTTTGCTGATTACTCCCTCTTGTCAGGCTGAAGTTGAGTGAGTCTATGCTGGCAATTTGTGAAAAAAAAAAACCCCTCTTAGACCTGCATGTCACTTGCCACTTCTCACCTATGATTTCCATGAAGATCTGTTTCCAGTGCTCACAGGTCTGGAAACCTCTTTGCAGAGCAGAGGACTGTGGCAGGGAGGCAAGTTGCTCCTGAATGAAGTTTTCCCACTGAAGGAAGTCAGAATAAGTCTGAAAGGAGGATTTTCCCTTGTATGTGGTCTTAAGAGAACAGAGGTAGAGAATTAGGGATGTCAGCGGCTGAAAGAGTACTCAGGGTGTGCTGCTCTTTGAAGCAGGGACATGAAAAAGCAGAAAGATGAAGCAACTTACAGATTCAAAGGCCATGGACAGCCAGCGGACCTTGCCTCCGTGCATCCCCACTGCACCATGAGAGAGCTGCCCTGGGAGCAGGTTGGGTTCAGGGAGAGAATGACACTCAGGGTGGAGGAGGGGCAAAATGGAGGACAGTTTGTTACCTGAGAAAATTAGAAAAGAGATAAAGTCAGTATATTTCAAGTTCTTTAATCTCATGTACTGTATGATATTAATTTATATTGTTCATGTTTTCGTTCTTCTCTCTTGTTCAGGATTTGGACTGTGTTGTTATTTATACGAACACAGTTTAACAGGCTTCTGCATGAATAATTATACTTTGAGTTATTCAGAATTGAGTTACTGGTTACCTGAAGGCAGGCACTGCGCTCCTCCTGGCTTCACAAGCTGTTTATTCGCACTAATAGCTTTACAGATTTTGCAAAGATGCCCCATTTCCTGGAAAATATCAAACTGCGGATCCAATATAATGCTGCCCTTTGGGGAGGATTAAAAAAAAGGCGTCAACACCATCACAATACCATCATAATACATAAAGATCAGACTTTGTTTGAGTTCTGTCTGAGTTCAAAAATATTCCTGCACAGGTGAGCCTCACCAGATCTCCAATGACATGGTTGTCTCTGTGCACTGTTCGGTTGACTCCTAAGATTCCAAACACTACAAACACCATCGCACCAGTGTCGACCAGAGGACGCACTGCTGGGCGGCCACACGCACCACCACTACATGGGTTGAAGCCAAATGTTTTGGATGGTTTTACTTTGGGAGGTGATGAGGGATCTGTGTAAATAGAAGCAGAGATTTATTCACACAGAGTAAAAATATCTGTACAACTGGAGTAGTGTGTATTTAAACAGAAGTGGAAAAACACAAGTGAAACATGAAGTGAAACTTGGGAAGCAAAGCAGTATTTTAAAGAAGTCTTATCTCATTTCATTTCCTTTTCTTAGACTCAACAGGAAAGTCAATAAGTCCTAAAACAGGACATTTCGCAGCACATATTCAATGTGACAATGGTTTTCCTGATGGGCTAACAAATTTTTATGTCTTTATGTTAATGAAATTTTATGACATTTGCTTGCTTACCACTGGGAAGAGGAGTATAAAAGGCTCCCTGTGTGGGTCCATCAGGCCCAGAACTGATACTGCAGCCAGGAGGGTGGACACACACTCGGCTGGGATGAGGTCGCAGCCGGCGCTGGGCAAAGTACAGTCTCCTAAGAGGAGAGAGCCGAACTGAAATGTCAGATTCTCTACTAAAACAACATGACAGTCCAATTAAGTTGTGTTCTGCTTTGTGATTTTTCATTTGCTGTTTCACCTGCTGTGCTGCTGCTGAGACAATGCTACATAAAAGGAAAACTCTCGTGCCCAGCCGTGGCGGGGGTCACATGAACCAGATGTGATCATCCAGCTGGGGTACGGATGGTACGCACTCGAAACACACACAGTCATTCGGGTGGTATAATTGCTGCAGGGCTGACTATAAGCCTGTTAAGATAAAACAAGATTAGTTATAAGCCCTTTAATGGCACATATCACAGTTGAGAGACACAACAGCACGATTAATTATAAAAGCACACTCCTCTGCCTCCTGACCTGAAATGATGACACTTCTTCATGCTCTGTGCTGCACGTTTTCCATGGTGAGGAAGTGCTGGCATTAAGGGAAAAGCGGTAAAGAGTTGTAGAGGTTCCAAGCTCCAGCTTTGATATGTACACTGTCAGCAAAGCACCTAAAACAGTCCAATGTGGAATATCTCAGCAAAACAAAACAGGCTTAAAGTAATTCTAACATTTGGCAACACTTCATATTTAGGTACATGTTTTCACCTTTAATGTATTGCTTATTAGCATACATTTTAGTAGATAATGGCCCTTTATTAATTATTATAAAGCACAGTCTTATTCTGTATGAGCATATTCATGTACTCATGTACTGACTAATGGTTTCCACTAAAAAAAACTTCATTATTACTGTGTATTGGTAGTACGAAAGGGAGTTGTACTTGAATTATGGCCTTAATATGCTTATAACAAGCTAGTATTAGAACGACTGCATTTATAAAGCAGTATTGTACCTTAATGTCACCCAAAGCACATTACAATGTGTTACATTCTTCCATTCACATACATAATCGCTGCTTGAACAGCTGCTGGGGACACTTTAGGTTCAGTGTCTTGGCCAAGGACAGTTCAACAAGTGGATAAGAGTCAGTGCTCAGCCTTGGACGCTATAATAATAATGATAATAATAATAATGGAGTAGATTTGTATAGTGCTTTTCGGGGTACCCGAAGTGCGTTACATTCTTGATCCATTCTTCATTCGCTCTCACATTCACACTCTGGTGATGGTAGCCAGCTGCAGGCTGTTGGAAACATTGCTGCTATTCCGCGTCTCCAACCGGCACCAAACATGCAAATGCATTCATGGACCAATGTGGGTGACAGTGGAGGCAAGGTGGGTGAAGTATCTTCCCCAAGGACACAACGGCACATGACTAGGATAGAGTAGGATTCGAACTGGCAACCCTTCAGTTATTGGACGGCCCACTCTAGGTAGGTAGATAGATAGATAGATAGATAGATAGATAGATAGATAGATAGATAGATAGATAGATAGATAGATAGAT
>JAQQZY010000029.1:23330500-23362319 GCA_030068375.1 Ostorhinchus rueppellii
ATAGATAGATAGATAGATAGATAGATAGATAGATAGATAGATAGATAGATAGATAGATAGATAGATAGATAGACAAAAGTAAAAGTGAAACTGAAAATAGTGAAGGTGAATGAGTTTTCCGCTACACCTTGCATATGAATTGGAAAAACAGAAACACTTCACTTACATTCATTTATTAACACATGTCTGTGTTTTTTACATAAGGATAGTCCACATTTAATATAAAGGGAAAATAAATATTCAAGAACCAAGTTCAGCATATTCCTTACTTAGACTCATTATATACTAATTAGGAGGCTACTGAGGAAAAACTGTTAGTACGTGGCCTTGCAGTATATGAATATGAGCATACAGTACAAGATACTAACAAGTGCTTTATAATGACTAATACAGGGCCAGTATACTGCTACTATGTATGTTGTGTTCACGGTGAAAATGGTTACATTAATATGAGGTGGTTCAGAGATGTTTTTACCAACAGAATGCTTCACCTGTTCGGTTGGTGCTTGAATTTGGTTTCAGGTTCCGAGGAAAACTGGAGGTTGGTGTGCCAACAGTTTGCTGGTGAGTAGAAAACCAAGGTGCTGATGAGGAAGTGTGGACGTTCAAAGGGTGGGGTTTCTCCATGAACACACCTGCATGACACAACATGTGGTTTCAGGTCTTTGTTCTGGACAGAGCTTAACCAGTGAGTAGTTTTCCATCAGACCCACCTGAGCACATGGGGCAGGAGATGCCTTGGCCGCTGAGGTTGCTCCTCAGGGCCAGAAGGGTCTGGAGGTTTGTGTCACGGCGGAAAAGTAGGGGGGCATGAGTAGCTGGCCTCAGGAGACAGCAGCAGCCAGCAGATAAGAGCAGAACCAGGAGGAAGACACCTGGGCCGGCACAAAGACAATGATAAACAGTGGCAAAGAGGAGGGGTCTGATGAAGCAGATAGAGAAGCTGATCAGGCAGATCAGGAGCAAGTAAGGACAGATCAATTACAGTCACCCCCAAGTGACTGTATGAATACTTCATGAGAGGTGCTAGTGCTTCCTCTAACAGACTAAATATCTCTTAGAACCGACTGAGATGACTGCGTTTGGTCAATAGTTGTTATTTAACCTTTGCACCACACCTCAGGGAGGTTTTAGGCTTGTTGGTTTTTAGGCTGTGTTAATACAGAGTGCAATTTCTGAAGTTCCACCTGAGCTCCTGCAATAACTCTATAATAAACTGTGCAGCTAAAGCAATAACACTCAAGTCTATAGGGACAAAAATGTCCCCATTTAAAATCATTAAAACTACAATTTTTCATCTCACAGCCATTACAGCATGAAATCATGCATTCCATTTTATCAGGCTTTCAATCCAGATCACCAGAGTACTGGCTTCAAAACCGTAGATTGAGCTATTTCCTCATGTTTGCCCCACAGGGCACACACATGCTTTTTCCTGAGCACTGCTCCTCTATTGTGGAGGACTGCAGGCTATTATCTGCAACTAAATTATGTCTGTGTTGATTTAGATTTGTGTAGGAGAAATTTGTTTATACATGTCTGTGCAGTTAGAGAAATATAGATGATACATACATTGGCTTTCAAGCAAACAAGTTTTGTTTTTTAAACTGCAACTGCATCAAAATCAGTCAGTCAGTAATATCCCTCTACCTCCTAGACTGTAATGTGCCTTTAGTCATTTTTGGAAACTGCTTATGCAATAGGAATGATGTCAACTAAATATTTAAAGGGTTATTTGTCTAAAAAGAAATGATTCTTAGTGATGATGAGGAATGAACTGAAAATCATTCAATAATTTAAGTCTTTGACACAAACATTCTTAACTTTTAACCTGAGGACCATGAAACCTTATTACCTTCACATTCACGTCAAAGATCAAGAGTTTTGCCTGACAATATCTGAAACAACTAAACTTGTTTCTAAACCCCCCTGACCCCTGAAGCTTCATGTGACTTTTATCGCACTTGCCTTCAGTTCCTAATCAATCTTACCCAGAAGAGCTTTTCGTTGCTCCACAGCTGGCTCTGCCACTAAATACTTGAGGGCCCATTGGAGATTTGTGCTGACCACACCCACATGTTGCTGCCCTGGAGGGGACAGAGGTGTCTCCACTGACAGGGACAGGATGGCTGCATCGCTGTCTGTGTCACAGAAGCCTGGCCAAGACAAAGACAGCAGCTTAGTGGTGCCTCCACTCATTCTGTTCCCCATTCTCCCCCCATCATTCATTCAATGCTAGGCAGATAATAATCTCACCTGGCTCCATTTCCACTGACAGAAGTGGCACATCGTCATCCTCATCTGACAGAGGGCCGTGGCTCGCTGACAGGCCTGAAAACAACTTCCAACTTCAGAGCGAAGAGGCAGTTCAGGGAGAGAGACAGCTGAGGGGATTACATCTCGCTCATGTTGTCACACAGCACGCACAAATAACACCTCACACAAAAGTAAGGAAATAATGCCTCACCAGTTCAACCAGGCATATCCGTGAGGTTCCAAACATTGGGTCCAGATACACAGAGCAGCTGGCATCAAGACAGAAACCCAAAGCCAGCAGCAGCTGACAATGAGGGCCATGAATAGGCCGAAGTCATGCACGGCTGGAATCTAAGTGTCAGTTAAGCAAAGCACAGTATAAAGGACCTTGAAACATTCAATTTGTGCTTATCGCAGGAAAATGGCTGCATGCTGACAGAGACACTTCTATTCATCCATAGCAGGGAAGCCATTTATACCTTGTGTGCAGATCCTATTAACAGTACCTGAGAGAAAGTATTAGCGGCGTAGGCAGCTGCAGTCGTGAAGGACGTGAGGAAAGTAGCTCGGCCAGCTGTTTTAATTGTGTAGATCATGCGCTGCTGTGGCTGAAGCAGATGAGAGGCCTGTCTGAAGGTGCTGATGAATACGAAGACATCGTCCACACCTGGGTGAAGACGAGAGAAAAGAAAATATGATAAATGTGCTGCAAATTGGGTTTTCCCAAACATAATGGGTAGAACCAGCTTTTTCCTTCTTACCTATACCAATAATAACAAAGGCTGCTACTCCGTTGAGTATGCCTAGGTACCGCACACCAAACACAACATGGTACAGGAAAAGTGCCATAAAGCAGCTCAATCCAATACTGGCCAGGCCGAAAAAAGTAAGAAATACTAGAGAAAGAAAAGAAAAAAAAAACAGGCATACCAAATAACTGACTCTGCTAAAGAAACTAAAGATATGGACATCTTAAATGAATTACAGTGTGCCATACTGTACCAGAGAAGGAGGTGAGGACATAGACCAGCACAGTGATGCAGGCTCCGCTGACGACAGCCAGCATCATGTCATTATGGAAGGTGTGTCTCACCTCATTATCAAACAGCTCCGTTCCCCCATACAGCACCTTCAGCTGGCTAAGACAAGGGAAGGGGATAAGTCCCATGTATGTATTAGTGTACTCATGTAAATAACCTAAGGCTTCTAGAGCAAAGTAATGGACAGAATAAATAGCTTAATGAAAGGGAAATTTTGAGTCATCATTTTAACCTGGTTGACTGATTGGCCAGGATGTCAGCATACTGAACCACAAAGTTTTTAAAGCGAGTCCTCTGTTCTTCGCCTCGGTCCTGCAGAGAGTAGTAGGATGGAAGCGGAGCGCCGAAGTGGATCTCACTACGTAAAAGTGAGGAGGAGAGATGCTCGGGGGACAGACTTTCATCCACATACCAGTAGAACTGTGGGTGGGTGATGGCCAGACTCAGAGAACCTGAAAATACATAGAAGGTAAAGCAGATCTGTTAGGTGTACTCTCAAAGGTGAACTTTGAAAATTCAGGTTTTTACACATTTTTCTCTATGAACTCACCTTGAATGTCAGCCAGATCTGGGCCCATGCCGTCATAGTATATTTTCCCTCCTCTCTCACTGGGATAGAGGTAAGACAGGAGTGAACTGGGAGGGGAGCAGTAAGATGGTCCCAGCGGCAGATCTCTCAACACCTCTAGAGGCTTCCAGCAGAATTGATGAAATTGCGGGTGCTGCATGAGCAGACGCTCCACATGGTGAATTGTTTCCAGACGTTCTGGTGTAAAGATGTTGCGATCACCCTTCCCTTGTGCAACAAACACCAGCTCAATCCTCCACAGAGCCTGGCTCTGGATGTAGTAATTGGGAGCAAACCTACGTTTCCTGATAAAAGTCAAATTTCTATCCCATGATCTTTCCTCGTCCTCTTTTGTTCTGTGATTCAAGCCCTTGTGCTTCTCCACTGCCTGACCCAAATCAGACACAGTCCTTTTATCTCTGTTCACTGCAGTTTCCCTCCTCTGATCATTTGCTGCTTGTAAAGGGTCATTTTGTGGATCTGTGGACCTCAAGTCCTCATTATCTGTCTTGTTGAATAGTCCCTGCCTGGACAGCTTCTCTAGCAGAAGCTCCCGCAGGGCTGCAGATTCACTGTTATCTAAGTCTCGCCTACGTCTGTCCCAGGACCCTAGCTGAGTCTTCACAGCGATGGTGAGGGCGTCAAAGCGTTCTGCAGAGAAGTGACTGTGAACCTCAAAGGCACTGTAGGAGAGGTCTATGTCCAGCGGAGGGCAGTAGAGGACCATGTAGGCAAACAGGGCACATGGTAACAGGATAACTACTCCTAAGACCACTCCACTGGCCCAGGGCTGTGTGTATACCCACCCTACTGACCTCCACACCCCACACACCCCTGAGGCCCCACAGAAACAATTGTGTCCTCCTCCAACTTCTTCCTCGTGGTCGTCTTCCCCCTCCTCTTCCTCCTCCTCTTCAACTCCTCTCCAGTTTGTCTGAAACAGCAGTGGCTCATCTTCCACGTCCATGACGACACCTGTCAGGGTCACAAAATAGAACTTGATCATCACTCACTTAAAGCAATAGATTTTCTTCTCTCAGGCAGGAGAACATATGCACAAAATAGATGTTTGAATTGTGAAAGGTTGACATTTCAGACAAAGTGAAGGACGAAGTAATTTCCAAAGTTGAAGTCTGCAAGCAAGGACGTGAAAATTAAGTCTGTCCGCAAACAGCTGTCGACAGAGGGCTTGTATTGGCAGCTCACAGGAGTCATGGAGAAAATTGAGGAGGGGAGACCTTTTTTCTCTAGGGTTTAGAGAAGAAAATGGTTGGCTAAGTCCTGCTTTAAGATGCTGATCACAAGAGCTTGGGGGTGAGACAGGCTAAAAGCTGTGATTTAATTCTTCTTTCTGTCAGCGAGCGCAAAGCATTATCACCCAGAGAGAGTTTGCTGGTGGCTTTCTACATATCAGCAGGCAACCGAGCTTTGTCTGTTCTGCACCAAATTAAATCATCTCACTTGTCTAATTACTGACAAGAAGAGCAAGTAGGATATTAGACAGGGGTGTGGGACAACAGAAAGTTTACCGTCTGTGATAGGCACACTTTGACTAATAGTGTCAATAGGTGCTTCTTTTTCTCTCCTCTTAACACAAGCTACTGTAGACAGTTTGCATTCAGGTAGCACGAAGCCTGCGAACTGCAGCAATTTATTTATTCTTTATAGAGGAGTGTTTTAAGGTCAGCCAGGTAAGATAGTGAATCTTAATTACATGTAAAAGATAGCTGTGCTCCATAGAAGAAGTGAAAATCCATCATATAAAAGCAGACTTTCTTTGGTATTTGTACAACTTATTGTCTTTGGACCAAAAAACACAGAGAACTCCTTGAAAGACAAACCTTGAAGCTAAAACTTAACTAGAAGCATCACGATTCATGTGGTTTCTGTCTGATTCTTAAACCTGAATAAACCATATTACACTTGTGTTAAATAAGTAAAATACCACAGCAATTTTTTTCATCAGATAGTTGCCTGTCTATCAGTTTCATGGCCGCCACATAATAGCTTTAGCTAAGTTTCTCACTTTTAGAAGCAAAAAGTAGAACATTATGTTCTCATATGTGGACTGAAATGTCCACAAGCGAACAATGTATTTTAAGTGGTTTTTCCTTTTATGAACCAGATAAGAAAGGCTATTGAGTAGGAAAGCAAGCGCTTGACTGTTTCTAATACTCTGTGAAAATAAGAGTCTATTTTGGGCCAAATTTTTAATCTGCAAAACACTTCCATTATTAGCTGTCATATTTCTGCACAAAGATAGCTGTGGTATCAGCCCACGCACCCTGAATGCAAACTTTCAGCACCTTCACAGAACAAATTTATTACTGGTGTGTAGATGTCCTTAATGTTTGATCTAGCAATAATATAAGTTAGTGCCACTCAGAGAATGAAATATGCAATCTCAAGAAAATCTTCAAATTATTTTCTCATTACCAAGTCATATTTTTTCAATATAAGAAGTAAAATAATGTATTCCATTTTTCAGGGATGATTTGAATCCAGTATTTGATGAGTATGTGCACCCAGCATGGGCTGTGTGCATTGCTTTTTTTTAATCTTTGCATTCCTGTTAAAATAATATAACTAATTATGTGACCGAAGAAGAAGGATCTGGGTTATTACTGTGCTGCTACTGTAATTTCAATGAGATACAGTGAATAACTGTCATTATTAGATTACAGCAATCATGTTAATCTCTCCCTCTCCAGCTTGTTTTGATTATAGTATTCTCATCAACAGAGGCTGTGAAGACACAACACAGGCAGGCAATGAAATATGAAGAGAGGAACTGAGGAGATGGAAAGACAAAAAAGAGAAAAAACAGTGGCGAGATTGAAGATGTACCCCACAGAAGTCACCCTTCAAACAAATGACCAGACCCTCAACATCTGTAAAAGGAAGAAACCCTGCTTTCTGCTGCTTAATATTCATTGCAAACTCTAAATGAAAGGAATGTCTGCAATTCTCTACAGCTCCCTTTCTGTGTCTGTCTCTACATCAAAACAGGCTGATTAGTAGTGCTGGTGTCAAAGTCTGACAGTTCCAGGAACTCATTAAAGAGTGATAGGGAGAATCAGTTTCAATTCAACATTAAGGCATGGCTCTGCGCTTCATGGCATCCATCGCCAATGGTGTACCTCACAACAGAAGGCATGGACATACAGTGACGGAAAAATAACTACAGTGATGCATGGCCTCAGGGACGCATCCTTTTCTCTCTCCTTGATGAGTCTGACGCTTCGTCACATCCAAGAACATCGCACCTCGTGTACAATAATTATGAGCAGTGTGCAGCTGCAAAGCACTGCGAGCTGTGCAGAGCTGGTATAACTAATGTGTTTACAAGCTGCCAGAATTGTTCAACACTGCTATTTTTCTGCAAAGATTAGAAGCACACAGTTGATTTAAACCCTGCGCAGGTGTGGATTAAAAATAGACTGTAATTTGGCACCCTGCTTCTTGTATTTATTGGAATAAAAGTTGCCTCCCTTATGAATATGACTATGAAGCAGTGTTCTTTTATTTGTTCAAGACTCGAAACTGAGACAGATTAATGCACAGAGTGGGTGAAAATAAACTGAATTCACCACCTTTTTGCTGTGTTTAGGGGCTAAAGTGCTGTGCTGTCTGAAAGATAAAACTACACTTATAATATGTTTAAGGTGCGTGGCTCTGCAGGTAAGAATGAACATGTTTACTTGATTTTTTAAAACAACTATTTACATTACACCTGATTATTTATTGGAGACATATCAGCTATATTGAATGTAATGTACTGTAGAGCACAAAGGTGGAGCGGGGCTGTCTTATGTCGTCTTCAGACAATTGTGAGCAAAAAAGAGGGTGAACCATAAACTCCAGCAGACCAGATCTGACACGCTCATGAATTTTTCTTCTGTAATAAAAATCTAGAGGGGCTGCATGAGCAATTTTAACCTTTTCTACATCTCTGGATTATGTCAAAGAGGTAAAGTGGAAGCTCAGTGAAATCCCACTATGCTGCGAGTCTAAACCTTTCACCTACAGTCATTTGTCTCAACATCTCTCTTCTCTCCTTTCAATCTCCATCACTCACTCTGTTGCCCTTTTCCTCGTCTAAATCTTGCAGGCTTTTCCTTATATCTCAATCTGGTCACAAAGGTGAGAGATTTGTAACCTTCATTGCTGACAGTGTCTAAAAATAATCTTCCACCCTCTTCGTTTTGTCTATTCCCCATCTCATCCAATATGAATATCACATGCTACCTACCCATATTTATGCGAGTGTAAACTCAGCCAGCATACTACCTCATTTAAAGGAGCATTGATTTCACCACTCGTGCTCTATGAATATATTCCTTATGCATGAGTGCTCAGCAGTATGTATATAAGCGGACACCCTTCTGTTCTTTATGCTCTGCAGGTCCAAAGTCCATGGCTCAACTTAAACTCTCAAGATCCTTTTGCACCGAACAATAGTTCATTTTTCTATTGTCGATGAATTGATGCCACAGCGAAGAAAACGCAAAGCTCTCTGCACGCTGCATGAGGCATACTGAGGATGAGCCAAGCAATTTTCCTCTGAATAAAACAGAAAAAATAAACCAATCTTAGCGCTATGTTCAAGATAGTTTGACTTTGGCAGTAAAAAAGAAAAGCAAAAAACATATTATATTCTGAACCTTATTTCCCACAACTTATTTGTCTCAGAGTTACTCTGATGAACAATACTTGCACACCACTGTGCTTGCAAGCAGATAGGATGAAATTTTATTGAACTGTTAAACCATCATTTGACTTTCCTTTTCATTTTCTGTGTAACTGGACAGTTGAATGGCTGAAGTAATTAATTTTACCAGTAAAACAGCAAAAACAAATAAACGCATCCTTCTCAAAGAATATGTCTGCAACACTGAGGAGATTCTTACCTGAGTCTGATGAGACGAGAATTACAGGTGGAGCGTTCAGGCCTTCTGGGTCCACTTGTGATGGGATAAACTTGTGCTCTGCAGTTTCATCTCGTCCACGCTCTAGTGTGGACAATAAGGAAAATGTACTGCTTTATTATGATAGTTATTAACTCATCATAGGAAAGGCATCAAGGGGATCCTAACAAGAGGAAGGCATATACAAATCCAATTCCCCCCAACACACACTCAATAGGAATCCTCTAATAGCAGTATCTAATAATGTGTTGTTTTCTTCTCCTTTTATGCACCCCGGTCCTTTCTCTCTTGCTCCCTCCCCTCCTCTCTTACCCGGTTGTCCAGGCGACAGAGTCAGTGAGAGACATTTCTTCCCAGAAGCTCCCCTCTCTCTCCCATGGCTTTGTTCAGCTTGCTCTGCTGAATGGCTCAACAGCAGAGAAAAGACGAGGAGGGAAGCACAGCCCGAAAGCTTCTGTACATCACTGACGGAAAGCAAAAGAGCCTGTAGGGATTTTATGGCAGAGTAAAACCATGCTTTTCACCGCTTCCACTGTTATTTTAAATGGATACATATGGTTGAAATCATGCTGTTTGTATTGATACTGCAGTCAAGCTCCCTCCCATCCAGTGAAAGATGGTATGGTCTAGTCTAGTCTCAGTTGGTGGGGAGGTGGGGTGTGTTATAAGAGGGCGATCACAATAACTGGCTACAGTGGGAGACAAAGTGCAGGCAATTTAAAATAATCACCTGAAATAAGAGATTATTTGGTTGTGGTTCATTTTCATATATCAGATGCAGTAGGGCTTGATTTCTGGGTATACACCACTTCTAACACTTAATGGGCTTTGTACATTTAGAACTGATTTGACTTGACATGTTTGTACTGATGTGCCAATTACGCTTTCCACTGGCCTGCAGCATTTCCAAGACCGCCTTTACTCTGTCTCATCCAACATTAATGACCAGCACTCTAGCCTTACTGCCACATGCAACTCATCCATTACCTTACTGCTTTCTTCAAGTTTAACTGGGAATGCCTTGACATCAAAGGGTGATGATCCATCATCTAAATGGGACCCAATAAATCTGATGTTGAAGTTCATCCTCTGTACAGTTGCTCTCTCTAAAGCTGCTGGTGCAGTGTGGAGTCTAACAGGGAAGACAGTGTGTGATGTGTGTGACTGTGTGTGTGTTGGCACCCTTCAGGCCACATCCTGCTGTTGTAGCTCTGACAAACTCATCTGACCAACAGACTTTTTCAGCCACTTGAAATCAATAAAGGAGAGCACAGTGAGTCTAATTACATCTATTGCTGTGGCACTGCTGAAGACAAACAGATCTTGTGAAAACTGATCAATTGTTATAAATGCATGTCATCAATAAAACCCAATCACACATAGCGCATTGTCCTTGGTTGGAGTTTAATAAGTCCCTCCAATCTCAATAGACTTCATTCAGGAAACAAGTATCACAAACATTGGCAGGCAAGAACTCTGAGGCAGTTGACGCATGATAATATACATTTAAATAATAGAAAACTTACACAGACCATTCATTCGTACTTTCACACATGCAAACATAGAGGGCTTTTAGAAAGACAGATGTAGAAGTTGTGTTCACTCTGATCCAAAAAAAAAAAAAAAATCGGAGTTGCTAATTCTTCGTCTTCCTAAGGCAGGCCTTAAGGAAAAAGCCTCATTTTATATTGAACTATTTGCTTTGTCTGCCTCAGTAGGGAACATATTAGAAGAGGTGAAACAATTTAGATATTATACCATTAAATGATTATGAGCACAAAATGAACATATAAGATTACAGCTCATTCAGGGACTGAGTATGATATATTACGACATGGGGAAATGAAAAAACTTGCATGCAGGAGGCTTCTCCAAACAGATCTCGCACTGCCTGGGGTAATTTGTCTTCATGAAAGTTACTGATATCATCTCGCTTTTACTATTAAAAGTGGAAAACAGCTCATATGTGGTCTGAGAAGGTAAACGGAATCTACGTAACAGTTAAGATCACCATATTGATAGAAAATCTGACAAATGATGCGAGAAATCTGTTGCAGTGAAGTTAAGTTTGCTCACTTTCAATCACACTGTCATTATTGTTGAGTAAATTTAATGATAAACATTCATCTAGACTATAGCTATCCAAATGTAATCTCCTAAAAACCACAACCGGAAGGAATGTCTGTTTTGTAGACCTTTGATCACTTCGATAATAACCACACACGAACCTGGAAAGAGTATAAATAAGATATGTGCTATAGGTGACTGTGGAAAAATAAGTTGGTATTGATTAATATAACACGTGGAAAAACAGTCTGCATTTCAGTTCTGAAATTGACCAGATTCTGTCTTCAGTGTTGCATTGCAGTCTACATCGATTGAGCTGGATTTTCACTTCTTTTCATCTCTGGTGAGTGAGTGTTGCTCCAACAGAAAAGGAATGTAGACAGACACATATATTCTGTATTTTTAGCACCTGCAGGGACTTATATGAAGCCCAGTTTGTGGAAAATGCGGACTTTGATCAACAATGTACCCTGAAGAACAACTTAAATAGCCCATATTATATTTCACATTTTACATTTACAGCAACAATTTTGAGACCCAACAAACATTTACTCACAAAATGATGTAAAATATTTTGTTCACAGCTGTCTCCTTCACGTCTTGCCCAAGTTTACAATAACTGCAGAAACACTTTTGGACTAAGTGTTTAATTATTTTCTGTCACTACGCAACGTTCACAGTGAAACAGTTCACAGCCGCAGTGTAATAATAATGGGCAACGGGTGACAGGTGAAAGATCTAAATGTGCTATGGTCATTGGTCTACGGGATAACAGTGGTACTGCCACACACACACACACACATTCTCGCAATCATTCTGCCGCAGACTCACATACACTCATACTCTCAGCAGTCCTGTGACAAGGGAACTGTCGTTTCCTCTGGCTACCACAGATGGGTTTCCCGGATCTCAGAGATGATATTATTGGCTTTTTTAAGAGCCTGAGAAAGGAAAAGGAGACAGTCGTTTAAGCACTGGCCTTAAAATAGAAGATAAAAGAAAAAGAAGAAGGACTCTGTGTTCCTGACACTCAGAATCTATTGAAAGAACAAAAGCATTAGCCAATTTTACCTCAAGCATCTGAGCAACTTCAGTCCTCTGCTGTGCCGTGTCCTGTGACTCAATGAGCAACTCCTGCAGTAGTGGCTGTTTGTAAAGTTGACCCACCAGCTCACTCTGCAGATGCTCTTTCACAAAGTTCACCAAGAAGTGCATCACAGTCTTTGGCACACTGCAGACACACAGCCCCAAGAAGGAGTTAGAAATTTCAGCATCAATAACAACTCAGCTTGACAAAAGCAACAAAGGGAGACTGGGAAAGGAAGCACTCCCCCCAGGGGGGTGTGGACTTATTTCAGTCAGACCTGTCTTGGATGCTTTTGCGGACGATGAGGAAGTAGCACTTGATCAGACGCTGGATGACCTCACAGTCCCTCTGTTCTCTTGTACTCAGCTTGCGCGATACAGGCACTGCCTGGCAGAGGGGGGCAGAGTGAATCGTTGATAGTGTGCAATGAATTCACGACTAGGTGTGCTGTCCTACTGCTAATCCCCCCACTCACTGTGTCAAGGAGGTTAATGGCCTGGCCTTTGCTGGGGCTGCTGAAACCTGGAGCCAGGGTTTTCTCTTCCACAGTCTTCTCATTCTTCCATCGTTTCCCACCATCAAGTGCCTCTGCCTGACAGTGAGAAATCCAAAGGGTCAAAGCAATTTTGTCAGAGCCTGAAATTTCACAACAAACTTGAATGTCTGGATGTGAAACGTAATGGCTACGGTTCTGCAGAACACAGTGTCTGCTGTTTGCCAGAGTAGAATAAATGATAATGTGAGTACCTGCTGTAGGGACAAATAACTACCTGCTGACTGTTGACAGATGCTGAGACCTGTGCAGCATCTGTGAAGTCTGGATGCTTTGTGTTGATATAAGCAAGTTCTATTGCTACTAAATTGTGAACCTAAAAAAAGAGGGACAAGAATAGGAGTTCTTCAGCCAAACAAATGAAAGATTGTTGGTCATTATAATTAGCGAGAGGGATCATCTCAGCTAAGCTGTGGATTACCATTTCATTAGTTATCGGCAAGCGCTTCCTCAGTAATCCTGTAACAACTTCCACAATGGAATCATGAAGTTTCGGAAATCGTAGAAGTTCCTATAAACAAAGACAAACTTTTCTAATAGTTTTGTAATTATTAATCCACTTTTCTTCAGGGAGTCAATGAAATATAAATCATGTTCATATCTTCAGGCTAACCTGTGTGCTAAAAGAGGAGCAGTGCTGGATGATCCTCTGTAGTTCTTCATGGACAAGCTCTACACAGCGTAAACTGGGCTCCTCCAGCCGCTTAATTTGCCGCTTCACCAACAACTCAAAAGACACCTCAGGCACAAAAAGTGCAGGCCGTGGTCCCTACGGGAAAAAAAACACATCCACACATACTCTGCTCTTTACCTGTGGTTTCTCTAAATGAGAGGGCTTGACTAGAATTTATATTAAACTAAATACATGAGCAGAACTGAGGAGACTCTTACTGTGGCATTGCGGATTGCAGTCAGGATATCAAGCTCAGTCAGACCTCCAAGGGGGTCAATGGACTGCAATGTGCGGCCAAAGGTTTCATGGAATATGTAACAGATCCGAGCACCCCCACAGCTGTTGAAAAGATGTGTTCAGCTGTGACACCAATGCTTTTTTCAGGGCTGTATGTCAGCAATGTTAATTGCACCAAAATGAAATGCAGTCGACCAAGAAAGGTCAATATTAGCTTCTAACGTATTAGCATGAATTAATCGCTTGGTGGTAAGAGAGCTGGAGTGAAGGTGCCAAAAGAAGACGCTGAAACTAATTTAATTGACAACTGCATTACTCCAAGGACATTAACCATTCTGACACTATGACACTATGTTCCAATGTTAAATGCTGAGTTCTACAACAAAAAGTAACAATTATATGCACTAGCTCTACCTAAATTAAATGTATTAAAATACTGGAAAAATTAAACAAAGGCCAATGTCCTTAAAAATTTACTTACTATGCATTGTACAATACAGATCTACAGTAAAATCAGACTTACAGTTCTGAGGTTTGGATGTGCCTTGCTGTTCCCTCTATGGTGTTGCAGTAATCGCTGGCAAACTTGGTGACAATCTGCAGCAGTGTGGCACTGTGGTCCTCTACGGGCTGACCATAGCTGTGAAGCCGTGCCTGGTACTGGGCACTCAGTACGGTCACTCGGGTTTTTAGTTCTGGTAGGCAGTCCCGGATGTGGTGCATGAGCAATCTACTGAGAGTCTTGGCCAAATAACGTGAACCAGCCCGAGAGGCAAGTGAAGGGTAGTGACGTTGCAGGAAAGCCTGCTCATCCCGCGTCGAGTCTTCCAAGCTCTTCTGAGTATTGATGTCATGCTGGCTCCTAAAAGGATAAATTAAGGGACAAGGAATAAGAGACAAGGAGCAACTTACATGCATCTACCAAGCAGAACATGTAATGCAGGCAGAAAATCAGGGTAATGAGACCAACATTACCACCCTGCTGAAGTGTAATGTAAAAATATTTCACTGGCAAAATGACTAAAAATAAGATTCTTTGTCAATTTACAAACCTGTTAACCACCCCGATTATTCCAAGCCTGACTGGAATGACACGACCTAGAAGAACCTCTAAAGCATCTGTGCCTGCATCCATCAGGTCCAGTTTACTGACCACCAACAGCGTTCGACGACCTGACAGACAGACAAGTGTGGTATAAGATCTAATGTATTTCATTACCATGGGAATCCCTTTAATGTGCAGTTTTACATTTATTCAAATCTATTAAGATATGAGAAAACTGAAAAGAAATAACTTTCTGATGAGACAGAATCTAAGCCAGCCAGAGAACATTTGGTCCCAGATACCTACATCACAAGCTGTACACAATCACTGATGGACAGAATGCTGTTGTCAAGTGATTAGGCCAAACTCCCTTACAGCTACTACTGGCATATTCTCATTTCTTATCAATCTGTTCTTCACAGTGCACAAAAAAGTAACATTAATTTTTAAGCAACTGTTACCAGCAGGCAACATTTGATGAAATGACTTGAGTGTAATGGGCTTCTCATCAATAACAATGAATAATTTAAAATACATTTTAACTTGAAGCATATTATGCAATAAGCACCAATGACAACAGATGAAATGGAATTGAAATAGGACTACAAGAAGAGACTGAGTGTAAAATATCCTACCATCTGGATCAACCTCACGAGCCAATTTCAGCGCATCAGATGTAGCCAAGTCAGAGTTGGCAGGGGACACCGCGAGGATGAGGGAGTTTGGATTGGAGATGAAAGATAAGATCATCTCCTGCACTTGAGCTTCAATGTCCTCCGGCTGGTCCCCAACAGGAACCTGAATGCAACAATAAGCAGCCAGTGTTATAGCAGGCAGTGCACAGATGTTGTGCTGCTGGGATTCTGTGATGACTGCACCATCATTTAGTGTGGCAATGTTTGTACACATTAAAAAATAAATAAACATCTTTCAAATAGCTGGGTGTACCTTAGTAATTCCAGGTAAATCAACCAGAGTGAGATTTAGAACCTTGGGGGAGAAAATCTTCAAATATATGGGCTCAGGACTGATTCCCTGAAAGAGGAAAATACATGAATCCAGTAGAAAAACAGTATATTTTAGGCATCACCACGTCACATCATTAGTCTTTTCTCACCTTGTTTTCTCCTGAACTGCGATCAGTCTCAGTTTCTATTTCTTGCCGGATTTCTTGGAAATCTGTGAAAATCTTTAAAAAGAGGTGAGGGAATGATGTATCATCTAAAACATAAACCACATAATGCAGGACAAAGATAGCATATCATTTTAACCTCTCAGATAAATGTACCTGGTTCTTGCAATGTAGAAATGTACCCCATTCTTCAGCTTTGACACCTGAACAAACACATAAAAGTATCTATACGTCATTTCATAAAAACATGCCAAAGTTATAGAATAATAATAATACTAGGGTTTATGGAAGACAATGTGTATTTTGAAAAGAATATAAATTGAGGTAGGTCATGTCAGACAGATGAAGACCAGACTGACAAAAATGTACAAAGAAAAAGGAATAATGAGGTGAAACAAAGAAATATCCATGCAGACCAACTATACAGAGACCTGGGTAGCTGATTTGGGCATTTTGTTTAACCCCATTTCCTGAAAAAAGTAGTAAAGAAGAAGAAAGACAGCATGTTAGAAAAGAGAAGCCAAGATTCTATGAAGAATAGTTAAAGGTTCAAACAGTGAGTGAAGGTGCCATATGCGATGGCCCCTAGATCTCAAGACAGGGATCTTGGGAGGGGCTTGTTAGGAATGATGGCTGAGGCCTGTGTTGTTGTGACTGCACATCTATAGAAGACTCATTTCAGATGAACTGCACTTCACCTGCAAAAAGGATGAGAGCTGGTGGCAGCAGGGGAACTAGTTAAAAGTCAGCTGATGAGTTGGACAGTTCACTATCTGGAGTTTGCAGATGCCTCTCATGGTCTAGTGATATGGTATTTGCTATCTGAGACTATGGGGTTTTCATAAACTATAGATAGATTTTATCCTTGGTGACAAAGATCCAAATTTAACAAGTGCATGTATGAAAACCTATGAAAAAACTGTCATTCGGAACAAATAATTTCCTAGAGGTATTTTAAATCTATCCAGTCAAAAGATCGACCAAATTACAGCAAAAGTTATAAATAAAACCAGTTTCATCGCTATCTCAAACATACAGGTCGTCATTCCTTTCATGAAATAAATCACAACTGACTAAATCTGTGGAGATCTGACTTATTTCAAACGAGCCTTCTATAGTTGTCTGAACAGTCACTTTGTCTATCCTCCATAACGATAGTTGGGCTTGGGTTGAGAAGTCAACAAATATTATGACCTCCCTTTCCCTACTCTTGTACACTTTACTTGGATGGAATTCATCATAAGTTCAAGGAAACACAGGAAAAAGAATCCATAATGACTGAGGAAAAAGAATCCATAATGACTGAGGAAAAAGAAAACTGCATAAGGCAGCACTTACACTAAGCTACATAATTATATGACTGTGGATGTTATTGATGGATGATGCTTCACTATAGATGTTGCTGCAAGAGGGAATTGAGGAAGAGCATTATCTTGTTTTCTTTTGTGAAGGATGTTCCACTGCATCCTGCGATAAAGAGATACAGTAGGAAGCACCAAAGCACCTTTCTGAAGATGTATTGAAAGATTCAATTAGGGATGTTACTATGCAAAAAAAAAAAAAAAAAGCTATATTCAACAACCTATCCTGGGTGGACTTCTATTGTCATACACCTGATCATATTCACACATCCATATATTACACCCCAAAGTAAAAATTTTAATGGGAAATTTAACTATAGTCTCATAGATCTCATTTCTGAATGAGTCCCAAAAGTAAATGTGCTGATTTTTCTTTTAATAAATGAGTTTTACTTTTAGTAATTTGAGTCATGTCAAGTATCCTCCTTTTGTTCTTCCTTTGAGCTAAACTCAACATTCCAGAGTATAATCTGCACCAATAATTATTAATACGAGCTTATTCAAAAATATTAATGAACAGATTAAATATGTAGGTACCATTTTCAATCTTCAGTCTCTCTTCCAGAGGAGCAACATGAACAAGCTGTAACACCAGAGGTCGTCTTGTCACTATTCCTGATCCCCGAGGTAAGAAATCCCGTCCAACCAGACTCTCCAACACAGAGCTTTTCCCACTGCTCTGTTAGGACACATAAACAGGCAATATAGCAACAGTTCTGAGGCCTTCTACAGAATAAGTTTGTATTTATTTATTTATATCTTTACTTACCTGAGATCCAACAACGACTATTTGAGGAAGCTGTACAACCTCTGCACCCACTGTGAGGAAAACCTCCTGGAGCCGGTTGATGGTGGGAATCAGAGTTTCCATCCTTCCAATAAACCGGGGGCACTAACTACACAACATACAGCAAACTGAGTCAAACAGAGTGGCCTTAACTAAGCCATACAGTGATTGTAATAATGATAATATAGCTACAAAATTAAAGTCAGCTGTATTTTCATCTGATAAACAGACACACAGACTGGACTCGATTCAATTTCTGTAAGCAGTAAACAAAATATAAAACGTTTCAGCTGTTTGACGAGGATATAGGAAAGTGGTCCTGATGAGAGGGGTGTAACGCCCAGCCAGACCAGCCACACTTGGCTGAATCCAAAAGATGACAACGCCAAAGTAAGATCCTATCCTAAACACTGACTGTTGGTGATTAATCAAGGTAAAGTACAAGAAATAGAGCAGAAGCACAGGCCAAGAGGCTCCTTATTAATGTTAGCTAATGTTAGCTAGCAAAGCTAACTGTAAGTAAAGGCAGGAAATGACAGAGATGTGCTAGCTTTGCAGCAAGGGTAACTTGCACGATAAAGCACCCGAAGCTTCGTTCTTATCTTACCGATGTTTAACCGAAATATTCGTCCTTATCCAGTGTGTCTGGCGTTCATACTTTGAAGAAATAACCGAACGTTAATTTACCAAAGCAATTGTCCAAAAATAATCAGCTAGAGATAACCGTCAATTTACCACATATCATGGGCGGTACTCTGCACTTTGGATCATTGTGATTGGCTTTAAAATATGAATCACAAGCGTATACAACACCTGATTGGCTAATGCGTAAAACCGCTACAGCTTAGTCCCGCCCCTGAAAGGCTCTGAATACCAACATCTTCATTATATCTACAGTTCCCGTACAAAAATGCTATATATATTACGTATTATAGCAATGTTACTAAAACTTCTTGGATAAAAAGTTAAATAATAAGACACAAACACCAGTCTTTGTTTTTGTCTTTTAATGTCTGTATAAACATGATATTTACAAATCATACAATGAACATCAGTTAGTTATGGGATAAAACATGTATTAACTTTTGCACAGACTGTTGACAGAAAACACTCAGTCATCATCCAACACAGACATTACTAATAAATATACTCCAGTACAAGTTAGTGTCCCTTGGGAGCAACAGCAGCTGGAGATCATGTGAAACAAACGGCATAAATGGGTTCTTTTGTATTCAAATAGTCATCAGGTCTTGTGTCATTACTGCATAATCAATGACGTGGACCAATTCAGGAGGCAGAATTTCTTATCCAAGCTTGCAGGTCCTGGATAAGACAGCCCTATAGCTGAGATAATCAACAGTCTGCATTATCCATGTTCACCCAGCCACTGAAAAAGCACACACCAGGGGCTCTCTGCAAGAAAAATGATACTGTATTTTTCTAAACACTGTATGCATCTCCAAGCACTGAGCACCTTTCCAAAGACCATCACAAAAAGCAACTTCCAGCTGAGTGTTTATTCTTAGTCCATATATGATGTGTCCATGCCTTCTCCATCAGGGTGAAGCAGTCTTCCAGCCAAGCGCTCAATGTCATCAAGGCTAAGTTGTCGAAGTGAACGTTCATAGTCCTTGGAGATAAAGAAAAAAGTGTGTAGAAGCAAAAGATTAACCATCTTATCAGAAATAACTTTTATTGTAACCATATTAAAAACATAGAGTAGAGAGGAAAGACAGCGATCTTCAATTTCTTTACTTAAAAGTAATTTCTTTTGCCACAAAAATCCCCTCAGTGTTGGCTGCTATGAAAGACAATACACAATCTAAACCAAATAAAGTAACTGTGGTTTACAACCCATCTAGTCTGCTGAGCAGAACAGAAGCCAGCATAACAATATAAAGTTCAATGGCAGTTTATAGAAGAAATGAATTAAATTTTGCATCAATCTCTAGTTGTGAATTACAGTGACACATGAGCAACACATTAACACCTAAAAACATGAGTGCCACTTGATACTTTCAGGAATAACTTTATTGTCTGAAAAGTCTAGCTATGATACTCTAACCATTCCTTAGCAAGCTCTTAAATATAGATAAAAACTTTGTAATAGAACATCTGAGAGTTAAACTCTATCACGACAATATAGTTGAAAATGTAATCAATGATGAGTGTTTAATTTCAGTCAGTGTTGCTTACTTATTGAACTCCAATGTGTCACTGGATCACTCAGATTCTATTAATTTATTCTGTCTATTTATGTTCCACTCTTACACACGACTACATAAACAACACAGAATGTCTAGGGTTGGTGTGTATTAGAGGTCCACTGTTACAAAAAATTGTTTGACTCTTGAGCTGAACATCTATGTCAGTGTAATAACACCAAAAAAAAAGAAAAGAAATGAACATCTGTTTTATCAGGGGATATGGTTTTCTGTTTATGAGCAAGAGAGGGATTACAGTCAGCATTTGTAAAAATGATCAGTCAGTTGAGTAGTTTCCCTTTTGAATAAGTGTCTATTGTAGATACATATGAATATTGTTTTATAGTTGAGGGATAAAGTCTCACCACATTAACAATACAGACTGCTCACCTGTTCATTAATGACACATAACTGGGATAAACTTTGGAAGGTAGGCACTTTTCACACATTTCAGGTTTCAAAATTCCACTAGCACCAACACATCAAAATAATTAGAAAATATACAACATAGTATTGTATAAATTAAATCAAACAAATATCCACATGTCAAAAGAATGAGATAAAAAAATGGACAACAGGGAATAAAGCTGCATTTCAATACCTTAATAAGCTGCTCATGGACTTTAGCTGCATCTGCAGGACTGAAATGTCTTGCAAGGACAGTAGAGACAGTCTGCCATACTCCTGGTTGTGCACTGCTGCTACTGCTGCTGCTGGCAGCTGTTCCTGAGGCTCCAGTCCTCTCACCAACCGGACGGATTACTAGATTCAGTTTAGCCTCTGGCCCAATGGAATAATCACTCAATCTGTGTTCATCTGAAGGAAGTAATACAGAGTGTAGTCATTAAAAATGTAAAGCTCTGAATTATGCAGATAATAAGTTCCTGTATGAAGCAAAGAAAATTCTCTTCATTGCATAATGAAAGATCAGAAAAGCAGCAGTTGGCAACTAACCTCTTAAATATGCAGGACTGAGAGCTATAGATTGTTCAAGCCCAATACCATCAAACTCAACAACACTTCGGTGTGATGATTTATAGGCTGATGATTGCATATTAACTGTTAATTAATTACAGTTTTTTTGTTTGGGTTTCATTCTTTCTTTTTACTGAGCTTATGAAAAAAGTTAATTTCTCCCTGGGGATGAATGCAGTTCACCTTTATCTATAATGTAACTCTGCAAAACTGTTCTGTACCTGCAAGTGCTTTGCCTTTGTAGAGTAACCTCTGTTGATTTGCTGGTATGTTGAGACGTTCTGACACAAGTTCTTTCACTGTGGACACCTTTTCATCTTCAGTCACCTGGAGAATCAGAGACATGATAATGTGTTCTCAATAGATGATCAAGGCCCATATGAAAAGCCTTTTTCTTATTTACTGGATCTTTCAGTCTTGTTTGCAGACTTTTAAATGGCACTGTCCTTTGGTAATAAGCACTGCATAAATAGCCAGTAATGGACATGTTTGAGTGTGGGCAGGGCATTAAAGAAACATGACATGATCACCAGACAATGTTAAACACATATGACATAGAGTGAATTGTCTTGCACAAACTATTATAGTATGTCCAGAAATAATTCTATATTTCATACACATTGCAAAAATATGTGCTTTGAGTCCCATGCCAAATTGTTTTAATTAATATACACTGGAGCTAAACCTGGATAAATTTGACTGGATATACAGTACCGTGATGTACAGATGGAGCAGATATTCGTACAGGAGGTGACCTTCAATAGCACAGGTTTACTGACACCACCTCCAACTTACTGTTATTGGAACGTAAACAAAATCGTAATACTGTTATCAAAACAAAAAAAAACGTGATCCTGCAGTACTGCTTTTTTGCATCTTACATACAGCTTACAACTTCTTTCAATACGAACCACCAAGCAAAGACTAACCGAGTCCATCACTCGACCATTCTACTCTAAAATGATAATGAAAGGGTGACTCAATAAGAATAGGAAAAAGTAATTATTTAAGGAAGTGGCGAACCGCTTACAACAATGCTAGCTAGGTTACTGCATGGACATGCTAACGCAGAGAAGATGTGCTCAAACAACCACTACGTTTATCTTACAGTCAGTGGTTTTTGAAAAGGTAAAAAGCTGTAGTGTAATTCGCAAAGTCGTTTTACTCTAAAGAAACGGTATGTGACAAAGAACCTGCCTTGCATCTGATGCTGCCATTATGCTAGCGTCAGTGAGATAGCATTTAGCTCAATGCTAACACCAACTGGATTGTGTGCTTACCTGTACGCTGCATTCTTTACCTTGAAGAGGTTTTACGGTAAGGATCATTTTGATTATTCCGCTAACAAAACAACACACAACGATACGTTGAAAGATTAAATAACACAACCTAGCCAGTAATGTCACTTAGCTATCTCAGAATAGGCACAAGACTTCTTCTGACGACGGACCATCTTCTTCTTCTACGGATCCTGTTTCCGTCAGCAGAGGCTAGCGCCGCTCAGTGGCAGGAAGCATGAACTACGACGATCGAACATTAGCAATAAAAATACATCAACATATTGTAAACGCATTGTATAATCTAACTTAACCTTATATAAGTAGACAACTTCAGACCCTAATTTGCCTATTTTAAGACCTTACCAACATATTTCATTTACATGGACTATAGAATGAACTGGAATAGACTATTAAAGACTATACTTCTTTGCAAAATTTCACATTATTTTCCCTGAAAACATACTAGTTTTTGTTTATAGTTAATGTGATAATTTAAAAAGAAATGTAGGAATAAAATAGCCTGGAAACTATGTTTGTTTGGGAACAGATTAACTGAACAAGTCATGAAAAATAAGCACCTGTATGAGATGACAGAATTGGTATTTTAGTTTGGTGGGATTAGGGTCAAAGCTTTAGACTACAAATACTGTATTCAAATATAAAATTAAAATATGACCTAATTGTAGTCAATTATCATACCGGTTAGTATTAGCTTGTTTATTCATATATAACCTAGTTTTATATAGCCTGTTTTCGCTTATATTGTTCGTGGTGAACTATACACAATTTGTTTGATTTAACTGGAATTTTTTTTTTTTCCAAACGCAAGTCAATTTTAGCGTTATTTTGTTGATATGCGTCTGTCGTAAAAATGTTTAAGTCGTTGGAAAAAAGTGTCTAAAAGGCATAGGCTGAGGTAAAAAAAAAAAAATAAATAAATAAATAAATAAATAAATAAATAAATCCCAATGTATACATTTGTTTCCTTCAGTCAGTGACATCTTGGGCGTTAAATGAATAATGTGCAGCAGCTCCCAGCGTCGGGAAGGTATCCCCAAGCATCTAATACCCCAAAGACCCTCTGACCCAATTGGGATCGGGTCCGTGCATTTCTCATCTCACCCTCCCGGCTGTTCTTCACACTCTCTCGGTCATGTGATTGCCTGCTGTCGGTGCCCAGCCCTGACCAGCCCTGAGCCAGAGAGGAGCATCCTTCAGTTGGGCGGGTATTGAGAGGAGATCTGCACTTGTCGAATAAACTGTCTGCTGCCAAACCGGGACAAACCTATTTAGGACAAGTGAGGAAGACCTGCAGACTGTCAGATAGGCTGGGGTAAGTGACCTCTGTGAGTGATGAGAAATGAAGCACGGTGATGTATTTTTTCAGAAAACAGCATGCATCTGGGTTTTCCTTTAGTCCAGTTTTAACGGGGACGCTGTCGGGCTTTAACTCATGTATTATAAACTGCATCAGACAATAACATTAAAAGGTGCACATGCGACCCAAAATTCAAAATCCATCCCATATTCCTGCAGAGATAAAAGTGTGCGACTGTGACTCACCACTTTGTAATGATCTGATCTTCTTTGCAGTTTACTCTACTTTCCTTTTTTGTCCTTCTTCTGTATAATCTATAACCCATTTGTGTGCGCGTTACACTTCTACACATAGTTCAGGGGATTAAAACATAAAGTTGTTGTAAATGAAACAACAGAAAGCATTTTTGGAGATAAACACAGAGGCATACAACATGCTCTCTTTTTGTTTTGCTTATTTTATTTTATCTTTACTTAATCAGGCAGTCTCATTAATATTCCAATCTCTTCTAAAAGAGAGACCTGAGAACAAAAACACAAGTAGCACCTTAGAATGCTAATGACATGCCTTCAGGTAAAAGTTGTGACAGATTTTTCTCAAGGTACGTTACTCAAATAAACATACTGATCTAAATAAGCACAGAAAGAAGCAACGTATTAAAAAAAGTTACATGTAGCTGCAATGCAACCTTACTTGTAATAATGTGTTTAACCCATAAAAACCCAAACATCCACCAGTTACTAAAAGCATCTACTGATCTAAAGTATTTAAAACCTGTTAAACCATTAATTTAAATCAATACATTTAAATAATTAGTGTAAAATGCAGTTTGTCATCTATTCATAGTCATCAGATATGACCCATGTGGACGTTCAGAGGCTCTGTAGTGAACATTGAAACACCGTCATCTTCTACAGCATTGATTCACCAGTAAAACTCATGGAGTTGGATCAGTGACAGTAGATGAACACTTTATTTAATTTATGTTCTGTTAATGATATATTCTGATGAAAAAGTCACTTTTTCTTCAGATTTCTCTGTTTTCATACAATAATCTTTGAGTTTACTTTGAGTTTTTATGAACATCTAAATTAAAATACATGAGTTACAGTTAAACATGCAAAATACAGAGGATAATATTATGATAAATGGTGATAAATTATTTAAGAAAAGTTAAATAGAGAGAGAAAATTAATTTGGGGTCTGACACAAAAGTGGCTCTGGGTTCTTTCGGGTTAAAGAGATATTAAAACTTGGCTGCAATTGTTCAGTTTAGTTTAGCTGATTTACTTCATTCATTAAAAAGAAAAAGAAAAAAGAAAGACACAGAAAAAGAAAATCTGCTTTTACATTTCAGCAGAATGCCCACATGAATAAAAAGGAGCAGAAAGAAGCTCTATCTGCCCTTATTTAACAAAATACCTGTATGTTTACAATAACTACATACAGAAGTGTGAAATCCATCTCTTAACACAATAAATTATGCATTACAATGCTGTAATTTGTCATTTATGATTCAACATCATTCAAGTGATCATTACATTCAACACAGTCTCAACCACCAAATTAATTGCCTGTTTCATAATCATGCGTGCAGATAATGGGTACGCTGCGTGACCTCCAGTTTGCTCTGCAACTAAAGATTGAGGAGCTCCGACAGAGGGACACACTGATAGATGAGTTAGAGCTGGAGCTGGACACCAAGGACGAACTCATTCGGAGGCTTCAGGAAGAACTGGACCGCTACAGAGCCACTGTCTCAGTTTCGGGTTCCTCTGCAGCCAGTGCCAGTACAGCAAACACAGCACTGTCATAATGTCACATTTCAACAGGTTGCATGAGCATTAAACCCACAAAAACCTTAAACTGATGGTATGTTTTTCAACAGCATGCTCTGCTCTGGAGGAGGACAAGCAGGGAGCCAAGAGGAAGACGGTCATTTCGGAGCCTTTCACTCTGGACCCAGTTACTTTGGCTATGGTTTCTCAAAGAAGCTGTGACAAAAGCCAGGAGTACGGGCACACAATGTTTCCACATCTCCCAGGGAACACAAATTGGTCCCTGAAATGTTCAACGCTTGCTAAGTAGTGCCTGCAGGACTGACTCAATAAATATTTCCAATCTGTCTGGCTGCACATGACACTGTATTCAAGGCTTTATCAAAAATTGCTCTTAAATGATACATTTCTGTCATGCCTTCATGCCCTCAGGTCTCAGCGGTTGATTCAAGCAGCATTTTTGAAGAATGACCTGTTGAAAAACCTTGGTGTTGGAGAAATCAAAGCCATCATCAGCTGTATGTATTCCACCAGCATCCATCAAGGCTGCTATGTCATTCAAGAGGGAACCAATGGAGCGCAGGCCTACGTTTTAGAAGGTAAATCATTACACTTGTGCGGCTGCTGGCATTAATCAGTCCTCGTGATATGTATCAGCACTTCCTTGAGATGTCAAACACTGGAATAAGTCAGATATGAATTTTATCAAATCAATTTCCTCACCACTGCTTCACTTTGCGATTAGATAGTAATCTGACTCAGCTTTCACACACAATGATGTGAGGGTTTCATGTTTGCAAAGGAGAAAAGGAAGCATTTTAGGGAACAACAGATGACCCACATGGGTGTTTTTGTCTTCAAATGTCATCTTGATGCAGGAGATAGTGTAAGAGAGGCTTGAAAAGTGCAGGAGTGTTTGATTGTCCTCAGGAATTTTGGCTGTGTTGATAATGTGATAGTGAAGGAAGAGTGTTGATGTGTTTGGCAAGTTCAAAACATTGTCACCCTCTTTGTTTCAGAAATGATTGTGTCTCACTTTCTACACGGAAAACCTCAGTCAGACAATTGTAAATTAGATTTCCAGGTAAAAAAAAAAACCATAAATATACTTGAAATCCATTATGGGTACTCAATTCAATTCAATTCAATTCAATTCAATTCAATTCAATTCAATTCAATTCAATTCAATTCAATATATCTTTATTCATCCCCTTGGGGCAATTTAAGAACAGCAGCGGGGCACAACATATATTAAAAAGTATTGAAATTTAAAAGACAGTCAACAATAGAATTAAAATCTCCAAAATGTACAATAAATAAACAAATGTACAATAAAAGTGACTGTGGTAAAGTGCTGACAGTATCGCAACATACCAAGGTGTGTGTGTGTGTGTGTGTGTGTGTGTGTGTGTGTGTGTGTGTGTGTGTGAATTAACTGCTTGCATTAAGCAGTGTCTTTAAACTCTGTCTTTTTTTCACTTGCGTTACAGAGGGGAGGCTGGATGTGAAAAAAGACGGACTGAAGCTGGTCACAATCGAACCAGAAGACGTATTTGGAGAGCTGGCACTCTTGTACAACTGTATCCACAACTACTCTGTCTCAGGTATCAAATATCAAAGCTTTGTTTTTGTTGCTATTATTCCAGGAGACATTACACCCAAACCCCTGTGATTCTTCTTCATTGGTCTGGGTATAAGTAATTCAAGCAGATTTCTGGCAGTGGTCTCAGACAGAAAACGTCTGATGAATGTGAAATCAAAGACCTTTTGAGATCTTAGACAACACGACGCTTCAAACAGTTTTCTCAGCGATGTGGGGAATTTAAAGCATCTTCTACTTAAGTGCATAACCCATCCATCTTATACTCTTTTCTCATCACTACACCATTTATACAACTCAGGGGTAATAATTCGCGATAATCCTTGGGAAATAAAAAGTGTGCTATAATTTCCTTCTAGTATTTAATCAAAGCTTCCTCAGAGGAAACTTTCTCAGCCATCTCTACTCGCATCTGACCCGATTTTGCGAATAAATAGACTATAGAGACGACCGGGATGAGTTTAAATTGGAAAAAAAAAAAAAAATCAGTGTATGTTGCCGTGTTTAGTCCCAAACCGTTCGTTTTCCTTTTACGCAGCTTTCTTTATCTTGCATACCTGTCACCCTTTCCAATTTACTGTTTCACACAATGTGCTTTTCTCTGCGGTAACAGAGCTGGGCTCAGGCTGTTGTCCATTTCTGTCGGTCCATCCCTCGGATCTGTTCTGCGACCAATGTGCTTATCACCTTCCTGACCTGATTTCTCTTCTTTTTTTCCCCCTTTTATTGTTGCTATTTTAAGCTTTCACTCAGGCTTTTGCTCCTGTGGTCAGTTCAAGGTGGCCGAGGATATAACAGAAAATATTAGAAAATAATCTTTATTTTGCTATTTTTTTTTCACAGCTTATGGGTTGAAATAAAATGCAGGGGCTGTAAATTGAATTTCATATAGTGCCGAGTTGAAGACCAGTGGTGCATATCCAAATGAGGAAATTGAGATATAAGAGCTGCTCTATGTTATCAGACAGTGGATCTAATTAGACCGTCTAAAGGACACTTACTTCCGTTTGCAGGAAGCTTCAGTGAATCAGTCAGTATGGGTCATTATTAATTTACAACACTGTCCTTCACGCTCTATGATAAAGAATGAGAGTAAGAATAGGTTAGGAAATCAGGTTAGATTTATAATACAAGTGGCCCTCAGTAAGAAAAATAAGCACTCACGTCTTATCTTATTCTACATGAACAACATTATTCATACAGAACTGCCTTGCTTTTCCCAGAAGGCAGACCCTCTCCTGTCAAATATCAAACCATGTACAGCAATTTACTATCAACCAGGACAGGATGGAATTATCATGGGTTTAGTGTTTGGTCTTTTATTGCATTTTTCAGTTCGGTTTTTGATTTCAGTCCAGTTGAGGTTAGTTTTATTCCTATTTTGATTTTGAGGAACGAGTTTTAGTTTAGTTTTTGATTCATTTCTGTATTAGTTTTAGTTTTTCAAGTCCTATGGCGAAAGCTTTGAGTCATAGAAGCCAGAAATGGTGGGATGACAGAATGCGTGAGATCAACTATGATTTACAAAAGCCCCGTATTATCAGAAGCCAATTTCTGAACTATTATCATTGGGGGAAAATGGAGGAATTAATCTGATTTTACTTGCTATCATATGTTGTTTTAGCTTCTACTTTGTTGTTAATTGTAGTTTCAGTTTATATATTTTTATTCCACCGGTAATTTGAGCTTTGTTTCCTGTGCTTTGGCTCACACTGTGCATCCACATCCATCACAGAAGGAGCATATCCTTGAAAAGTCTGTTCGATACTGACTGTACCTCTTGCTTATGTTTCCATCTGAGCTCCGCCGTCACTTTCATAACCTTTGTCACTTTCTCTGCCTCCTTCTTTTGATCTGCAGCTCAAATGGACAGCAAGCTGTGGGTTATTGACCGTAAGACGTACCAGACCGTACTTATGCAGAGCGGTCTCAACAGCCTTTCTCATTCAATGGAGCTGCTGAGCAGGTAAACATCAAGCCAATACATTTGATTTGACACAGACCAGACTTGAGCTGCTTTGTATTCTAGCACCTTTAAAACACTATCACAAAGGCCATGCTGTTCTTTTCCACTACGTTGCTGCTAAAAGCCCTTCCCCTTTCATAGTGCATTCTTTTCGTATGTGTATTGAATATCCTGAGTTACTTAAAAGCTATGGACAGATTAAATCAAACCCTTTAAAGCTGCTCCTGTAGATGACTTCTTATCTACTTTCTTTGTACCTGTTTGTCTGCAGCGTTCCCTTCCTGCAATCATTACCAGAGGATGTCATGATGAAACTGTCTGATCTCACTGAAGAGGTGCAGATTAAGTGCTTGAAATCAAACGTACAACACTGTGCAACCATCAAACAGAATCTAGCAAATAGATTATGTGTACAGACAGACGGTCCGCGTGTAAACATGGATGTTTACACGCGGACCGTCTGTATTTTCATTCCCGGCTCTTTTGTTGGTATAGGTAGCATAATGCCATCAAATAGAATCCTTCATTTTGTAGCTGGCATCTCTGTAGCTGTTTTTTTTTTTCTTCATTCCTTCATTTTTATTTGTGAAATTAGTCAACAAACCAGGTAACACAAGACAGACATAAACAAAGCATACATTCAGAACAAAACAAAACAGCAACAACAACAAACATATGCAGCGTACAACAACCTAAAGCAGTTACATTTTAATAGTAGGTATATTGTGAATAATAACAGCATAGTCAGGCATGTATCTGTTTGCTCCCATTTCTTCTTGTTTTCTTTTCTTTTTGCTTCTGTTCTGTGCAGACACACTACACTGAAGGCGACTACGTCATCCGACAAGGGGCCACAGGAGACACCTTTTATATCATTAGCAAAGGCCAGGTAAACCTCTTTTATGGCCGCTGCACAAATTCAATGAGGCTTTCAGACAGAGATGGAGAAAAAAAAATTAATCATGGATGACAAAATGTCAAAGGAGCTTCTGAAATTGCTGTATGATGGCCATAATTGACTGTGGCACTTTTCTACATTGCTCTCTCAGATTACCCACTTTTCATGACATCTGTGTGATTTTCTAGGTGAAAGTGACAGAAAAGAAGCCGAGCCACGAAGAGGAGACGATCCTGTTGAAACTGTCAGAGAGACAGTGGTTTGGAGAAAAAGCTCTATGGGGGTAAAAAGATTACACTTACATTAGGCTGAGCAGCAGTTTTTATGACACTACCACATAAAAGTAGTCTCATTTGTGTCAACATAATATCAATGTCTTTATTCATTATTTCCTTTGTTTCTTTTTAGTGCGTGATTTGTATTGTCAGCATTAAACCTTTCTTATCTTAACTGACTTTGTCATTAGAGAGGACATCCGGACTGTGAATGTGATCGCTGCAGGGGACGTTACATGTTTGGTGATAGACAGCGAGTAAGTGAATACACTGAGGGGGAGAAAATTCTCTTAACTTGGATTCCTCATCTTGTTATTTGGAGAAAATATATGCTCCTGTTTTCCAGAACCTTCAAAGAAATCATGGGTGGTTTGGTATTTGACTGCAGTCATGAGGTGCAGCAAAGCAATCCACCCAAATCCAAGTGAGCAGCTATGTGATTTAGATTTGTCTAGACATTGACTCTTCACCTGTAGAAATTGCAAGGTATCAGCTCACTTATGTTTTTTCCCCTTGCGAACAGGTCAGACAAACCTGCCGAGCTCCCTCCGTGCTCCACGTTAAACGATTTCCAGATTCTGTGCACTCTTGGGGATGGAGAGTTCAGTCACGTAGATCTGGTAAGTGCTGACCTTTGAGCGGCTTAGACATGTGGTGATGCACATCTCCTGTGCTGCTAAAATTCCATGTTTCTATAATGTAATCTATTGATTTTCACTCCTGCAAGGTGCAACTAAAGAGCAACATCAAGTGTCATTTTGCCATGAGGGTTCTGAAAAAGAAGATGATTGTCAACAATGGTCAGCGAGAGCATGTTCTGAGAGAACTGCATGTGTTAATGGAGACCCACAGCTCATTCATAGTCAGGTGTCTGTCTTTCAGCAGCTCAGATCTAATCAGGATTGTTCTGATTACATAACATGGAGGTGATCTAAAGCAGATCTGTGACATGTTGCTTTGCCTCTTGTTAATTTCAGGCTACATAAAGCCTTCAGAGATGCCGAGAACCTGTATATCTTGACAGAGGCTTGTCTTGGCGGTGATTTTTGTATTCTGCTCAGAGATAGGTAAGTGCTTTTGGACTAATGTAATGTAATATTAATGTCATGTTTAGATCCACATCATTATGTTTTCAGCAGGTGTTTCGTTATGTGATTTTTGAGCTGACTGATGCTTCATATAAACACCACACTTACTGTGAATCTCTGACTTTTAATATATTTTATTTCAGAGGATTCTTGGATGAATACAGCAGCCGATTCTACACAGGTTGTGTAGTCGAGGCTTTGACCTTTCTTCACTGTCGAGGTGTCATCTATAGAGACGTCAAGCCTGAAAATGTGGTTCTGGATGAGCATGGTTATGCTAAACTGGTACTTTTGACTGTATTATAATCTGAAAGTGACAACCTTCAAGCAGAAAAAGTTGGGACAGAGGACAGGAGAAAAGATTGAAATTAAAACAGTTATTAGCAAATGATTTCACTACTATTAGAACATTATGTGATGTTTCACCTCAGGAAGTATATGGCTTTTGATTCTTGCAACTCATTTGCAAAAGTTGGGCAGTTTAGTTTTTAACACATTTCTTTTGACAACACTTAAAAGAGATTAAGACTTGCAGGGGAAAATTTGTTCCAAGAGAACAAACGTCTCCAAACTTCTTGTCTGCTACTGAAGAAAAAAAAAAGCATCATTCATTCATCTTCTGAGCTTGCTTTATCCTCACTAGGGTCACATGGAGCCTATCCCAGCTACTTAAGGGTGAAGGCGGGGTACACCCTGGACAAGT
>JAQQZY010000029.1:23368319-23383850 GCA_030068375.1 Ostorhinchus rueppellii
TATACGCACGACATGATCGGATCGTGTTATTTAGTGTCCATGTAAACAGTTGATTAAGATATTCCGATCATCCAAGACTTTCATCGGATTGGGAAAATGTGTCCATGTAAACGTGGCTAATGTGATGAAAACACAATACGATAAAGAATTCCCCATTACTTGGATGATAATGTGTGGATATGGTTTAAATATAGAGTTTAAAAAGAAGTGAACAAGGAAACTCAAACACAAATTAGGGAAATGTGGGATTATTTCTGAAAGATGTTTTTGGTTTCATTATAAAGATTTTTAACACATTCTGAAAATTTCTCTCATATTTTTCCAAGACATTCATAATTCTATGTTTAAACACTCAGTGATCAGGTAGTATGCATGCACAAAATATTTACACTGGAAGTTTCAGGTTGGAATCTAGATCCTTTTTTCTCCATACTTTATTTTTACTCGTATATTTAGGGTGCACTTAGTTAAGCTCAGCACTCTGGTATTTGGTCCCTCATCCGTGCTGGAGATAATTACTATGGTTGGAAAAGCAGCACTAAACATCACGTTTGTTGCATTCTTGTGCCTGAAACACCATATGCTCTTCATGGTTTTGCTATGTGTGTGATATTTTTTTCTTTCTATTTTGTCCTAGTGGTTTCTTTTCTATCTTTCTGTGTGTGTGGTTTTTTTTTCTCCTGGCATGTCTACATATCTTGGAGTATGCAACATGTTAGAAGTTGTCCAGTTGGCCAAATGCCATCTAACTGCCATCCAAGACTTTGACAGCTACAGTATCGGGCGCAGTAGATCACATTTGTATTCCTTGCTGCACAAAGATGGAGGATCTACCTTAGAGGACATGGCAATATATAATTAATCTGATTAAATTTATGCTTTCTAAAAGTTGTAGAAAATCACTAAATCACACAATTGAGATCGTTCTTCCTTGTGTGCTTGGTAAAAATACAACCTGTGTGGGCGGTGCAATTAATCGAATTTTGATCACAATTTCGATTTGTTGTCAAACGATCTCAAAACTCATATAATCGAGTTGAAAAGATTTATTTTCCGTTTTTCTTTACACAATTTCTGAGAGACATTCATGCGCAATACATTCCATTCCATTGCAAAACAGCTGTAAAGTACATATTTGTAGCCAAAATGTATTTTCAATTTGAATGTTTGGGTTTTTTGAGAGCGAGAAATGCTGAATAACAAGCAATTTCCCAATTGTGGGATCAATAAAGTACTTCTAAATGCAGTGTGAAACTCAAAATTATTCATTTGAGTAATTGTGATTTCAATATTGACCAAAATAATTGTGATATTGATTTATTTTTTTTTTTCCATAATCGAGCAGCCCTAGTGTACTGCGTAGTATCCCTCACATGAACTACCTTTTGTTATTGTTTTTCATTTTGCACATTGATGCGATTTTAGAACAGAAAGCTTCTGTTGATTTTATTTATTTTTTAATGTGATGTATACAGACATAAATTAAAGTCTTGGCTCTTGTGTCTAAAATATTGCCCAGTCCTATCACTAAAGCATTGTAATTCTCCTGTGTCCTGTGAGGTGAGATGCTAAAAAAGCTAAATATGGAAGGTCTCCCCCCTCACAGTGATGTCTGAACCTAATGCTTATTAAATGAAACTGAAAACTGGAGTGAAATGCACAAATGTTGCTTTGTCAACGCAATTCCTGGTTGGTTTCGGATGAATTTGAGACGTGATGCCTCGAAGGTGAAGTGAAGGTTGTGCAGGAGGCCTGGCCTTTTTCTTCTTTTCTTCCTCTCCACAAGAAAAACCCCATTGTGACTAAGTGTGTGTCTGTGTTCTTTACGCTTCATTTGGGAATCACAGCCGGAAAACACCCGTGCGTTTCATTCTTTCACTTTTGCTCGTTCTCCCTGCTGCCCGGTCCGCCTCACGTGTCCCCCTTTAACTCTCCCCATCTCTCCTCGGACCACTCGCTTCTCAGAGCACATGGGAAGTGCTTGGAGTTCATTGCTGGTGTTGCTGGTTACTGGTGTGGGCAGAGAATGCTCTCTCTCCCCCCCCCCCCCCTTCCTCATCCCACCTCCTGTAGTTTTCTGGGTCACGGGGGGATGCATTCCCTAGCGTTGCTCCCATCACCACAGAGCTCTGTAGGCTACTGTACTTAGTCTCCCCATGCTCTTTATGCATCTGTTCTCTAGAGGAAAGTTGATTTTGCTTGTTTTTATTGGGAGCACTTTATCAAAATATATGGCTTCTGGCTGTGTTAAGAAACAGATAAAAGACATGTAACTGAAGGATAACAAACAGAATCCTAAAGGGCATTTGTTTCCTACTCTTTAAAAGGAGCAGTTTATACTATAATGTACTATTTTACCATAATGCTGTCATTATTTTTGACATGTGCTCATTTGAAAGTCTTTGCTCTGTCTTGGTTTGATTAGTTTATAGAACTGAAGTACCAGAGCAGATGGTACGTCCCCTAAGAACTTTTACTGAAAAGAATCAAAAACCTGTATATCTTTCCACTGCAAATATGCTGTAACAGAGCTGCGGATCCTTCATTTTGGACTAATGGTACCACCACAGTTTCATCTTCTACCTGTCAAATTGTTATATTAATGAAAAGTGGAAGCTGTTTTTACCTCCACCAAGGAGGTTCTGTTTTTGCCAGGGTTTGTTTGTCTGTCTGTTAGCAACATAACTCAAAAAGTTATGGATGGATTTTGATGAAATTTTCAGGATATGTCTGCTCTGGGTCAAGGAAGAGATGATTACATTTTGGAGGTGATCCGGGTCACCGTCTGGATCCAGGAATTTTTAAAAAGGATTCTTTATCATTGCAAGATAGGGCATGGCGGCACAGATTTGTATATGAGGTCATTCAGCGCCATCTAGTGGAGGAAAATACAAACACTACCTTTAAAAAAAAAAAAAAAAGTACAAACGTTACCTTGGTGGAGGTCTGTTCTCTCCAAGTGGTGTTCTAGTTTTTTTCTGTGGCAACATCAGTTACACCTCTGCCATGTTGGACTGGAAACCCCAGAGTTTCTAGTCTTTGGTGAAATTGCTGTTGTTGAGCTTTCAGAACTGGTGAGTAACTTTTCATTCATTCATTTGTCCATTTTCCAAACTATTCATCCTCAACAGGGTTGTGAAATTGCTGTAGCCTTTTTTTTACTGGACAACAAATCTTAACCCAAACAAGACAACTGTGCCTTTTGTTTTCATTCACCTGATCATTGAGTTATGAGTTATTTAACATGAATAATTCAGGTCACACAGCACAGACTGTTTGAAAGATTGATTTAAATTGGTGCTCATGTTGCATAGCAGGTGGGTTTCAAAACCAGTTTTTGGTTTCTGTTATTGTTTCCATCTCCCTGTTTTTTTATTTTATGATACATTGGCACTCTAAATAACTGCCGCGCTATCGGCTCGGCCTCTGCCTGTCAGCAGTAGTAAATGTGTTCAGACATGTTTTCAGCCGCAGGGTATCTGCTACATGCCTGCCGTCTCCTGTGAAACTACACCCTGCCACTTTACCGTATTTCTAAAAGGTTTCACAGTTGGGCATCAGAGTATTTTTATATTACTGTGACTTTGTTTGGTGGATCGAACATCATTTGCATTGAAGCATATATTTAAGCTGCGGTTTCTGCTCAAACATCACTCGACCTGACTTTGTGATCACTCACAAACAGGTCTTTGTCGTGTGGATGCAGTCAAGCCAGTCAGGTTTTCCAAAACCAGAAGAAACGAGCTCAGGCTGTGAAGGTGCATTTATGTGCGCTCTTTTTTCTTTTCTTTTTTTTTCTTTTTTTTTGCATGTGTCTACCATTTCTTTTGCCTCTCTTTGTTCTTCCAGGGAGTAAAAGCTGGGAACACAATGGTCCCTGTCTGCCTATGATAATGGCCATTATAAATAGGAGAGAGAGCGGAGGGAGCAGTGGAGACAAAGAAGGGCATACAGGAAGTTCTCTTCTCAGTGAGCTGTCATTTTTACCTCCAGCAAGGAGGTTTTGTTTTCATTACCGTTTGTTAGTTTGTCTCTAGTTTCTCAAAACGACTGCTGTAGTGGTTTTCATGAAACTTGGTGGAGGGGTTGGGCCTCAGCTATGGATGAACACATTAAATAATACTAAGACCAGGATTTATCTTTTTATATTTAACCCTTTACCAACAGCAGTCTCTCTGGAGCTGCATTTTGCACTTTACAGTAAAAAATGATTGTAACTCCTGAACTGTTTCCATCTATAAAATTCAAATGACATTGGAAAGCTGAGATCCTGAGCTTTTTAAGACTATATAACACTGTACAGCAGTAATGTGGAACTGTTTCAGATACTTCCACTCATGCTAAAAAAAAAAAAAAAGCCTGGAAATAACAAAAATATGAATCTATAATATAAATACTGAATGTTTAAAACCAAAAAGCATGTTTGATCAGATGTAAAATAGTTGAAAGTATATTTTTGCAAACTCAAAAAGTTACATTATGGACATTTACAGTTGTTTATGATAATAAAAACACAAAAAACTTCAAGTCTGTTTTTTATGTGTTGTACTAAAACACACTGTTTTAAGCATTTATTATTTATAATTATCATAATTAATGGCCTGATATTGAAAGTTAAGTTCTTCTTTAAAACAAAAATGCAAAAGAATTGGCAAAAAAGATGTTTTCTGACACTTTTATTGCAAAGAAAACGTGACTCCACCTAGGCAGCCTCATAATGTTAGACTTAAAAGGGTTAAAATGAATTCTAGGACTACAGTGCTTTGTTTCTATCCAATTCTTGATGTAACCTTTAATAAAGTGCATTACATTGCATTAATTTATCCATTGAAATGACTGTGGGGATGTTGCTACCTGCTCTGTTCCTTCAGCAGGTGTAAACAAAGTGCTTCAGTTCACATAAATTGATGCTTGAAGTAGATAATAAATTCCCTGAGGAACAGCGTGGCATCATTTTTGCCCATGAAGGGAAGCAGTGCAGGACTGGCCTGGTTAAAGAGGAGGGAGGGGGATGATATCACCCTTTATTCCTTCTCCTATTGGGTGATGGGGGTGGGGGGAGAAAGTGGGTGAGAGGTTGAGGGGTGTTCAAGGAGAGGAATGGATGTGGGGAAAGGAGAGATTTATTAAGTGAATTCCTTGCCTGGTGGAAGATGTAGTGGTTTGTTGCAGGAGGTTGAAGTGTGCACTCTGAGGATTTTCTTTTTTTTTTTTTTTTTTTTTTTTTGAGTGAACGCTGTCAGAGTTGGCTTTGAGGTTGTGGATCATTCTCCATTTGCTTCCCCCTTTTTCTTTCATTCATTCATTCATTCATTCTTTTTTTTTTTTTTTTTTTGAGTATGAACAATAAAATCTCTGGCAGGGAACAAGGGGGGCTGGACTTGCAGGCTTTCCCCCCACCCTGTCTCACCATCAGCCTCCCACTACTACAGCACCCGGACACTCTCTCCCCGTTGGATAAAGGGTGGCACAACATGACTCACAGTAACCTCTTTGCCTGTTTTTGTTAAGCCAATCATTATTACTTCCTGGTGTGTCTCCCCTCCCCCTGAAACCCTCCTATACAGCTCAGCCCCTTTCTTCTCTTCTCTTCTCCACTCACTGGGCTTTGCCAAGTCTGTGTCCCACTGTGGTTCAGGCTCTTAAGCAGACTCTGAGTCTGGTGTTTTACAGTGTCAGAAGCAGAACAATGCTTTTATTTTACAGTTTCTTTTGGTTTTCTTGCATTGCTTAACTGAACTGAGCTGAAGGAAGATGCTTTCTGTGTAAAAATATATCGGACTAATTCATTTTAAGTGCACTTTTTTTGGGGGGGGGGGCATTATGAAATGCAGCACTTAACCGTGTAAATTTAGGGTAGCCGGACATAACTGTGCAATGCAAATATTTATTTTTTCCCCCCAAAGAAATGAAACTTTAAAGAGCTAGATCTATTCTTGTGATGCCTTGCAACTGAATTTCTCTTCACTTAACATTTGCAAATAATTTATCACCGTTTATTTTGTTATTTTGCAGGTATCTTTTTATGTGAATGTTCATGAAACCAAGTTAATTCAAAGGTCTCTCTATTAAAAAAAAAACCAGGGACAGCTAAAGAAAAAGTGGCTTTTCCAGCAGAATGTCATTTACTGGAAGTAAAAAACAAGCTTCTTCAGCCCCTGCAATTTGTCAAACTACATGGATGATTGCTGCTCTTTTATTTGTGAATAAATCTAGCAGAAGATGAGGATGTTGTTTCCATGTTTACTACAGTCTCTAAACATAATAAAAAACAAACAAACAAAAAGCTTAACTTCATGAAGCCGAAAACCTGAGAAACTGCGTTTTACCTGAATTATTTACATGTATTGATATGGTTAGTGGATGTAAAGTAAATAAATAAATAAAATAAAGTAGACTGCTAAATTTGAACCAGTTGTATGAGGTTTTTCCTAACTTCTGTATTTTCAGATCTTATGTGAATATATAGTACATAAGTTACCATATACATATTGAATTTCAGTTTCTAACCTGGTTGACATATTTTATATAAAACACAACCATGTGTTGTAAAACTCTTCCAGCCCATTTATTGAACGCCTGATCTTTTCTAAATTTAAGTGTATCATCACTACTTTTATCCAGTTTGCAGGAGGACAGACCTCTGCTGGTTTCCTGTTGAGTAGAATTAATCTATATGGCAAGAGACAGACAAAGGTTATGACATTTTTCTACTATACTTTAGGGATAGAATACTTTACTTTTTTGTTTTTTGTCATTGCACAAGGGCAGTGAAATTGGATGCAGTTGTTAGTGCAAAATACCAGAGATAAAAGTCTTAAAATGAATAGTAGAATAAATAAATAATAGTAAACTCTACAGTACATCGCGCGCGCACACACACACACACACACACACACACACACACACACACACACACACAGTTGCTTTCTCACTGCTCCTCTGAAATATTGAACCCTAAGTTCTGCTGCTATATAAGGTGGGTGCTGAAATAGCTCTTAATATATGATATTCCCTCTTTAATAAATGGATTGTGAAGAAAAACTGAATGCATAGATGACTGTTCAGGAATATAAGGGCGTTTCAGTTGAAGAAGAAGAAGAAGAAGTTTAGAATCCTATAAATACAATACTGCTAATCTAAAGACATTTTCTTGTTAATGTGTACTGACAGCACCCTGTGTATCATGTTATAACATTTTACTGACTAATGAAGCGCAAAGAGGGTGATACTAGCCAATAAAAAGGCCTTTTTCATTTGACTAATTTTCAAATAAATGCAGATGGACTCATGAGTCTGTGAGTCATTTCAACACTAATGATACTAATTTGCATCATACAAAAATAAGCACAGATTAGAAAAAAAAAGAAAAGGTAGTAAATGACTACTCTATTGCACCAAATCAGAATAAACAGAGGGAAAATAAGGACACATGGGATGTTTTTGCTAAACAGTGGATTTATTTTCCTAAAGAAGTGTCTCATTCTGCTCTGTGTTTATGGTTTTGCTCTCTATAGGACAATGAAATGCTTGTGATGTGACTGCACCATATCATTTTCTTTAGTTTCACTACATCCTTCTTTTTCTTCGTCTCCCTCTCAGAGCTATGCATTTTCAGGAGTGGTTACGGTCACTTCGCTCCAGTGTTGGACTCAAAGCGCCAGAATCAGAGGATTTGAGGAGTCTCCTGCCGTCGCTGCCTCTGTCCAGCTTCTCGCTGTCCTCCTTCTCCCTGTCGCCCTCCTCTCTGCTCGGCTTAGGAGCCCTAGCTTCTCTCACTGCCTACTACCTGGTGACCCGTCCTCGACCCATGCGTCCTCCTTGTGATCTACAAGCCCAGTCTGTGGCGGTCAATGTGAGTACGCCCCTGTCGTCATCCTACTGCTGTGACTTCTGGTGTTGGTCATTCATCATCTGTTCACTGTGTTTGACCGGGTTTGTTGCAGGGGGAGCCGAGCTGCAGACGATCGGCTCTCCTTGAGGATGATTCGCTGCTGGAGTTTTACTACCAGGACACCAGGACAGCCTACGACATGTTTCAGAGAGGCCTGAGGATCGCAGGTGATGAGTGACAACAAAACACCTCCTTTATGTTCATCATCAGTAAAAAGATTAAACATGGCTGTACTCTCATCTAAATGAAACGCATTTTGGTGCACTTGTCACTGAACACATTTCATGCAAAAAAACTACCACTTTTTGCACTTATTCTAAAAAAGATAAAATTCCTAATGAGGTACTTATACGGCCAATGAAAATGAATGTCCTGCTAATATTCCTGTTTGCATGTAGCCTTGTATACCAGGATTAAAAATAGGTCCCACATGTCTTAAAGAAGTGATATTTAGCTTTTCTGAAATGGATTGTGAATTTTAAAACATTTCCCTGTGGTCTATATAAACTGTAAATGCTATGTTTGGGTCTGAATTCTTCATTAATTCAACTCCACAGGTCCATCTTCTTCTTTTGTTTTTTGTTTTTACTTTATTGTTTTAACATAAGACACAAAACAAACAAAAACAGAAACAGTCACAGGTACATTCAGACATTTGCATACGGTTTACTGTCCCCAAATTTAACGAAAAAGTCCCATTTTTCCAGTTCTTTACACCCTTGTGCTGCTGTAGGCGGAGCTTGCATGTTATTTCCATTAAATGGATCTGGTTGACAATCTTTATCACCGAGGAGATTGAAGGAGGATCCTTTAAACCAATGTTTGTTGATGGCTTTTTTGCTTGCAGCAAGCAGTATTCTAAATAGATGTCACTTTTACATAATTCCTGTGGGGGAATGCCAAAAACAAAGTAGCCAAGAACTTATCAAAATGAACACCGAAAGCTGAACACATCTATTTAATCATCTCTCACCTAAAGCCAACAATATCAGGACAGAACCAGAACACATGTGATCTGCCTCGAGTGAACCGCACTCCCTCCAGCAGGGAAAATGCACTCCAGAAAAATGTGATTTTCATACAGGTGTAATAAAGAAACGGACCAGCCATTTCCAACAAAAATCCCTCCGTAATAGAGAGTTTGTAGGACAGCTTTAAGATTTCCATCCCTCTTCCATCCCTCATCCCCCACAGGTCCATCTTCAATCCTATTTCTGAGTAATAACAGCAGAAAGGTGGTTTTGAGTGCTGGCCCTTTAAATGCAAATGAGCCACTTCAGGCTCCACCCCCTCCAGGTTGCTGACCATGCTTTCTGTCCTGTTCAGCCATTTGTGGTCGTTAATACAACCAAGAAGTGAACATTTTAGGTAATCAGCTCAATTACCTGAATTACAACTGGATATATAAGAAAATATAATGTAAATTAAGAACAATACAGGTTGTAAATGACTGTATACAGCATAAATTCAGAACGTGAATAGAAATGTGTAAATAAATATATGCCTGTGTATAATCTTATATTTCATAATAATCCTATCATAATTTTGAATGTTATTTATTATTTAAAAAAACAACAGCATGAAGAAGTGTATTAAATATTATAATGAAACGTATGTCACCAATAGTACTGATAGATACTGATAGTTTGATCAGTATCTTAATAAAATCTTTATTATTGTTCTGGTGCATCACACTGAACAAACACCTCATTCCATTACTTTTTTTGGATTCTCACTCTGTTACTGTGAATTTTTTTTTTTTTTTTTTTTAAAGCTAAAATACCAGTTAAATTCTTTATATAATGTACTCTCATATTAGGCTAAATATTTACACTTTTCTTGAGGAGCAGCCTTTTTTCCAAACCTTGAATAACTGCTGTGTATTTTTCTAACTCCGCTGTTTTGACAATGAAGATAAATTCCTGTTTTTATTAAATATTTGGTTATTAATCCTTAATGGCATGTTAAAGTACTTGCTTAGACCTACAGTTTGAGTTATTATGCTTACTGCTAAATAAATTTTTAAAACCAGACATGGAATGATTAGTATTAGTGCACTGTGCTTTCTCATGGTGTTACTCGTGTATCTGGTATTAGAATTTCTCATCCTCGAACACACTGTGGACAGGGGAGTTCTAATGTCTTTCAAGCTGAGGTTAAGTTAAGTGTGAGTAATGTTTTATTCTTATTTAGTCAGGTAATTCCATTGTTTTTTTTGTTTTTTGTTTAAGTAATATTGCTTATATAGATATGGAAGCCCAGTTCCACCAGTGGAAAAAAAGATGAGATAAAAAGTCATAATTATGAGATTTAAAAAGTTGTAATTACGAGATAAAAAAAGTCATAATTATGAGAAAAAAAAAGTCATAATTATGAGATAAAGAAGTTATAATTATGAGAAAGAAAATGCACATATGCTTCAGTTGTACCGACAGAGAAACGGGTCCATGAACGCCTCGCTGGTCCAGCTACACAAATGACGCTATCCCGTGTTTGAAAGGTTGCCATTACAAGTGACTTCATGAGGGCATGATATAGCTTTGATATATTTTTGCAACAATGAACTAATTTAATATTTCAAAGCTATATCATGCCCTCATGAAGTCACTTGTAATGGCAACGATTCAAACACGGGATAGCGTCATTTGTGTAGCTGCACCAGCGAGGCGTTCATGGACCCGTTTCTCTGTTGGTACAACTGAAGCGCATGCACATTTTCTTTCTTAATTAGGACTTTTCATCTTATAATTATGACTTTTTATCTCATCTTGTTTTTTTTTTCCAGTGGCGGAAACGGGCTTCCATACATGGGTGAGTTTTACAGTTTGAGGTACTTTCTGACCCCAGTTCCAGCTGTATCAGAAAGCAGCTCTGTTTGTTATTATGCTGCAAAACTTATGTAAAATGCAGTTTTCACAGAGACCTCCCAGTAAACATGTTTGACCTGATGGACTGTGTTGTTTTGTGTCCTTCAGGAAGTGGTCCGTGTCTAGGCTACAGGCAGCCCGGGCAGCCGTACCAGTGGATCTCCTACACCGAGGTCAGACATCTGCAGACTCTTCAACCCCCATAAATAGCATTACTATGGTTACTGCTGTTTGTTTACTGGGTTTCTCTGACCCTCAGGTGGCTGAACAGGCGCAGGTTCTGGGCTCTGGGCTGTTGGCTAAAGGCTGTCAGCCGAACCCCAATCAGTTTGTGGGGATATTTGCACAGAACAGACCAGAGGTATGTTTGGCAGTCTTACATTTGCTTAAAGACAGATATTTTCTACTCTCAAACCTCAAGACAACCAGGTTTAAAGTGGGATTTTATTTGGGTAGATCCTAATATAGACTTTATTTGTATGGACAACTCTGCCCTCTGAGCCAAGAATGACATTTTTTATTTTGGTCAGAAGAACGTAATGTACAAATGTAATTTCCTGAGTCTATCAACAGGAATACACGATACACTGATTTTTATGTCAAATGTTTTTATTAGGGCACATTGTCGTACGATTACATGTTCATTGCATACAGAATTCATGCAGGATTTTTATATGTGGACAAATAAATGTGCAGTTTGGTCAAAGCAAACTCTTATTTTTATTTCTTAACAAATAACAATAAAGAACAGATGTAAACATAAAGTACAAAATATAAAATAAAATAAAAAAATCCCACCCCCCCTATTACCCATCCATCTGTTCTTTACTTTACTAGAGTGAAGGGGGAAAGTCCGTTTCCGCTCAGAGGAGTGAGATATTGAATGAGGTGACCAAGTTTTTTCAAAGAATGTGAGTTTATCCATAAGACTAAATCGGATTCTTTCTACATCACAGGTGTCAAACATGTGGCCCGGAGGCCAAATCCAGCCCGCCAAAGGGTCCAGTTTGGCCCTTGGGATGAATTTGTGAAATGTAAAAATTACACTGAGATTTTAACAATCCTTTTAGTTCAGGTTCCACATTCAGACCGATTCAATCTCCAGTGGACAGGACCAGTAAAATACTAACATAATAACTTATAAATAATGACAACTCCAAATTCTTCTCCAAATTTTCATCTATTTACACTAAAACAAAGTAGAATTTTGCAAAAAATGTGAATATGAACAACCTCAAACGTCTTAAGAGAAGTACAATTTCACCAATATTCTGGCTGTTATTAAACGTTTTGTGTTTTTGCAGATCCACTGTGACGTATAAGTTATAATGTATATGTGTAAATGATAAACTAAGACATAGTATTGTTAAATAGTATTGTTTGTTCATGTTATTCACATTGTTTAAAGGATCGTTTGTAGCTATAAACATTTTCATAATTTAAATTTACTTTTTTCGCTCTAAAACATAGAGAAAAAGTTGGCGTTGACATTTTTTATATATTCTCATGTTATTATTTTACTAGTCCGGCCCACTGCAGATGAAATTTGGCCGAATGTGGCCCCTGAACTAAAAGGAGTTTGACACCCCTGGTCTAGATGGAGTGTGTTAGTGAGGTCACTAAGCCACAACCTTGTGGAGGTTACATCTGTCTCTTTCTTTTTCCAGTTCAAGAGAAGTAACTTCTTTGCAATAATTAGACGATAAGAAAGGAAACACTGCTGGAAGTTTAGTTTTTCCACATCATCTGAGACTCCCAAAATAATAATGGGTGGTTTAGGTTCTAACTGTATGTCAAGTATTTTAGATATTAAACTGAACATATGAAGCCAAAATGTCTGAACCTTGGGACAAAGAGCAAAGCTTACAACACTGACTTTTAACACATTTGATCGAATATCCCGACTGAGGATAAATCCATCTTACATTTTGGAGCACAATTTTGGGAAGATTCTGGAATTTTCTTCATTGCTTTTTATGGCAGAGCATATAAGGCAGAGTATATACAGTAGTGTTCACCATGTCTGTACACTGTCATCTTTTAATTTCTGGAGAATGACGCAGAAACCAGAAACTGTAACAGTTTATTATTCTGATTTGAGGCGGATCCATTTGGTATTTAGCAACCAGTGAAGTTCAAGGGGTCACTAGAGTAAACAATAGTGGAGAAAAACTGGAAAAGCACCGTTATTTTCACTAGACGTGTCACATTTTATGAGTTATGTGTTGGAGTGGTGACTTTTGAACTAGAAATCCTTTCATTATTTTTCTGGTGAACTACCCGTGTCCTCTGTCTTCAGCAGGAAAACTGAGAGAAAATTAGCTACCATTAGTAAAAAGCACCACTTTTTGGTTTCCATTTGCTTCTCCCTCCTCATATTTTCTACTATCTCTGCAGGCTGCATGGTGCCACTAATCCAATTAGGTATTTTTTCCCATTTTTGACCAATATTTTAAATATATTCTACATGGTAATTCTATTCTATGGACATTCATTCATTTTACATTTATGTAATAAATATTAGCATCTTAGTTACTGATTATTGTGTACTTAAAGATTGAGAAAAAACTGGTAAAAACTGCCCAGAAAGTAATAGGAAACAAAGATTTCCAGTCCCTCCAATCAATATCTGAATAGATCGTTGTTCGTCGGGCTCACAGAATCGCTGAAGATCCATCCCATATCCTCCACCTGAAATATGAGCTATTCTCAGGGAGATGCTACAGAGTAAGCAGGTATAAAACCAACCATTACAAACTCTCTTTTCTCCCAGCATCCATAGCTCTGTTAAATAAGAAACCGGCTTCGATCAATGAGCCCCGAGTCCTCTGTCTTTTATTGAACCTTGCCTAAGGTCTGCTTTCTAGAACTAGCCGTGTTCTTACTATGTATGTGTTTCACTGCTTTTTAATTTTTTACTCTTTAAGGAATGAAATTACTCCCACCCTTTTAAATGAATTAACCTGTGGTATCAATTATATTTCTTCTGTTCATTGCATCTTGAAGTGAAGTATATGGACTGATTCTGCTAACTTCAAGGTTTTGTGACCGAGTTTGGGATTGAATGTGTCCAAATGTGAGTGCAGCAAAGTGTAGCACTGTCCTCCAAAATAAATGTCCAGTATGGGACAATAAAGTTGATCCTGATCCTGAACTTTGTGCATTGACATCTATTAGGGGTGTTAGAAAATATCAATTCTGCAATATATCACGATATTTCATTTCCCAATACTGAATCAATATTTATAGATATTTATTCAAATGCAGATATAGTAGAAGTTCATTTTTGTTCGTTGTTTTTCTTTATTGCTTCCATTTTCTTTATTATTTAACACTGTTTTATTAAATAATGGTTATTTGAAGCATCCTGAAAGCACTTTTTACTGTTCCTCTGTTGGGATCGGACAAAAATAATGTTATGAACTAAAAGAATATGAACGTTTGAGCAGGATCTGAGACTGCAATGTCTGTAAAATACAATTTAAGTTTTAACAGAGGAAAATGTGATGCAGCATCAGATCCTGTTCTGATCAAATAAAAATGTGTTCAGTATTTGTGCATATTTCTGGTGTAATTTAATTCTTCAAGGAAATAATTTTTTAAAAAGAAAGAAAGAAAAAATTGCTTTTTTTAACAGTTTCATGATATATCGTGATATATCATATCGTGATCTTAGTATTGTGATTTGTTTCTATCGCCAGATTCTTGCCAATACACACCCTTAACGTCTATGATCTTTATAACCCAGACCCGCAATGTAATCTGATATTCCTGTAACATTTATGCAAACCCAAAATTAATTTGGCTTTTGCTACTATTAATGTATCCACATTTGCTCATAATGGACATTGAATTATTAACTTGTGTTGCAAAAACTGACAGCAACAAAAGTATAGGGTTGTGGGGCCTTTGCTGAGACATGTTCTAAATGTCATTCTGTTTATAAGCTTTGAACATTAAAATAGCACCGATCTATTATTAGCAGTTTATAATATTATTTGTATGATAATTGCAGTTATCAGTGTGTTGATTCATATTGAAAGCAGAGTGCTGGTGGTGGATTTGGGTCTCTAGGGCAGCTATTATTGGAGCAGTCTACTCCCAAACTCATTTTGTGTGTGTGTGTGTGTGTGTGTGTGTGTGTGTGTGTGTGTCTATAAGACTGACTGCACTGACTGCATTCCACTGTACACTGAGCTTTTTGATCAAACAGTCGATTGGCAGCGTGATGTTTTATCTAGAAGATGAATGTTTGTTCTATAAATATGAAATGCACTGTAATGAAGATCATAAAGTCTCAACAGGTGATGGACAAATGCTAAAGTCTGGATTTGAGCTGAACGGTGTGTCTCTGTCTCCCTCTGCTGGTGACAGTGGATTATCTCAGAGCTGGCCTGCTACACCTACTCCATGGCTGTGGTTCCTCTGTACGAAACACTGGGGCTGGAGGCCATGGTCCATATACTCAACCTGGGTGAGTCAACCTGCAGATATGGTGAAAAGACAGCTTCACACCATAAATAAAGATGGCACTGTTGTTTATCCGCAGGTGTACAATATTTGATCCACCTCTATTGAATACTGTAATACTATGTTTATTTGTAACATAAGATACAAGAGCACAGAAACGTGGTATTAACTAGAAAAGCACTCGGAGAGCGCAGACCTCCGCCAAGGTAGTGTTTGTACTTTTTTTTTTAAGGTAGTGCTTGTACTTTTTTTAAGGTAGTGTTAGTACTTTCCTCCACTAGATGGCGGTGAATGACCTCA
>JAQQZY010000029.1:23386737-23402557 GCA_030068375.1 Ostorhinchus rueppellii
TGGGATGAATTTGTGAAATGCAAAAATTACACTGAAGATATGAACAATCAATGGTGTCAAAATCCTTTTAATTCAGGTTCCACATACAGATCAATATGATGAGTGGGTCAGACCAGTAGAATATCATTATAATAACCTATAAATATTGACAACTTCACATTTTCTTTTCGCTTTATTGTAAAACAATAAAATTACATGAAAATGTTTACATTAACAATTTATCCTTTTACAAAAAATGGGAATAACCTGAACAAATATGAATAACCTGAAATGTCTTATGGAGTATATGCAATTGTACCAATATTCTGCCTGTTACTAATTGTTTTGTGTATTTATAATAGATGTAATGCACATGTATAAATGATAAACTTATAAACTGGGGCAGAATATTGCTAAAATTGCACTTGTTATTCTTAAAAAATTTCAAATTCATATTATTCAGATTTTTAAGGAAACTTTGCAGATGTAAACATAATCATAATCTAATTTTACTTTTTTTCAGTGTTATTATTTTACTGATGCGGCCCACTTGAGGTCATGTTAGGGGGAATGTGGCCCCTGAACTAAAATGACTTTGACACCCCTGGGATACAGTCCGTTCTGTGACGTGAGAAGCTGCTCACTCTGCTAGTCAGGGTTAAATAACTTGGTCTCAGTAGAAATATCAATCACTCCAGAAATGATCTAACAAAAGGCTCTTATCTATTTGCTAAGCTACATCCAGGTGGTGTAACTGACAGATTTTCTGAAACTTTTCTGCAATCAGTGAAACTCCACTAATTTTACTGTCATTTATCTTTGGATTTTGTGGGACCAGAGGGAACACGCCATCCTCTGACAGTGCTTGTTAGTAAACTAATCCAAAAAGGAATCACAATTAAAACAGTTCTTAACCCTAGAACACTTTCGCTATAAAAAGTAACACCATCACTATCGCTGGGTTATTTTTACCTGATATAATATACCCCAAAAAAGTACTTGTCATAAAAATAGATCAAAATATGACAACACATGAAAAATTAGAGTGGGTTCCTTTTATTTTCAACTGTGGCACGTCTAACAAAATGAACCAAAATGTCATGGGAGGAGCCGTAAAAAATGTTCCAAAATGACTGAAACATTAGAAATTCCAGAACAAAAAAATTCCTTGAAAAAAAAAAATAATGCCACTGTAAACTTGGTGTTTGCTCCACCCACTCCTGGGACATGTGAGACTTCCCTGGTGAAGGCTCAGACTCCTTGACACTCAGACAAATGCAACATATTGAAAATCATGTAAATACATTTACTCGGGTGGAAATCACCTGGCGATGGTGCTCTAGGGTTAAAATAATTGTATTTTTCCAGTTTTAACAGGTCAGCTACAGATCAGTAATGCTCTTCAAACTGGTCCTGTTAATGTCTAATGACCCACTGTGGGTCGAACTGTTCTTTGTGGGTTTTAGCTGAAATCTCTCTGGTGATCTGCGACCGGGAGGAGAAGGCGGCGTCTCTTTTAGAGAACAAGGAGAAAGGCGTGACTCCAAAGCTCTCCTGCCTGGTTGTCTTTAACGATTTCAGTGACGCTTTCCTAGAGAGGGCGAAGAATTGCGGGGTGGAGGTTTTGACACTGGCACAGCTCATGGTGAGCAGGATGAAAGCACACATCACTGTCACACGGGTCCTTTAATTGAGTCCTGAGTCATGACGCTGATATTTAATTTGATGTGAACTACTCCTCTTTGTCCACATCTTAGGACCTGGGAAGACAGAACCGCAAAGATCCTGCGGTGAGTTTACTGCTGTATCACTGCATCAAACTGGGTCCAGTAAATACCTAATCCCCCTCTAAATGCTGGGATGACAGCTTTATTGTTGCTCTGTCATATAAGATGTCATTAGAATTCACTTGTAAACAGTGGAGGAAGCCTGTTGTCATATTCTCATATTTTATTGCCTGCTGCAGCCGCCCCAGCCTCAGGATCTGGCTGTGGTTTGCTTCACCAGTGGAACCACAGGTACTGTCTGATCTCATAAGTCTCTCCATAATTATGCTTCACCCAGATCATTAGAGAAGTGTCCTTCAGTGCCCACTAATAACCTCTCTTTAAGGCACCGCTGTAGTTTTCCTTATGCTGCTCAGGGTACTGCTGTAATGTCTTGTTTATTCTTCCAGGAAAACCCAAGGGAGCCATGATCACCCACGGCAACATCGCCTCCAACACTTCCTCTGTCATTAAGATCCTGGAGGTCTGTCTACACTTCCACCTCCTTGTCTAATTGAGAACAGCCTCACAGCTACCACCACTTCCCTTCTGCTTGTCTCCGTTTGCCTTTTTCAAAACTGTCCTTCTCCCCGCTGTGTCTAATGGCATGATTAATTGGTTGTTTGATTGCCCTCGTCGCTGTGAGGTACTTTAACTAATTGCCCTTGTATAAAGATTCTACTATCTAACTGCTGTTGAAAAAGCCATACAGCGTGTTTGATTGCCTGCACAGTTTCACCGTATGCTGCTGCGTGAACTTTATCTCTCCCTGGTGCTTTGCTCATTTTACTCTCATTTCTCTCAGGGTTCGTTTGTTATCCGACAAGAGGACGTGTCGATCTCTTATCTGCCGCTCGCCCATATGTTTGAGCGGATGATTCAGGTAGTCTGGAGATCCCTTCACAGACTTTTGTTAAGGAGTGAGTTTGTGTGTGAGCCCGAAACTAAATACATTTGTGTCTCAGGTTTCTATGTTCTGTCACGGGGCCAGAGTAGGATTCTACCAAGGAGACATTTCTCTTCTCATGGATGACATTAAAACTCTCAAACCTACTTTCTTTCCCGTCGTGCCTCGTTTACTCAATCGCATCTACGACAAGGTCAGTGAACACAAGTAGGTGGTGTCATTTACAGCTGTGAGGTGGAACCCAAGTCGGTGATGTTTGCTGTGTTTTCACGTACAGATCCTCGGCTCCGTGACCTCTCCTCTGCGACGGGCTTTGCTTCATTACGCCGTGAGGAGGAAGCAGGCAGAGCTGAGCAGCGGCGTCGTTCGGAACAACAGTCTATGGGACAAACTGGTGTTCAACAGGATCCAGGTCAAACAGCAGATTTTCCCATTTGAACTGAATTTTACACAATTTATTTGGTGTGGAAGATTTTTTTTTTTTGATTTTTTTTTTCACAACATCCGTCAAGATCGCAGTCCATTTCTGAGCTCAGCCCCTTTTAAAACATTCTAATTTTTGCTTTGTTTTTGTGATATTTTTGTCCTCATTAACAGTATGGAGTAGCTATCGCACACTGATACATGTACACAAGCATCCCAGTCAACAAATTTGTATCCAAACTTTACAAGAGAAACTATTCCAGCAATCAGTGCCAAAAGCACGCCAGAACATATTGGTCTTGTGGGAGTGAATCGAAGAACCCCCCCCCCACACACACACACACACACACACACACACTTAAACACACAGGCAAAAAAGAAATCATGAGGCAATGGAAAGATTTTGGCTTGATGCATTAAAGGCAGATTGGATAGTATGCTTTTTATCATTTATTTTGGACTCAAATTGTGTTATTTTAACGATTTTAAAATGATTCTGTATGTGTTTCAGGCCAATTTAGGAGGTAATCTCCGCTTTGCCCTGACTGCCTCAGCGCCCATCTCCCCCACTGTGCTGTCCTTCCTCAGAGCCACGCTCGGCTGTCTGATCTTCGAGGGTTACGGCCAGACAGAGTGCACAGCGGGCTGCACCTTCTCCATGCCTGGTGACTGGACTGCAGGTAAGATGCCGTCTGCTCTTTTTCTTCTTTGTGTGGTTTGGAGACTCTGGTGCTCAACTGGTTTGTGTCTTTTTACATTTTTTTTTAGGCCACGTTGGCGCTCCCTTACCCTGTGCTATGGTAAAGGTGGTGGACATCCCTGAGATGAACTATTACGCCAAGAATGGAGAGGGAGAGGTGAGATCGGGGTCTTCGATAGGTCATTAAATACTGCATTAAATATGAATTTTACGCCCTGGTACAGGTCACTTATTTGGTTCTCCTCATTTTTCTTTCCTCTGTCACATCTCATAGGCGTAGTTGTGTGGGGTGTCAAATATATGGTCCGTGGGCCAAAGAGGGCCCACCAAAGAGTTCAGTCTAGCCCAGGGGATGAATTTGGGAAATATCAAAATTACACAAAAGATATTCACAATCCAGGGTGTGGCTGAGATCTTAAAGTTAAATAATACACGTTTCAGTTCCAGGTGGTTGTTATTAAATATTTTGTGCCCTTGGAGATCCACTGTGATCTGAAAGCTGTACTGTACATGTGTAAATGATAAGCTGAGGCATAATATAGTTCAAATTCTCTTAATTTTCAGGTTCATATTGTTCAGATTTTTATAATTAAAACTTTCATAATGTAATTTTATTTGTTTTTTTTTTGTTTTTTTTTCCACTAAAACAATGACCACATTTTGGAGTTCTCACTACTTACAGGCTATTATGCTGCTAGCCCGCTGACCCGTGGGGATCCACGGTAGTTTGGATGCTGTTGTGTATTTGTGCATGCTGTACCACATTTGTCCAGCAGTCACCGCCAAAGCGTTCTGGGCATAACAATGTGATCGTCAGGTTATTGTATTCCAAAATTACTAATATCTTCCAAAATGTCGGTCCTTTCCACTTACTGTTTTTGCTACTGTCTTCCTTGACCTAAAATACCAGAGTATGCCGAACAGCAGCAGTCCGCTCTTTCCAGATTTTATATGATTTCTCAGACACACACACAGAGGCCCCTCGGCTTTTATAATGTAGATTATTTCCTGGTCATACTGGGCTGTATGTGGCCCCTGAACTAAAATAATTTTTAGTCTTAAAGTTTTACTTTTAATGTTCATTTTTTAAACAATTAATTGAAGCCTCTGTTTCAAATGTGTTTTGGGGGATAAAAATAATACAACTAACCTGGACAAAAATGAGACCAAACATGGACTCGGGGACCACTATTGCGGTATGTTCAGATCCAGCTCTAGAGTGTCATGTGGTGTGTTGGCTAACGTGGCATCTCCTCTCGTTCACAGAATTAGGGGCTTCTGGAAGGAATATTCTTGTGTTTCTGTTCATGTTAAGTCAAGGAGGTTTGTTTAAAAGCAACAGATGATACCAGAAACAACCTACACAAAGAAAATTGGCCGCAACAGCAGTTAAAAATAAATGTAATTGATTGCGAATTGCAAACTCTGTGATCGAGCACAAGAATAGGATTTAGCTTTGGCTGAAGTTTGCTACACGTTGTGCAAAAATGATCAAATTAACTTAGAACAAAAGGCATTAGTCAGATTGGAGGTTAGAAAACATGAAGCGGCTGTAAAAAGCCACCAGCAAACACCTGCCATCAAACAATATTACCCTGTATTTGCATCAGGAGCAGCATGACCCATTCTGCACCAACAACACAAATAGATCTTAAACTTTCATAAAGGTCTTAAAAATGTCTTATTTATTTAACTTGTTGAAACTTGCAGAAACCCTGAGAGATGTTTTTATGTGGAATGTATTAGTAGCTTGCAGATGAAACTCATGGTTTTGTTGGAATTTTTTTTTTTTTTTTTTTTTTTAGATCTGCATCCAAGGCCCCAGTGTGTTCAGGGGCTACCTGAGGGACCCAGAGAGGACGGCTGAGGCTTTGGACAGCGACGGGTGGCTGCACAGTGGGGACGTGGGCCAATGGCTTCCAGTGAGCCGACACTCATCACGCTTTTGTGTCTATAAGCCACAAATCTCTGCTTTTCATCCCTGGAAGTGAGCAAATGTGTGTTTTCTATTATGTCTTCTGCTAGAACGGGACACTACGCATCATTGACAGGAAGAAGCACATCTTTAAGTTGTCCCAGGGAGAATACATCGCACCGGAGAAAATAGAAAACGTCTACATGCGCTGCGTTCCCGTACTGCAGGTGTTTGTGCATGGAGACAGTTTGCAGGTAAGATGCATGTACCTCACTAACATCATCTGTGCTCTACGTCCATAAAACACCCTGGTACGAGTTATTTATTTGATTTTCCTCATTTTTCCCATCACCAGTCATATCTTATAGGCATAGTCGTGCCTGACCCTGAGGTGTTTGTCGACTGGGCTAAAGAACGAGGATTTGTGGGATCTTACGAGGAGCTGTGTCAGAACCCTGTATGTCACAACCCCTTATTATAAAGCTTTATTACATTATATTAATATTAATACATGTCAGATACAATGAAGGTGTCCATCTTCTAACAGGATTTAAAGATCGCAGTGTTAGAAGACATGAAAGCTGTCGGCAAAGAAGCAGGGCTTAAGTCCTTTGAGCAAGTGAGTAATGTTTCCGACTCATTTCATTGAACTTGCACTTTCAATATTAAATCAAATGAGGACCTTCTATAAGTACACACCTACAAATTTGCATTACTTAACCCTTAAAGAGCTAGAACTATTCTTGTGGTGACTGCAAATCAATGTTTATCTACATTTATCACCATTTGTTAGAATACAATACTTTGTATTTTACAGTTTTCAGTCAAAATTGGCTGTTTTTCACCAATGAATTTACTGACTGAAGGTGTTCATGAGCAAATACAAAGGTTATTATATTGAATCAGAGAAAATTGAACTAAAAGCAACTTATTCAGTAAAATGTATCATTCACTGAACACAAAAAACAAGCACCTACAGCCACTGTTATTTGTAAAACTACAAGTTTTATGTTGCAGAAGATGTCGCTACGTAGTCTCTGAACATCCAAGTGGGTCATATCTGATGCCAGTGAAAAGCCGAGAAACTGTATTTTACCTTAATTATTAAAGTGTATCGATAGGATTAGTGGTTAAAAAGTTTAGACATTTTCAATCAGTGAATGCTTCTGGTCACTGGTGGCTGTTTAGGTCTTTAAGGGTTAACTTTTTTTAATCTGTGCCATATTCTCACCGTTACCTCTACCCTGCCTCTTTTCAGGTGAAAGATCTTTACTTGCATTCTGAGACATTCAGCATTGCCAACGGTCTTCTCACACCAACCCTGAAAAGTAGACGTGCTGATATCCGCAGAGTTTTTCAGGAACAGATCTCAAATATGTACAGTAAGACGGCCATTTAAAGGACTCCACTCCAGGGTTATAACTGAGATCCAACAAGGGGAAAAAAAACAAATAGGACCTGGGTGAAGAAAGTTCAAAAATACATACGTCCAACTGTGCCTAATCCAAAACATACAATTGGATATATTTTGGTATATTGGTATTTTGCTTCAAAGAAGTTTTAGTTGACCTGTTGTTATGCACACAACATGTTTTAACGCTTTTAATTAAAAAAGGAGACACTGAATGGGACCAAAACCCTGTTTAGGAAGGCAGCATTTTGTTGTTTGTGTTTTTTTCTCGTCACACCGATGTCACTAATTCAGAAATGCGGTGAGTGGTTTTTACTGGTGAACAGGTCGTTGTGTTAGAGGTAAGACTCACCTAAAATAGGAAACACAACTTTCTTTCTGAAGCAAAGACTTTTAAAGGGAGAGACATGACGGTTGTTTCTCATAGTATTTGCATTAACTCTAGATATTTTACTGATGGTGGGTCCTTACATTGCGTTAACTATTCAGAAATGTCCTTGTTTTTAGCTCGGTGGTCATGATTTTTCCTAATGGCTTCTAAATGGTTTCATGAACCAACATGGAAATAATCCTTCATCTGAATTTAAAGGTTTTTTTAAACAATGATGTGAAAAATAGCTATATTGTAAATACAGCTTGTACTGAGGTTTATTGCGAGGACACTACAGACTAACTCCAGTATCGATGAAAGGAACAGAAATAAAGATTAGTAACTGGTATCTGTTGTGTGATTATTTTGTTTAACACTTCTAGTTCTGCGAAGCAAATGTCTCACATGTTCCTGTCTGACAGTTGTGTTGTGGATACACCAACTACACTCATTAAAGCAGCAGTAATAAACAGACATAACAGTACTTAGCTTGCGATGCATATTACACACATGGTTACTGTTCTCACAAGTCATTTATTTCATTACTACACACTGACAAAAGCTGTGGTGTAACATGGTATTAATACATTTAAATCTAAATTTAACCCACATAAATGTTAGAGTAAAAATCAACCCAAACTACAACTTTAAAAAACCTTCATTAAGTATTTAGAAAAACAATTTCATTAGTACAGTTATTCACATAAAACTGGAAAACTTGAGCACACAAGGACAATTCAAGAGAGTATCTCTTTCCAGAATTTCAAGATGAAAATGGTAAGAATAAATAGTCTTCTCAATATGACATGATATAGAAGCTCTTGAGGTGCGTACATTTAATATCTTACCCTCTCACGTAGATCTTGTTTAGTGTTTATCTGACTACAGCGGAATCTGACAAAGGTGAAAACGAACAGAATGATTTGGTCCAAAATCAAAAACCTACAATGGAGAGGTACAAGACTTTGACAAATGGGCCAACAATCTGAGGTTTTAAGAGAAAAGCTGAACCAACAATAGAACAAAGGATGACAACGGGAATAAAAGGAGGAGAACTTGTGCCATGCTTGATACCATCCACTAGATGGCGCACCAGCCTTCATTTTGGGCTGATTTCACTTCTGGTGAACCTTTGTAACATTGCTGCAAAGGCACAATCTCACTTCACTTGAGTTACTTTTCCTACTACATCCAAAGTCAGGACCCTGTAGGCACATTTTGCACAGGTTATGTTACCGAGATCATGGTAAACCCTAAAAAACAAAAACCCCAAACAACATGGCACAGAGCATAGTGATAACCAGCAAAGGCCAAATACAGAAATAACCTACATTAAATTACATAATATTCAACCGGTTGGAATTCTATAAAATTATGTTTGACCAAAGAGAGGAGGCTAACAGAAACATTTTCTATTGTGGAAACAGATGCTTATAGACAGCTCTGAAACAAGAAGTGTAACCCTGTTAATTAGCTTTGAGGATAACCGTTTCAGTCTTTCGCGAAAAATTAAACACAAAGACGTATTGGCTTATAATGTTGCACTTGGCTGATGGCTTAGTTAATGTGGCATTTCATCTGCTCTTGAGCTGTGGAGAGTCTTTGTACAGAGAATGAAACATGGGAGTGTAGTGCAAGAAGAATGGGAGAGGGGGTCTGCAAGGAAACAAACTGATAATCACGTTAAGGCCACTGCTGTCCATTTGAACTGTGTGGAGGAGCCTGAAAAGAGTGCAATCCATTCAGAGAGGCATGAAAGGAGCCCTTCCCGATGCTCAGCTTTCCTCCCTCAGTCGTCAGCGACAATGGACAGAGCACGCAACTCGCTGAGCTTGGCCTCAGTCTCCCTCTCCCTCTGCTCATCCGTCAACCCTGCCTGGTCGATCTGGTCTGTTAACTCACTGAAGATGTTGTACATTTCAGTGAAATACACCACCTGCAAAGCAAGGAGCAAATGGAATTAAACCTAGTTTGAAACAGCACAAATTAGTCCTGTCTGTCCTCTCATGGATCTGGACGGGATCAAGCAACACACCTGGAAAAAAAAAGTACAGTCTGAGTTTATATCAGAACTCAGCTCCACTCACGAAATCTAACCTCACATTTACTTACACAAGTCTGTAGCTGCTGGTCTCATACCTCCTCAACCCTGCTAATGAGAAGTGATTCACGAGGAGAAGAGAGAGCCCACAGATATCAAACAACTCCGACAAAGCCCCAAAACCCAGCACTTCGCTGGGTACTGACCCTGCTTTTCTCTCCCAATCTGAACAAGAGATAGAGAGTGTTCACTGAAAGCTTTCTTGACACTTCCCACCCCTGCTTCTTCCCCTTAGTTCATGAGTCAGGCTCCCTAGAGAGTTGCTTTGATGATTAATAGACTTTAATCACATTACAAGACTCTAGAAGAGTAGGCAGAGAATGAAAGTACTGGGAAATACAACCCCTTGAAACCCACACACATCTCAATATTTATTCATGCAGCCATGAATACAACACCATGCTCTTAAGGGGGCATCACTGACTGAGCTGCGACTGAATGTGTGTCTTATTGAAGGCCCAATGAGTAAGAATGACCATGATAATGGCACAGTCAACTTGGAAATTAAACTAAATATAGTCTCATGTACAAATATTTTTTTTCTTGTTGTGTCCTGAGAATTCACATTGTCAGCCAAACAGAAAAAAAAGTATAGTTTCTAAACAACCTTATAAGTCTTTTTAAGTGCTCAGCCTGAGAGACCTCTGTATGTTTATAACAATATTTGCCACCTAAACCACATGAGTGGGCAATAAGTATTGGGTTACTGCTGTTTGTGGGGGTAAAGCGGATATTTTTTTTCCAAAAGTGGCTTGTTGAAAGGGCCATCGGAAATGTCCATATGACCAGTGATGATAATGTACACCAGATCAGTGTCTGAGTACCCGCCTTACCAAAGACACGCTGCTATTACAATTAGTCGGGTCACCACGAGAAATAAACGTTGCCTCACACAACTGTGACCACCTACTCTACTAGGAGCCTGTGGGCAAAAAAGGGCTTTAATTTACATGACTTCTGTCTGGCATTTTAACATATATTCCCAGTTGTTTAATATTTATAGAGAAGGACTCTATAAATATGACTTTTGTGACCTCTTAGCTTCCAAAAAACAATGAATAATTTAAGACCTATTCCTATCACCTAATTCTTTAAATACTGTGTGACCACTGTTTCAAGAGACAAAAGAAATCAAGTGGAGAAAAAGGATAAGTGTTTTTTAAGATGCACACAGCAGTGAATGCAAAATTCTTTTTTTTTTTTTTAAACAACACAATGTCTCAATTCAGCAACATCTGTACAGGTGGACTGCCAGGTCATGCTGAGTGTCCCACTGACAGTCACTGGACAGGCCTCATGGTAGGAAAACTGAAGGCTCACAACAAAGGCAGCTTTTGTGTCTTTCTTGCTGCCGCTGGGAGCTGAGCAGCAACAGCCGCTGGGAGAGAAGAAGGGAGTGGAGGATGAAACTGAGCACATGCAGAGAGGCTGTGGATGAGGTCCACTGGTCCACTGGCCACCCACGTGTTGCTCTGTGTGTGTGTAAACATGTGTACACACTCATTCATGTGTGTGACTACATGAATAAAGATAACGTGTACCAAAAAAGAAAAAAAAAAAAGCTCAAGTGTGATTAATAAGAGCTCTTGCAGGGAAACTGTAAAAAGAAAACTTAACCTCCAGAAGAACAGACCCACCCTGGGATTTTTGGAGTGACTGCACATGTTTTGTTTGCAATGTTTTGCCTGGTTTTTATTATTTATCAGCTTTAACTACAAAGTACATCATAAAACACCATAATTGTCATTAAGCCTGGGATAATCTAGTTTACTAATTAGGAGTGTTCCAGTGACTGTCCCAAAGAGGAAATGACATGTCCAGGCAGGCCTGGGGTGGGGGAGGGGGACATCATGGCGCTAAGTCAAAGATGCCCAGCTGTGTTAAGAGAAGCAGGAGCTTCAGGTTGGAGGAGCCAGACAGATGAGGCCTTCCTGGGCTAAACACAGTAGTGTGGGCCGTCACTGGGGTTTAATCACATTAGGACTGCGTGGAAGGAGACAGACTGCCAGGATTATACACTCCCTTCCATCAGACACTCTATCCACTGTTTAACCAACACAAAGAGGGCGTAACAGCACACTGTGGGGTGAGTGGGTGGGTGTGCATGCGTGTACTTCATTGTATCTGGGAATCACTAACCTGTGCCCGGATGAGTGCCTCAAAGCTGGGCTGGAAGTAGTCGATGCGGCTGTGGTAGAACTTGGGCATCTCATCCAACAGCTGCTTGTTCTTGGCCTCAAAATCCTCCCTGACCGGCCTGAGCTCCTCTCTGGCCTGGGGTGTAGAATGAGGAGAGCGGAAAACAGAAGAACAGGTTACCAGCGATCACGATCACCTCTAACTTAACAAGAATTTCTTTCAATCAGTTCGTGTTGTTATTGAGGCAACACATTACAAGCCGTCTGCAAAAACAGATACCAGGTGTTGTATGTTATAAGAAAAACAAAAAGCTGTTAGTTTGTTTCAGTGTTAAAACATTTGAGCCATCATTACTGTCCTTTTTTTATTGTTCAGAAAGATATTTGCCTAATTCCCACGGAGAAGCAGTGCAAAAAAAAGGCTGTAATCACGACCACAGTGAGGAGGAGTGGGTAATGTGGGCAGACTTGGCTGTGAGTGGACTCCAGCACCACTGATCTGTGTGTGAATGTATTAGTGGGTAGCCTACTGTAGGCATGGAGTTATGGAATGCACAATGAATATGTGTGAGAATTTTTATTGAAGAGAAGGGAGGAGATGCTATATTGAATCGGCAACATATTGTTAATGTGCTGGATTATGGTATGGTCTCTCCGCCTTAGTATTCTTTACACATGTCAGTCAAAATGGCACACTAGTGTTTTGTCAGGATCATTTCTTTGAGTGCACAGGGACTCAAAGGGCAGCGATGTAGGGGCCTCTTCAAGGCTTTGTTCCCCTGACAGTGCTTTTCTCAATGTGTGTGGGTGGCTCACCATGTGAGGATGTGTTAGAGGCAACAGCATAGGCAACACTGCAGTGCTATCTGTGAATGTGAGCTCTTCTGTAGTGGCCTCATGGTGTGTATGTCTATGTGTGTGTCTACAATTCTCAATTACGTGCCTGTAGATGTGCAGCAGTGCCTTTTTGAAAAGGCACTACTTGAGAGCCTGGTTGCTTGCGTGGGTGAAGGAGCGCACATGTACAGTATGCATGTGCTCAACTATTTTTGTTCATATCCAGTCAGCATTTGTGTCTTTTTCCACCTATTGCACTCAATTCACAATACGCGCAACATGTAAGAGCAAACGAACTCTGCTCCTCTGCAGATAGAGGGAGCATTCAAGTGGTCCAACACGTGCATCAATGCAAGCTTTAAACCCACATTACCTGATGTAGTTTGACCATGACGGGCCCGGTTTTCTCTTTCTCTTCATATTTCTCCACTTTGGATTGTAACCGTTTGTAGTCCTGCAGCGCCTGCTCCCGCCGCTTCACTGCCATGTTGAGGCTGGGGAAGACGCCGCTGTACCTGCAAAACAGCACATTGTATTAGACATTTGACTATTTCAGCAGGGAACTAAACACAGTACAAAAGAAATTAATCACAAAGGCCAAATAGATATCACAATAAAAAGAAAAAAACTCTCTCAGAATTTTCCAGGAGAAGCTAAAATGGAAATGTTTAAATAGCTTTTCTAGTTCTGTGAAATTTGCAGACAGCTTTGTGTATTGCATCCTATCTTAATAAAAGTCATTATGAATTAATAACATCCCTCTCCAGAACATCTTATTGTAGAGGTACTCTCAAACCCCAGAGGACAGCTCTGCATTAAGCTTTTTCTAATCTATTATCTAATTACTGTAGTTCAAAATGGCACGATACAATTCATTTTGTGACAATTATCATATTCCAAATGAAAATATATTCTTGCAACGAGAATCCTAGTCTTCAGCACTAAAAATAGGAAAACACTCATCTGTAACTTAGCAACAGGAGTCTGAGCTTCATCCTGGGACTTGTTGCACTGGTTTTGTGGCGGCTTTTAATGGGAAGCAGGAATATTGTATACACTAAATATTAAACCTTTTCAGAAATATTTCATCAAGATGTAAATGTCTGTGTGACTCTGAACATGTAAACTACATATTAACTGGGTTTGTGTAAACGCAACCAATACGTATATTGTTGTAAAGGCCAAATGTTCCTTTAAATTCTTACTGAATTACATTAAAGACAAACAGTGCGATAAATGAGATGTCAGCATAAAGAGTAAATAAGACAACTACATGAGTGATTTTTAAAATCCCAGCAGTCATAAAAAACAGCAACTCAAACTAATAAAGGCTAAATCATGAAACAGATTCTTGCCTTTCAAACATGAAAACAGAGCTGTGACAGTGTTTTAATAAACAGGCCACATGATTATTCTCACAGGTGTCTGCTACATGTGAGTCAGTAAAAAACAAATCATAATCAAGAGTAAGATATAGCTTTTTTTGAATGACTCATTTAAAGCATTTCATCAACTGTGTAGGCACACTACTACACTAGTTACATGCTCCTCTGCCCATAGCATTATTAGCCACAGAAATGTGTGGGCTACATGATTTACGTTCCTCTCCATACCAACCCTTGCCCTGCTCTGCACAACAGATGAGCGATCCATCAAAAACCTGTGGATTGATTGTGAAATCCTAGATTAGGACTGTGTCTGCAACCTACTAGAAGACAGCGGAGGTAGAAAGTGACGTGAACTGAGGCTCAGACTCAGACAAGCAGGAATTGTTTTCGACAGGAAGTTAAGCAAGGAGTGGTCTTGTAGCATTTGAGTGACATCACGGAGCCGAGCTCAGCCCAACCCCACGGCCCACGCTCTCCCGCTATTTATAAAATACCACTTTGGCCCAGTTTATGGCAGGGGTGGATGCCGATCCTCAAGTCTACTATCTGCTCCAGTGTACACATACTTCAAGTGCCAAGGGATTATGTAACTGCCCTCTAGGCATGACTGCTCTCCAGAATGATTCTATTGGCTGGTGACAAAGCAGCAGCAAACTGGCTTTCAGATGACACAAAGGCTGATCGCATTCTCACCGGTGCACTTCACCTGGCACCACCGCGCCACATCCTCATGACACACTGATGGCCTGCTGTTTGTACTCTAAAGTGAGACAAGGCTGCCAGCAATGACTACGTTTCAGAGCTGAGACTGAAGGGCCACTAGTCTCCCGACGCTGAAAGAAGAGGGAGACTTAGCAACAACGCCAAGTGCTTGTTAACCCGTTGGAGTCAGTTTCCCGAAGTTACAGTGACTCAGCTGTGTGAAAGGCTTCCACCTGAGAACAGTGGGCTATCTTGAAGGTGGCTGTGACGTACATACTTTGTAATGATAGTCTGGCCTAAAACTGTCTCCACACAGGACAATTCCCTCGATGTCCGGCCTTGGTTGGTCAGTTAGTGGTCAGTTTTGTCTGGATGAAGCCTTATGTTGGCTTAGGACTGCACAGGGGCCACAAGGGCACACCACTGTCCCATGTGACAGGTCAGGGTGTGGTGAAAAGGCTGGATGGAAATAGTATCTGGACTGAGGAGTGTGTTTATGAGACGCTGCCAATCCACAGACAGGCCAGTCTGACCCGACAGCCAAGCCCGTCTGGTCTAGACTCCCTCAGTCTTCTAGGCTGCCTGTCCCTCTGCACCATCACCATCACATAACTCATAATGCAAAAAAGACTGAAAACCACTAAAAATATGGGAAAAGGAGTTGTGTATTGTGCAAATTACCACCTCCAATGTGTCATGGTCTCAGATGAAGACTTGAAGAATGTCAGACAGGGCTGCACCATGCGACAAGTTTTGTTGAATAAGCATGCTATAAAATAACTACTACTCACTGTATAAAGGGTTTAAGAGCAATGGGTCATGGGAACTTGTACGTGTGTGACGTACATAGTTGCAGAAACTCTTTGTCCCAACGGGAAAGTTTGATCTGCCACAACTTGTCTTGTGTTTTGTTGTTCAAAACTAAGACGCAACCTGGATACATGACAGACCAGATAAGAGGAAAAAAACAAGATAGAAAAAAATATATGTAGTCAAAACTGAATACGGTAATTATGGTTACAGTAATCAAGCACTTCTAGATCAATTCAGAAACAAAGACTGTTCAGTTTGTTTGTGGTAATTAAGTCGTCTGTATACAGCGTCCTTATTTTCACACACACACACACACACACACACACACACACACACACACACACACACACACACACACACACACACACAC
>JAQQZY010000029.1:23405703-23452323 GCA_030068375.1 Ostorhinchus rueppellii
GTGTGTGTGTGTGTGTGTGTGTGTGTGTGTGTGTGTGTGTGTGTGTGTGTGTGTGTGTGTGTGTGTGCGCGCACATGGTTTAAAAAGTCAGGTTTAAGGAATGGAATAGCACTCAGATGGGGGCGAGTATTAGGAAAGAGAACCAAATAAACTTTCTTCCAGACGCACTACAGCCGCAGCTCCACCGCTCACTCCCTGGTTCATTTTTACAGTCTGTATTACTACACTGCAGGCCTTCCTGTTGTGTGAAGAGTCGGGTCAAATAAAACAATTTGTGGCACCGGAATTGTTCTGCCCTGAGTGCAACTCAGGAAGAGTTAGTCACAAAACAGTCTTTACAATACTTTCCTGTGATTTTTTAATGCATCTGTTATTTACTGTATGATCCAGTGTTTAAAAAACACAGCTCCACCATACAAGCAAAAACCTTGGAATATACAGCATAAACCCCAAAAAGTGATCTGAAAATAATCACTTACTTTTTTAGAGGGTCGATGACCGTCTTCTGGATCTGGTTGACCTGTAGTGAAATGAACAATTGTTAACACAACAACAAGAGCCTCTATATCAAGGGAAATGCTACCATAAGTTGTTTTTCATTGTCAGATTGAGTTACATCAAGATTGAAGTCAAACAAAATAGCTTCAACATCTCTCCCTCATTAGCAGCAAAGTAATGCTGTGACACAAACATCAACAATTGTGTATATTTCAAACAGAGCACTCAAGAAAAAAGGGGGACGGGAGGGGAGAAAAAGGGGGGGGCTTGCAGAGAAACTTTCGTGACGTTGACTCTTTTATTATACACAAGCCCCGAGGAGAAAACCCTGAATATTCATTGAGCTTGCGATACAAAAGGATGGAACTGTCAAGGGACGGACATGAAAGCAAAACCCAACTGATTTCAAATCCTGTGAAGGGTGGGCTGCCTTACAAGATGAAAGTTCTTTACAAACAAACATTTTAACAATAACAGTTTATATTTTCCTTCATTCTCCTTCTGGTTGCCAGAACCGACAAGGGAAGGAAGGAGGGGGTAAGGAGGGGGGGGTGTTAAATGGAAGTAAACGAACATCTCATCTTGAGGCCTCCAGCCCGGGCTCCAAGTCTCTTCAACAGAAGTTAGAGCACAATTAATAAAGTTTCCAGCATCATTTACATTGCAGATTCGAAATGACTGTTAGTACTAGGTCTCCAAGCATGACAGAATACTACGTTAAACAGCTTAGCAAGTATTGTGTAGAGCATCACTAAAAACAGCGCAGGAGATTCTTAAGCTGCAAGATGTGAAATGACAGCTGCATGAGAACAGTGAGCAGCTCCACTAATCATATGTTCACTTGCTATTGGAAGGACAGTCAATCACACAAGAACGAGCAAACGAGATCGCATCTGTGCTTTGTGAAAAATGCCCTGACCATCTACAAGAACATACAGCAACACTCGCTGCTTCACACAGGCAGACTTCCAAGTACAAAATGGTTGATTGTGGTTTGAGGGAAAACAGAGTACCAATAACAAATAAGTACATGGGAATTCACATTTTCTTTGTTTTACATATTCACACCACCACCACCACCACCCATCCCCGACTCGAGCTGCGCTACTGCTTCTAAGGTGAGAGCATGCAGCGAGGAGGGAGAATAACAGCGGCAGATTTGCTTAAGCATGCTGGTGCCCTCTACCCTCTGCCCCTTCCCACAGTGAGGGGGGGAGGGGGGGGCAGAGCTATTCCTTGGAGGCCCCGCAGAGCCTGAGGCCGGCGCTCAAGCAGCAGTCTCCATCAGTGAGTCACGGGGCAGAGGCCATCCCGGCACACAGGCCTCCCAAAAATACACACAGATCGCAGAGGAAATCAATATCCCTCCAAACGGAGCATCCTCTACTGCGCTGCCGCCATCTACACTGGGGCTCAGCTTCAGCAGCAGTGTGCCGGCGGGGCTGTGCGCCCTCCTCAGCCCCAGAAATAAACACACAGACCTGGGCCACTGCTGCCTTCATTATCGCTGCACGTTTTATCTGCTGGCTCTCTCACTTGCAGGCCCTGCGGCACAACATCTTGTCTCAATGCGGAGAAGAGCAAAGGGTGGATGCTTTTGTGTCTGTTTTGCTGGAGCAATAGGGTTTGCTGCTGGTGCCGTCAGAATCAACAGTCAGCTTAAGGGAGAAGCTGGAGAAGAGTTCTACTGTGCTGTGCTGGATTCTAAACACTTAGCAAACCTGAGGTGATATTCCAGATAGCGGGCTGAGCAAAAAGTGCTCAAAATCGCTATTTTGCCTTCAGCTCACTATTAGCCACTTTACAAAGGAGCCACACCGCCCAGCCCATACCTGGAACTGAACACTATGTTAAGGCAAGAATTTTTATTTAGTAAGACTGAAAGAGAAGTGCAGAGAAAATCAGGTGTGACCTGGCTGTCAAAATCCACTCTAGATCAAAGTGTGTTAAAAAAGTACAACCACGTCAATACAGCTGGTGACTGTTGTCCTCCACTGAGTGAGAAGCAGCGCTGAGATCAAAGTGCCTGGCTGAATCACTGTCAAACACATCCAGTCACAGAGCCAAACAGGAAAACGGCACTTTGTGAAGCCAGAATACAGCTCTACTACTATGCACTACAGTTGCAACTTGTGCTTTCTGCTACTAGAGACTGTTTACAATGTGAAAAATCACATCACATGAAAATGAGAGATAACCAAGATGCTGAGGCTACTGTACTGACGGGTGCTGAGCAGGATCCAGTGAGACAAAATTGATATTCTATAAAATCTAAAGAATGTGAAAGTTACTCTCTCCTGAAAACCGTCAAACTGGCAGGAGCACTCTCCTGGGCACTCGACCAAGCCAAGTCCTGGAACATACGCACCCCGGGTCACAAACCCACACGCTCAGTCCAACCCACATTCTACTCTGTCTAGTCACTCAAAATGGCTCCTGTAAAATTTGATGAGCTGTGAGCAGAGCCTGTCTGAAAGACTGGTATGTTAATGCTGAAGAAGAAAGCAAGGAAACAAAAATGACTGCTATAGCTGCATATACGCCACCCTACACATTCTGCATAATTCAATGCAGGAACTGAAATTTTTTGTGTGACATTTAAATAAATAGAAATGGAAATTACTGAACATTTTTTAAAGCAAAAAGACACATTCTGCAATATATTTAGACTGAGATTCACTCAAATGAACAGGATTTCATTTTGATAATGATGGAGAAGGTTGCTTTTTTTGCTATATATACTGGCTTGATTTTTGTATTCGTATATCGAAATATATCTAATTCATATGGTTTAATTGAAAATATTAATCTGATCTTCTAATGCTTAAATCCACAAGGTGTGCTGCTACTCCTGAGTTACTGTACACCACTTTTCCACCATAGAACCAAAATAAATAGGTTTTTTTTCCACAAAAGAATCTATTTCTTTCAACCTTGTTAGTTCATTGTTGAGGAAAAGGTTATGAAATCATTCTGGTTCACAACGAAATGTGAAGGAAAGGGGAATATTTTTAAGGCTGTAAATGTGAAAAGCCCAGAACACATAACAGCAGGGCAATGAGTCAAGAAAACACAGATGGAAGAGAGTCAGTCGGTATATGCCTTGGTGTGATCTCCTGTGTTCTCCTGTATTTTTTCCCTCTTTAAAAGTCTACCCTTCACAGTGAAGCGCCTTAAGGATCTACACATGCGGTGCCACTATGATTCACATTATAAATACCTGTGGCGATGATTCTAATCAAAAACTGAAGTGCACCCAGCAAATAATCTGAGGAGGCCTGACAGCCAAACAAGAGATTTTTACAAAGTACAGCTACGGAAGAGCAGGCGAGAGCACAATGCATTTGCTCAGAGTTATGAAAAGAAATGTCTGCATATCGACATTTTCCCTCAAGGACAAAACATACAAGAGTGAGGAGTACAAGCATTAAGACAAATGCGCTCCAAATCAACAAATATCAAAACCTAAAGAACAACATTGTGTGACAAGCACAGTAATATGGGGAAAAGGAAGTAGCCACACACTAGTGGACTATTCTATCTAGCAATGCAATCCTGGAGGAAGTTCACAGTTAACACACACTTTCTGCAGCCACCTTTTAGGACTAAAGGGGGTGAAAATGTGATGTTGAATTGATGCCAAATTTTTTTTTGCTTTAATAATATCAGCAGTACAATACATGGTTTTGCTACATGAGCTGTAAAATGCTGTTGTAGGGCATATTTTCCAGCAAGAAAAGGCCTTTCCATTGTATGAGTTATTTTGGACAACAGTGAGTCACAAATGCATCAATTTTCACAGCTGATAACCAGTAGCCTGAGCTTATAGAGGATGATGCCACAGATGCTTTTTAAAAACAGCAGAAGGAAAAACATACGGATAGTTTTAACTCCATGGGCAACACAATATTGACAAATACAAAAACACGCATTCTCAACAAAAACTTGTCTAGTTTCCTACTGTGTATGTCTGAAGAAGACATTTCCCCCGATACCAATCTAATAGTGTAAAACTAAGAAAACAAAGCACAGAAAGCCAGGAAAAAAGCAGAACAGTAATGCAATAATGTGAATTATGTGAAAGACTGCAGAAAGGAGTCTTAACCTTCTCCTGGTTGAAGGCATCCATTCTCCTCATGGCTGTATCTAAAGCAGTCATGGACTCCAGAAATGCCTGGTCCTGCTCACACAGTGGATTACTGAGCAGGTCTGCAGAGATCTTCACTGCTGCTTTGGACATGGCTGAAAAATAAACACAGAAATCAGTCTGTTAAAACATCACTGAATATATGATGATAATGAAAATGTAAAGCATTCCATTACTTGTCAATCTGGCATTAGCTTTCACTTCTTCTTGATTCAATGGGTGGGTTGTTGTAGACTATACTAAGGCTTTGAATGTTATGTTTTCGTGTGTGGGTGTCTATGTGTGATAGGGTCTTTAAAACAGAGCTTCTGGGAAAGAATTAAAGAGCACAAGTAGAACAGCACAATGCTGCCCCCATTATAAAAAATTGTGAGGGGTGGCGGGGCTGCCTGTCTTGATGAATATTCACCACAGCACCAAGAATCTTAGCAATGCTTCTACACTGACACCACCAATTACTGTTAATCTGCACTTATGCCACGTTGTTTAGACACAGAGCACATATCAGATTATGGCTTCACTGTCACAATAAATGAGCAGCACGGAGGAGACACAAGCTGACAGGAAAGGCTGTGGTGACAATGGCCTTCATCGTGATCTGAAACAGTCACTGGTCGTTTTTCACATCGCCTTGGGATTCTTTCAAGAACAATTTTCAACCAATCAATTACTGCAGTCTGTCGTTTCTACATCTGTCTCCATTTGATTTGACCTTCTTTGAAAGGCCCGAAACAGAAGTGTTTTATAGGGTCATTAAAATCAAAAGGTGACCGGAGGGCAGTAATTTTATTATCTGTATTGGTAAGGTGCAAATTATTGATGTTCACAGCAGTTATTACTACTTGAGACTGACAACAAGAGGAACAATTTCTGAGTGTGAAAAGCTCGGTTAGCTGTACCACTGCTTTCTGTCGCTCAGCCTAATTGATGCTTTGATCTGGAGCAGCCGTTAAAAGATATTATCGTCCCTCCTCAGCAGCTAATTGTCAGTGAGTTCAATAGAGCTTTAAATATCAGCACCCTTGGCTTGGTAAATGCTGGTTGATACAGAAAGCAGCGCTGGTAAAGCAGTGCTGACATGCAGAGTGGGTCCAGTTCTTTGTTTGGTAGCATTTGGTGGAGACGGGACCTGCGCAACAGATGGAATCCATTAACGGTAATGAGGGCCTGACAGCTATGACACTTTGATGATGCACACATCCATATTCCAGAGCACAAAGGAGAGGAAATGAAGAAGCCTCTCAATCCTCCATCCATCCCTGCTCCACCACCCCCACACCTGACTACTTACCACAGGCCATGTCTACTGCCACTTCCCAAATACACAACTCCAAAACCATTGAACAAGCAAATAAAAAGTCGAGTAAACATGGTTTCTGTGGCCGAAAAATGAATAAAGGCAGTACACAAACAAATCTCTAACTAAACACTGATACATTCATGAATTCAAAATATACACATGCTATTGTGGCCTATAAAGAGGATTAAAGCAGGGGCCTGCATTCTGTCGCCTCATTTGTGTAGAGATGTAGAGCACCATAAAACATTCTGAGGCAAACCAAGAGTCTTTCTAGTCCTGAAAAACCTGCCAAGCAACATCAAGTATGCTGGTGAACAACTGAGTGAGATCAATGGTATAACCAACGGTAACATACAGACTGTTGGCAGAACACACCTAAATCAGCCTCGGTGCTTTTCTTCATGTCCTTGTGAAGTTTTTTCGTCTGATCCTCCAACCTGTAGGACAAAAAAAAAGAAAAGAATGATCATCAGCCAGCGTCTGGTCTAGTAATACAATAAAACAACAGCAATAGGCTGAACATGTGTAAAGATGTGATCTGTTACAACGGGAGGGAAGGGTAAGACAAAAAAAAAATGAAGAGTTATATCACAAAATAATAACACTTATAATAATCAATATCTAACTCATTATTCAAGACAGGCAGAAATGGACAAAAGAACAGCCAAATCAAAAACCTAGAGAAAGAAATTAGTACATTAAAACATACTTCAAGAAGGAATTACACATTTCACTGATTCCACATAAAATGTTATTACAACATCCGTAAGCTAATTAACAATACAGGGAATACTTCTTGCTACTGTCACTACATTTGCACTCAAAAGCATTAATGTCTTCAATCATTGCACTGCACATATTCCATTGATGGGTGTTTAAAAAAATGGCAATTACCAGACTGGAGGCTGAAAACACATGCCATTCATTATATCAATTAAGCCAAACGAGGGGTTTAGAATCTCCCCTGAGACCGCTGTCACATCACCTCTACTGATTTGATAAAAAAAAAAAAAAAGAGGAAAGGAGTGAGGTTTCATTTCCATCTTTGCTTTAAGGTATTATACAAACAACAGACAACTGTAATACTAAAACATTGTTTTAGAAGCAGCACAAAAACTAAAAAATAAAATGTGAGTTGTGAGTCTTTACATAAATAGAGGGTTCTGAGAGTTTTTACATTCTGTAGAAAATTATTTTCTATCATAACTTGTCCATTACATGCTTTTGTTTCGCTTGTCGTTTTTTTTAGGGTTTTACACTGAATCGCCACAGTCCAGATGGAGGTTGTTCCAAAAATGTCATTTGCAATAAATGATGTAACTCCATCCTTTATTGTTCACACCAGAGGAAAAAACATTCTGTCAGAACAATCTCCACAGTAACTTCTTGTGTCCTTTTCACCATTTAGATGTAACTGGGTCTTATAAGCCATCTTTCCTGCTAAAAAAAAATTATTAAACAAGCACATGCTACTTACATAAAACGATATTAAACAAGATTCAGAAAAGGCTATTTTCTGTAAAGGAGGTTTGGTACACAATAGTTTGGGCTGCCGTCTCCTCAGACAATCACATGTCAAGAGCCTTGTAAAGTCGACAGAACCCACAAAATTTTCCATGAAGCTATTATGATATTTTTATGAGTCATACCTGCAAATTGCCTCTGACAGATGTTAAACACATCTGGAAGTACTGATAGGTAGTCAGTTTTACAATAAAGGACTTCAGACAGCACCAAATACAAGTGTTTTACATTCACAAACTGAAACCTGTCTGGTAAATTACTGACACACATGCACTCTAAGGTAATTAAAGGACGCAAATAACAGTAAAATTCTGCCAGTCACAGAGACAGGGTTGCAACATAGTGGGTGAAAGCATCTCAATATGTAAACAAACCAGGAGACCAAGGCTTACAAACTCAAGTGTGTTCCTGAGTTGCTTGTCTGTGCATGTGAAAAACATGTGCCAGATAGTGCCTCCTACTTTAAAATGTGTTACACAATCGTGTTGCATCCTCCCTACTCTGGCGGTCAGGTGAACCAAGAGCCTCCTTCAAGAAGGTGCCGACAGAGCAGTCGTATGGAACAGCTACTGCGCATTGCTCCAATGCAGCCGCAATCCTCAAGACACTATTGCATTTCATGTGACTTTCATGTATAAACCATATGTACAACTGTCACTGGATTACAAGCAGTCACCGAAGCACATTTGACCATTTACACCAGAGTTTTCCTTATAGCACAAATTCACATACATGCTATTCATTACAGTTTACGTTTTCATTCACATTTAATCTAATATATGAAAATGACAAAAGTCCCAGCCTTTTCAGAACATGGAGATCATTTAGAAATTGGAAATATTTGTCTTGGCCTCAAAAATCCTGGTTCTGCTTCAAAGTCTGCTTTTTGTGGTATGGCAGTTATGCTTGTTATGTGGTATTTATTGTTCTTATAATGATAAACCCAGCTGTGTTATGTTTATTTTCTGTGGTGGATGACCTCGGACCAATGTCGACAGTAGCATTACTAATTTACTCACATTTCTTAGACGTATGGTGGCAATCTCCATTTTCTGAATCAAAGAGCTTTTTAGCAGCAAAGCGCACGTGTGGGTTTTGTTGCTATTTATGTAATCAACTCAACTGCATCTGAAATTCAATGCACTTTTTTGTGGCGATTCTATATTAATTCTCTCGTTTTTTATTTAAATAGCCAAAAAGAAGCAAGTAATCACGATTAATGATTGGATTTCTCATTATAAATATATATGATTTATTCATTTTTTAATTAACATGTATAATATCACCAAAAAAGTTTTCACAATGGACAGATTGCAAAACTATTAATCTTGGTGTAGGCCTATGACTTGTATTTGGGTAAAAGATGCTCCCTCGTGTGCTGATATGGATCTCCAGGGTGTGGAATCTAAATGTCTGTACATGTCTTCTGCTGTGACTCATCTATAAGGTCTATTGGCACCACACCTGTTTGATAAAGGGCCCTCCTACTCAAAAAGACCTCAGAGTAAAATAGTGCTCCCACTCAAACTGCAAAGCGCTCAGGGAGTTCCTTTAACCCAAGCCACACAGCGAAAGGAGGCATGGATGAACTCGTCTTTCTGGGATTGGGTCTCATAGTTTCACCAGTTCAGTTTGGAGAAGGCGAGTTGAAAAGTAACTATTAACACTTTATAATAGGTCTATACTGGTTTTACTTCAATTAATGAGGGATTTTCTTATTTTAAGGAGCTAAAAATGAACATACTTTATGAAAGAAAAGCATTTCACAGGTGTACAAAAAAAAACAACAACCTACATTTAACTACAATTAATTCAGTTAAATTAATTTATACTTTTAAACACAGTTTGAGAGTTTGATGTGAACTGAAATGATGTGAACAGTGAGCTCTTAGTTCTTTTCCTATTTTGACTGTTATGCATCTGGGACTGTGATACATTTCACAATAAAAATACAAATTCTTGTACTTGTACTTTACAGGAGATCTGTAACTGTTTTATGCTCTTTAGCTGGACATCTGTCATGCATACTGCTATGACTATTAAACAATTTTATTTTACCATTAAAGTGTGTTTTAATAATATCTGTATTCCTAATGCAATAACAGATGTGAGGAAAAAAAATGTTTTTAAAAATCATCATAGAGCACCGTTATGGCAATGATTGACCTGAATAAATTAAAATGCAAACTTACTTTTGGAGTTTGTCATATTCTCGTTCGAAGTCTCTTTCAACCTAAGAAAAAAAAAAGAGAAATAATAAATGAAAGTCTGCAATTTGATTATTAAATGCAAATCCACTGTTAATCATACTGAACACATATATAACCTTTTACATACTTTGGAGATGAATCATATTTGCATTTCCACTTAAACTAATCTTCAGACTGATTTCAGGGTTTAGGATTTAATACATACACCAAAGTGCTGGCTCTAGAAGTACAGCACATAACATGTTCTCTTCTTTACTATGACCTTAGTTATTCCACAGGAAAAGGGTAAGTTTGGAAACACAAGCGAGGGTTACTAAAATTAAAATGCAGGTAAATTACTTTGTAACATTATGCTCCCAAGCCTCAAACTGTCTAATACCAAGTCTCTGGAACATGCCAAACAGGTTACATGGGCAGCATGACTTCCTGTCTTGCGGTTCTGTGGGCCCCTGGATTTAAACATAGTGGCCAAAACAACGAGGGAGGCAGCTGACACTTTGTCACCAGTGGATCATCTAACTGGGCTGCCTCTAACCCACTCCCTGGTTTTTTCCTTGGATGGCACAGGAAGCTGGAAACCCAGTCTGACAGTGACTGCTGGGGCACAGAACCATTACTGTGGAAGTGGTTTTCTCCAGCAAGGAGAACACCCACTCACTGTCAATTCAAGGTAACCACCTCTGCCCCCTTGTATGGCCCAGACAAATTGGTGACCATCAGCTTCTGTGGTTGTGGAAGCCTGATGACATTATAGACTATTATTCCATATTTATATACCCTTAGAGATTCGTTTGCTACAGCTAAATCCTCTAGACACCAATGAAATTTCTACCAAAAAAATTACAAAAATAAATACAATTACCGTTTTAGAGACAATCTGCTTCTTTGGTTGTCCAATCTTGAACGGAATCCTGAAATCACACAAGAAAGAAGAACACATGACAAAAAGCAAATGGCACATAATGGCTTATTAAATGGGTGAAATACTGGTTTCATGATGGGTGAGCAGAGGTTAGCACAGGTCTAATAGTGTACAAGTGCTTCTTTCAGATCCCTGACACAGACAATCTGAAGCTGTTGATCCTTGTGGCTAGAGTGTGCAGTCCAAGTCATGTATATTAACTTCATATCATCACAGAACACATCTGGCTCCCATTGCAGGCGGATATCACTAAACAGAAGTGGTTGTCCCCTCTTCTCTGTGTGGCTTTTCTGTACGACCCTGGCTGGCAATCAAAAACAGATGGGGTGCTACAATGTATACCAGAATGCTTATTACAGGAGGCCAGGCAGGTGATTAATATTACATCCAAAATGGTATAATCTCAAAAGCAACTGGTGTTCAAAACCAGACAAACAACTTTAGACCACTGTTACAGAAAAGCACAGCAGGAGGTCTGCGGTACCTGTAGTACATGCCCCTAATTTTCAGAATGAAATGCAAACTTTTCTATAGTGTTCAAAGAAAGAAAAGAAATACAATTCCCAACTACAGTTCTTGCAAAAGCAAAGAAACGCTTCTTCTTAGTTAAAACACAATCTTTTATCCCCATTTCAAAACCTTCCTGTGCCTTAAAAAGTTGCTGTTGAGCATCAGCGTGCTTTGGGAATCAACGAGACAGAAAACACTGCCTTGCAAATGCACATGGCTGCAGGTTGTCATTGATGTCACACTAATAGCCTGAAATCTAAGCTATATGATGGACAGTTGGCGCTGACAGGCAGGGTGAGGCAGCAGGTGCGTCAAAAGGAAGGTGTGTAGACTAATGAGATGGAGAAGAGAGGGTGTGATGTGGGGCCTCATCGTACAAACCAGGGAATGCAACTGATATGTGGGGAAGATCCTTTTGATGACAGCTCAATTGAAAACTCAACATGGTCAAATAAGAGAGGATTAATATGGTAAGGGGGAAAAAAGGAAAAAAATAGCGACTCCTGTATCTACTTTGTCTTTGCTTTTGCCGGTTTGCTGTACTTACAGAATGCGCCAATTATTGTGACACTATTTCCTTTAAAAATTCAATTAATATTTGATTCATTTCTATCTTGATTGATCAGTGTTGCTTAAAACATTTTGTTTATTTTGGCCTGAGGAAAGAGTTTCACCCACTGTGTCATTGACTGTATGAGCCAACATGGAAAATACCGACAGAAATTACCCAGCGCCAACGTGTGTGACTCACCTTTCTCTGATTACCTGAGTGCGTAGATTAACGTCACATTAGGTGCGCAAATACATGATTTAATAGGATTTGCTACAACTGAGAGGATTTCCTTTTTTTTTTTTTAACTACATTGATAATGCAAATCATTACAACACTTTGTTTCCAAGGAGCCAAGTGTCAACAAAATCAGTACAGACGGACAAAGAGATGTCAGTCTCTTATATCCTTTCAGTCCAATGTAACACATACAAACCAATCACCATTAAGAATTTATGGTTTTAATGACATAACCCTTTAACTCTTTCCATCAGCATCGTTGAGTATATGTTTGGGGTGAAAAGACAAGTACCCCTTTTATAGTGTCTCTATTAAGGCAAAAAGCTTATTATATTTATAACAGCGCCGCAATACAGTGAATTTAGTTGTATATAACACATTATACAGTATGTGACATGCCATTGATACCATGCAGCATAGATTATTCCATTTGGCTGAAGCACAAAAGCATTTGACGATATAATATGATTTGTGTGTGTCAGAGTGAAACTCGTGACATCTGTAAACCTGACTGAGTATGAACAGCGCATTGTCTCAAGCTGCCATCTATTAATCACGAAACATACTGTATATTTAAAGGTCTTAACATTTGCCAATTTTGCTACACTTCGAACACAATACATATTTTCTTTCGTAATAGCATCTAGAGGGCCCAAGTTGAAGTATGGTTCATTATTTTTACTGAAATGTAGCTAAAGATATAGTTAAAAATAATCAGTCCTTCATGGTACAGATTCAGAATATAGCCTCTTCTACAGAGAGCCAAAGGAAAAAATGGTCGTCCTTTCAACTGTTCATGAGAACTGGCAAACGCACAGAGTGAAGTCTGCTTTTGGGAGGGAGAGGGAAAATTCAGCAAGCAAACAGAGGAAGAGAATGAGAAACGAGGGAGGCTGGTAGTCACTGTGAGAATCATTTCTAACGTTTCTTCACACAGTAATATTTCTGTAGGCGCTGTCACATTTAGCAACACTGGTAAGTCAGGCCCTGTGAACCCGGAACTAGTGTCTGGAATGGCAGAGACCCAGCCACAAGCCAGCTGAAGACAGAAAACTTATGTGTTATACCAGCTGAAGACCAAATTTTTATGAAAACAAATCTAAACCTAATGATAGCAGGCGTGGGTTGTTCAGCTGAACACCAGCTTTTGTGCCAAATCTTTTGGATAATTTGATGAACATAACATTATCTACAGTCATTATAGACTTAAGGTACATGCTATAGTACTTATACAGTACTTTAATATTAGAGTATTAAATAAACAGAAGAAACAGCTTAATAAAGCAGCCAGTCACTTCACAATCGCAGCAACTTGTGCAGTTGGTTAGGCTCAATTATTGCTGCCTTCCAGGACCAGATACAAGAAGAAATGAAACAAAACAAAACCAAAAATTCTGTGACACATTCACTTGGTCAGCTTGCATTTACAGAGCTATCTGATCTTTGCTATAATAGGCTACACGTCACCACCATCCAGTAAGCACGTAGGCATGAACAAAGACATAACAGTCTCCTCTATCTGGGACACATTATGCACCAACTGGAAGAACCAATGGCTTTTCACTAAAACTCCAAATGTGTACGCCATTAGAGCGATAGTGCATCATTCGACCTTGGATATTCACCATGGAGCACAGAAGGCTGGTTGAAAATGTTGGGAAGTGGAATTGTTCTGATTGTGACCCCGAAGTCAAACCTCTCGCGTCATAGAAGCAAGTGTGCAGACCCTCGTGGAATGCATCAGTCAGCAGAGCCCATAAAGGACTCTTTTCACTGGTGCTGCACCCCATTCTTGACCTTGTGTTTGGCAGTGCGTGCTGGTAGAAGCGCCACTTGCCAGCTATTGACTGTGACTGAATCAGGCGACACTGTCTTGCTTGCTTTACTGCCCTCCCTGAAAGTGACACTAAGAATGCATAACGTATTATAAAGGGAGTTAACATACACATATACGTCTTTGCTGACAGAAACAGTTTGTTATGATATGCATTCATTTCTCTACATTTCCTCCTGAACTCAATTCAGGAATTGTGAGAAACAAGCCTTTAATTTATTCAGACTTGAAAACTCTTAAACAGCTGTATGCATTTCAACTCTGTATGACCATCCCATTTTCTGAAAAAATAAATAACAGTCTCTGGTGAACCCTAAGAGATGGTGAAATTCAAAACATGCTTTCAAAAGAACAGGACAGAATATAACAGTCTTGGATGCTTCTTTGCAAATGCTGGCTTTGAAAATAAAAAAAAAAAAAAAAAGGCAGCAAAACAAGCAAGCTGTATCGCCTGCAAAGCCCTGAAGCCTAAATTTTTGATACAGATACACCAGTGGGCTAAAAACGTTTCAATGTCCATTACTTAACATATAGTTTTATCAATAAGCAGGAAGTTCTAAGCACCCAAAGCTAAAATCATCCCATACCAAAGCCACCTTTTGGTGCCACACTGTGATCTATGGAAGACAATTTAACACGCCAACCCACAAGTGACACATATGATTCATGGTGCAATGGCTGCTCGCTGAAAAATCTTGCAGAAAATGGTATGCAGCAATTTCAATCTTGCCAGTTAAAGTTATAAACCTGTTGCCAAAATTATATACCCAAGTCTGAAATGGAAAATACTATATTAAACTGATTCTCTCTCAAATTTATTAAATTGACTTTTTGGGGGTTTTTGTTTTTTTTTTTTAGCAATTTAACAATGAGTAGATATTCAGGACAACAAGGGAACCATAATTGACAAATAAACACCAATATATAAGGATTTTTTTCTTCTGAGAGAACTCATCTTGGTTAGCTAAGTGTCTTTAACCACCACTGATTAATTAGGTAGTAATGATGCACTGATGTAGATGAACATTGGACTTCATTGACTAACATCTGTCTAACAGCAGAACTTGAAAAAAACATAACAATCATCAATGACACTGGCTGACATTTATCGGTTGTGTTTTACTAAAGGTTGTTTCACAAATAGTAATGATTGGATTTGGGCAGATTTACAGGTAATGTGATGAAGGTCTGAATGACTTCATAACAGCTCAGTTATTCGTTTATACTAAGTATTTCTTTGCTGGTCTGGTACAAAAGGGTAAATAAATAACAACACAAAATGCACTGCTACTGGAATCAGACAACTTGTTAATTTAGTGTTGTAACACTGTTATCTCATAAACTCTTTGCTCTCTGATTAAAATCTAACCTATAAAGCTTCTACTTGTTCGGATAACTTTTCACAGTGCAATTCAGTTGCCCATTGTTGACTAAAGAAAGATCCTGTTCAAAAAGACATAGCTTGGCTAAATCTTTCATACAGTATGATCCTTATAGTACAGTGATAATTGCTACATGCTGGATACTGTGGTACATATCAGGTTCATAATACACAGACCTAAGACCTGTGCTGGCAATAAATCAAATCGCACAAAGTTTCATCACAAACCCATTGGGGTTTGCTGTGAGCCATCTATGACACAACTTCTGTTTCCAGTGCTTAAACTATAGATAACACTTAGCATGATTCCGGGACTTTAAGATAAGTATTTCCACTTCATTCATTCCCAAACAAGCCGAAATTCTCCTATTATCAAACAAAACACATTGTTTCCAGTATTAAGCAGATCTTTTCGATATGCTAACGTGCTACTCACCATCAACACAGGATCAGAGCATTTAAAGGGCTCCACTGTTGACCCTAATGATGACCCAGCTAACTTCACACTGATCTTACAAACAGACTTTTTTTTACGTCTATGCTTTACAAACACCCCAGGCTATTTCTTAAAAGCAGCCATAACTTTATACAAGTACTTAATTTTGCTTTTGTAAGACTTGTTTTTTACTGTTTACCAACTAAATCAAGTAGCGTTAACTCCTAGTCGCATTAGCACAAACATCTTAACGATCCCTGTACAGTACCACGACTTTCTCACATTCAACAACTGTTTAACGAGACAAAATATTCCCGATATACAAACTAACCTAACATTACATATGCGCAGGAAACTGTATGTGCGCCAGGAAACTTTTATTCGGGACACGTTAACAAGCTAGCGCTAAGACCAGCTCATATTTAGCAGTTAGCATTAGCATTAACACTGTCTGGGCAGCGTTTCCAGGAAATAGCCGAAGCCAGCTGTCTAAGAACATTAAGAATGTTTATCATTTTAATTGATACTTCCAATCTAACACTGTGACTTTACGACGCAGTAAGAATACATACCAGCTCATTTTGAATGGAGCTTTATCGGGCTTTCATTTAGTAGTTTTATTTTCTTCAGAGGACCTCATTCCCTTCTAGTCAATAGTCCACCCTTAAACAGGAAGTCCGGAGCTTAGCCGCTACTGTTTCCTCTGAGGAAGTTCTATGACAGGTTCATTCGTGACTGTAAATTATAGTTATCGTCGTATTCTGTTAATACTATAATAGCTGATGATTGCAATTCGCATATTTTACAGTGATTATATGTAAAGCAGGCATTTTCTGTTTTAATGTGTGTTTGACATGCACTTTATATACGGTGGTGTAGAGACCAGAGTGAACTGAGGGCAAGTGATATTTTTCTTTATTCAAGTACTTACATAGAAATAACAATTGCATTACAACAAACTGAATTGCCAAGTAAACAGGGGAGCACATCTCCCCATCACAAGGATATAGTAAAATTCATTTCAATATTCAGCTCATCATAAAATGACCTTATTATAAGGTAATAAAAACATGAAATAGGCTAAAGACATCAACAACATTCTAAACAAGACCCCTTGTTTTCTTGAAAAATAAAATAAAATAAAGCAACCAACAAAACAGTTATCCCAGTGTGTGTTTCCAATTGTCCATCATCTTGAATTGTTGTTAGGTTTATCCCATTTCATCCAATGTGACTTTTATTTTCATGCATAATAAAGAAATTGAGCACCGCCCACAGCGTCTAAGGGCAGTACTATGGAACATTTCCGTGCACATGCAAACATGAGGATATACTGTAATGAAAAGGAAACACAACACAACAGAAAACAGTGAGTATAGACTCCATCTGAACACCATAGTGTCACTGCTGAAGACAACAAATTCCCTGAAGCCACCCTATAGTCCATAAGATGACGCGAGTAGCCTGTAATATCTACATGTTATTTAAATATCTTTAAAGGTGAGATTTTTTTTGTCCTGTAATTTTTAATTGGCATGAATGAGTCCAAGTCTATTGCCTTGCCCAAGGCCAACTTCACAGAGACTAAATCAAACAGTTAGACACAAACATTAGTACAAGGCTGCCTTCAACTGTGAGCAGACAGAGGTCACATTTATGATTTGTTGCTCCTGTGGAGTTCTCATCACATATTGTTTTTGATCAGCCAACCCTGCAACCCAGTTTGGCACAAAGATGGCTGCTGACGTTGGCTCAGATCCAACATAGAGCAGAGAACGAGGATGAGGCAAATTCCAATTTCAGAGCTTTCAGCCACCCACTTTTGGACAATAAAACATAAAAACATATATTATTCTTGGAGAAACAATATTAAGAAATAACTGTTTCTGACTTTTTTAACAGGTCATTGACATGTATTGATAGCATTCACACATACCCATACAATGTAGGCTTATTGTTCTGCAGAACATGGTGCTTGTATTGTTCAACTGCCAAACTATAGTGAGAAGGTTGGATTACATTTTGCAAAATCTATCTGTCTATTACAAAATGTTACAAAACAAAAGTGACAAACACAGTCAGGGGATATGAGCGATGAAATATCGAGTTTGCAAAGTCGTAATTACATGGCTTCATTTAGACATGGAAATAGTTTGGTGTCGTCTCCGCCTTACTCTGCATCATTCCTTAACACAAAGCAACATAAACACAGTTTTCTCTCAGAGGAGCCACATTCAATATACTATAATTAAAAACATCCATTCTCACTAGCAAGTGTCAAATGAAGAGCACACAGGAGCATTTTTGGTCAAATAAATTCAAAATAATCCAGAGCCTACAATGATTATAATCTCACATCAAATTATTGTTGATACAGCTATATGACATTTAAGATAAACATATTTTGTTTTCTATGCATTACTTGTGTTTCCAAGCTCCAGGAGCCTATGTGCTACAATTTTTCATCAGAGGCCATTCCTCATCACAAGATTTAACCTGACAAAAATACATGTCTGACTCTCCAGATCAGAAACTGGACATATTATTTTATTTTTCAGTCTGAAAAAGGTTACCGTTTAAGGAGCTATTAAGTCCAGCTGATAATTTAATTGCATTTTATTAGAATGACCACATAAAACATACAGTTGTTGATGACCATCCATAAATTAACATATTTATGTAATACAGAAGTATTGATTTACAATTAGATGTTACAGAGTGTGTGAATCTCAAAAAGTGCAAGGAGGTCTGTTCATTTAACCATGTAGATGAGTTGAGAAAAGAGTCTCTGAGGCCAAATTAATTGGAAAATCAGTGGATACTTGCCAGGAAGCTCAGCAGTGAAAAACTGGTTGTTACAGGAAAGGAAAAGCATGGGCTTGGAAGCTCATTTTGAAGCAGCTTTTCTGAACTTTTCTTCTGGCCTTTGCATTATTGAGTCGATATTCTCTTTTAGTCTAATCGTTGTGTCCACTGGCTGGTACAGTATTTATTTCTAGCTGATTTTTTTTTTTTTTTATTCTCAGGTTCAAATGCAGTACACACACTAATAGTCAAAGAGCATTCATTTATAACTAAAAACACTTTCTGTTTAATTAAATGAAGAAAAGAGTGTTTCTTGCATCTGATGTTTCATCAATACAATTTATTAATCAAGGATTCAAATGAAATAAGAACCTGTCTCACCGCACTGACCCGGTCATTACTCTTCCAGGCAAACATTATGGCAACGTAAATAATCAAAATGATTTATTTGTTTAAGAACAGTGGCGTTAGTTTTTCATGCCTTTGTCATGTTGCTTAATAACTGCATTTGTACATATCTCATTTATTTGTCACATTTAATTTTTCATAAGCAATATGATTATTATTTTATTGTTATTGTTTTGTTAATGTAAGCAATGTATTTTGAATTTGATTTTAAAAAAAAAAAACAACAACACTATAATAGGATTTGTTGTACCTTTATGCATCACTGAACCATAAAGAGAAAAAAATGTCTCCTGTTCTTACAAGGTGAAAATTTCTTAGAAAAGGCAATTTTCCTATGGTCACTGAATTGTATCAGATGTGATTATTGTTGTGCATTTGTTATTATGGTCATGCAGTAAAAGGATGCAAAGGGCGAAACAAGTAGGACAAAGATCAGTAAGAAATCAGAATCAGAATCAGAGGTGAAATGCGTTGGCACTGCCCTGCAATGTACTGCATGCTTTTAGACAAACCAATTGTGAAGTCACCTACCCATGTGAGAATAACCAGTTTGTCACACTGAAAGTTCCTGTGACTGAATGAACACAGATTATGTCAAAATCTGACAGTGCTGATACAGTAGGGAAGATGTGTTGATTGAAATAATTGAAATAAATGATTACAACTAAAATGGAGATACACAAAATGTAAAAAAAAATCTTTTCATTTATTCAGAGAACACATTAGTGCTTTCTCAAACCAGTTACCACTTTAAAGTGTACAGATGGCGCAAGTGCTTTTTTTTGTCAATGGAAGATAACACACTGTATTTGGCACTATTATAGTGCTCCAAAATGTTTGCAATGACCTATGACAACAAAATATTCTGTATTATAACTACATTACTAAAAGCTTTACATATTCTGCACAAGCATTCAGTCAACTGAAACTTCTTGTTTATGCAGACATTTGTATTTACATAGAGTGCATGTAGGCATGCACATATATGCACAATTTAATACTGAGTTATGGTGCATTTGACATTTGAGTACAAAAGTGAAACTTCTACTGTAGCTACCTGCATACATATTTGTATACTGTACAAAAAACAACAACCCCTTAGTTAACAACTCAGCTCTCAGTCTCTCAGTATTTTAAAAGGTGTAAACATGGATGTGGAATTTTTTTTCTTACCATATGCTGCTGCGTCTTTTAGTGACTTCAACTATGTCCACATACTGTGAAGCACAAAGGGCCTCGATTTATCTCTGCTTTCTTCTTTTTTAATATTTGCTTTCATATAGTGCTGATTTGCAACCCAGTGTCATATTTTTAAGTAGTTCAGTCTGTCTAAATGTGCTCTCAGTTAATTTGATTGATGGTGGGATATGTCATGAATATATTGCATATAACTGCACAAAAAAAAAAAAAAAAAAAAAAAAAAACAGTGTTGGGGAATTTTTTTTTTTTTTTTTTAAACAAGCCATGAAAATTATTTTCAGTTAACGCCACATAAAGCCACCATATAAAAGGTAACAAAAACTACACAGTGTCTCTAAGTGACTACAAATAAATAAATATTGGAAAAGGCATGAATTGCTGCTGCAGGCATATCTGTTTTACAAGCACAGGTAAAACGACAAGACGTGTTTGCTGTGAGTCCTCCACAGAGTTGTGACCCATTCAGTCATTAGCTAGGTTTAGCCAAATTGTGCAGGTAAATCTAAATGTGAGAAACAGTGAATCTGATCTTTCCTTTAGCTGAACATGTGTGCTAAGCTGATATCACTGATGTTTGGCAAATATCAGGCACAATAATAAGAACAAGGTTGGCTGTATTACCACAATACATTTGGCACATTCTTTGAGAAAACAACATTCAAATAGAAAGGAAAAACACTACACCTCAACAAAAACAACAGAAAGACAGTCAAGTGCCACTAATAAGGTATCCATGACAGTACACAAATATAACCAATTGCACTTTTAAACAGCCTAATAAAATTAATGCATACATCCCAGACAACTCACCATTTAACTAAGCTCCACTGTAATTTTGTCTGTTTCTAATCCCTCTGATGGGCTCTGGCATCCTTCCAATTAAAAAATTATCAGAAAAATTTACAAAAGTGTATCCTCCCCTAAACTTACAGATACACTGTGACCTTTTGGACAAAGTGTGCCAAGGTGCCTGTCTTTGTGCTGGCACTGTGTTACAGTAGCTGAGGCTCTGAGTTGCTTGAAAGAGAAGGGTGTAACAGCCTTTCCCCTCGTACTTAAACTAAAGGCATCCATCTCAAAAATAGAAGGATTAACTCAAAAGAGCAGGGGATGTAAAAGAGAGGAAAAGAGTCACCTATTTATTTCATAGTAGATGTGATCCCTTCTTCTTAAGTCTCTTTATGGGGCATTGTGAGGGTCCAGTCCAAGTGCACATAGTGATGATGGTCATGATGTTCCCACTGTTGGCCCCCCACAGGAGCTAGGCGGCGAGCTGTGGCTCCCAGCTGCCCCAGCGCTTTTGTCAGCTGGCTTCTTGTCCTTCTGTTTCAGGTGAACCTTAGCGTGTCTCTTACGCTCGTCACTTCTTGCAAACTTGCGTCCACAGAACTCACAGGAGAAGGGTTTCTCTCCCGTGTGTGTGCGGATGTGCGTGGTCAGGTGGTCACTCCGGCTGAAGGAGCGCATGCATATTCGGCACTGGAAGGGTTTGTGACCTGTGTGGATGCGGAGGTGACGTGTGAGCTCGTCTGAACGTGAGAAGCGTCTGTCACAGTTCTCTGCCGGGCAGGCATGTGGCCGCTCGTGGACAGGTGTTTTACTGGGACGGTTAGGGTACTTCCGTGGTCGAATGGGTTTGAGTGTCAGAGTCTGTGGCGGTGGGTGGTGTTGAGGTGGGTGCTGCTGCCCGCCGATGAAACCTGGGTGAATCTGCTGCTTGTCTTTGAATGCTCTGATGGTCTCCAGGGGTGTGATGGGTGGAGGGTTGACTCGGATAGGGTCCATGGTCTGGAAGGGCTTGTGTTCCATCACACCGACCTCGCCCTGATGATGGAAAAGGTTGTAGTCAGGGATCATGGAGAACAGGCTGCCATCCATGGAGGCTTTGGATGTGGAATGATAGTCATTGCCAGGGTAGGCTAGGGCTGTGCTGGTGGCAGGGCTGTGGTGGAAGGAGACCTGATCCTGGTACAGGTCACTGCAGGTGGAATAGGCAGGCAGCGGCGGACCGTATACCTGCTCCATATCTGACGTCTGTCCGCCCATGCTGGCTGCGGAGGAAGATGTCTGCGTCGTTACTGTGCCGGGTGATGGAGAAACGCCCAGAATTCCTGCACTGACTAGACTGATGATATTGTTATCAGAGCACCAGCCAGAGCCACTGATGCCACCTGACGGAGGAGTGTCAAAGGCAAACTTCCCCAGGTAGGTGACAGTCTGCCCGCTGCGGTTGGACTGGAAGCTGGATCCATATTGAATTTCTGAAGTTCCTTTCTCACTTCCCATGCCCAGATCCATGATATTATCTAGATAAAAGCACATAAAAAAACTATCAGGAAAAAATCAATCACATGCTTACTCAAACATGAATATGGAACACAATCAGTTGAAGAAAAGCCTGCAAAAGTGAGAATGTGGCACAAGTTGTGAAAAAAGTCTAGAAAATTTACATTGGTCAAGCTCTATGGACTTGCTTGATTTTAGTGACAGTCCTGGATTAGTCCAAAAGTCAGATTTTCTGCATGTCTCTGTAATAGTCTACCAACAAGAGATCAAAAATAAAACAAGTCCAATACAGTTCATAAAGAACTGTGAACGCTGTCAGACCTGTAAGTTCAGTGACTGACTGCTGCATCTGAGACAGTGGTGTCTCTCTCTCTCTCAGATCCCACAAGCTCTCATAAATCAAGACCTAAACACCCCCTTTGATCCAGTCATTGTGTCCCTCAGGAGGACAGCCAAACTGAATGGCAAGATCTGATTTCTTTACAGCAGGGAGGCTTATAAGGCAGACGCCACATCTATCACATCTATCACGCTCAAGGATTCAAAACACATTTGCAGCGTAAAACATCTGCACATAATGGGGGAAAGAAATTAAGTGTTTCCTATCCAGTCTAGGCGTGAGTGAGCTTAACAACAATTTAATACATTTCTTGATATTTTTAATCTACACTGTCTTAGACTTCACTCCAAATGCACACACGTGAACACGCACACGCACACACATATGCAGATACACACATACAAACACACACACTGTCAGACAGATATCTAACTCATTCCAAAGATGCTTTAAAAACCATTAAATGTAGATATACTTAATGAAAATGTGTTTATGTGTTCTGAAGGCTAAATGTGAGACATTTGAAAATGATAATTTCTTAAACAGAACTTTAAAAAGAAATCTTTTCCATTTTCAGGGAAAAATCATACACAAGTGTGTTCAGTCCAAGTAATTACAGCCCACTGGAATTTGGCAAATGGCAAATTCTAATGAAACAAACAGAAACAAATTACCTGCATTATATGATTTGACACATGAAGTACAGGAGAACTTGTAGCATGATTTTGCTTTGGATATGGCATTATGAAAACGAGGCTGAGATGTTATTATTGCATTTTACTCTAAATGTTTAGTCGTTTTAGGTAATTTGAACAAAGTGATAGGCTGTAAGAATGAGAATAAGGAAAAAAAGATATCACTGTTTTGTTACAGGTTAGAAGTGAGGGATACAGCACACACCTGCTCCACCTGTATTTTCATCATAGAGAGGAACAAGTCATTTTATATATAAGTTAATATCAGAAATTTAACTGAAGGGGCTTTACAATATACCTAAGACCCTCAATGCGGGTAAAGAAAAACTCAGCAAACAAAACCCTTTAATTAACAAGAGAGAAAAAAACTTTGGCAAGGAGGATGTGTTACTGTTAATTCCCAAAAATAACACACATGCCAAAATTACATTTATTGCCAATTAATTTTACATAATGTAACTGGAATTTCTTCAAAAATCACGTATTGTAAAAAAAACAAAAACGCACACACCTGTGCATTTAAAACGCTTTCCGTTTGTTTAAAAAAAAAAAAAATCCTCCTTCCTTTAAAAAAAAACAAAAACAAAAACACGTTTTATTTCTGGTTTTATCACAGAAAAATCTCACATGTGTGTGTTGTCAACATCTCGTGTGTTTAAATCACTACACTTAATTTCAGATTTAAGAGCAGCCTGTTATTTTAGTCCTGACGCTGGGATATTTCTAACACACACTTCTGGCGCACATGGAGGGAAATTATTTCAGACCAAATTCAGATTTCATTTATAGACAAAAAGACTTGATAATAGGCTAATAAAGATGACCTGAATTTCGGGGTGTTGGGGATAGGAATTTAGAATTTGTGTCACTGATACATACAGTTAGATCAAGGAAGTATAGATTTAGTGGTTGTTTTTTTTTTTTTTTTTTTTTGTGAATCATTGACCTATCGCCCCAGAAGGTGAAGCAGTGCAGTCAGGGATTGATTTAATGCCAATCTACGACAATTAACCCAAGTAACAAGTCATTTTTTGCAGGCGCTTGAATTAATCACAAATATAGGTTCATCTGAAATGTGCAATAAAGCAATTAATAGACCGGGCCTCTCAATCTAGTAAATAAAAGGGGGTCCACGGGCCTGGCGTGTAAACATGTTTCATATTGGGAAAAGCTGCCACACACGCCTACTAATATCCAATCTGTGACATGTTAAAAGAGTTGTGAATGAAAGTCATTGTCCAAAGTGCTTGGACCGTCTTTACAGATGGATATTAGATCAATAAATCACTTGCGGTTTATTTTTTTCCCCACCACATCAGTTAATTTCACACGATTTCCTCGTAACACAAACACTTGAGAGTTAATCAATACCCTATTGCGGTTTAGAGGACTCAGCGTGAAACAGCCTTTTCCACAATCGTTCCACACCAATATATTTCCTCAATCACGCCTCAGATTTAAAAGCTGAAAAATCACCTTAATTAAGACTGATTTGCACATGGTAAATATAATCCCATCGGAAAAGACACGGGAATATAAAAAGTTTTATTATGAGTCCACAGTTGCGTTTTGGCACGTTGCGTTTGGAAAGCACATATATCGGCATTCCCTGCGCGGATATCGTGGAGAAAATTCAATTAAATTCCACATTATATGTCTGGAAGTGAGATATTCTATAGGTGTGTATAATTCCTAGTGGGCAGTGTTAAATGTGACTCTGAAAAAGTATCCAGAACGGGCATCTGCTCTTTGTGCGCCACAGCCAGAGCGCAAACAGGTGCTCCAAGCGGCAAGACAACTGTTGCCTTACGCGCACATCACAGTTTCACCCACTTTAACAATAACACAAAGAAAAGTAGCTTGACAACATAAAACATAAAATCTTACCTGTGTTCATCTGCGAGTAGTGGTTAATAGATTCCGTATTGGTAAAAATATTCATAGACGTCGGGATGTCCTCTTCTGGGTAGAGACTGTCAGGGATCGTGTTTATTAAACTGCTCATGGTAAGAGGGAGCTTGTCCGCTAGTTTCCCTGTCATAGCAGTTATATACAGTCCGACATTTATAAAAAGGACAACGCGCAGGTATCCAAGTAATTACACGGACAGCGGGTGTTCTCAAAGTGGAAAACACAGGTGTGGATCAAGCGCAGGGATGGATCCTGTTGCTGTAGCTATCCAAGTATCCCGCGGAGGACGAGCAGCGCCGGTATCTCCTCCTGTGTGATCACAAGCTATTGTTGTTATTAATCTGATCACTGTGGAAGCTGATGGGCTGCTTGTGGGGGAATTTGAAGTCTGTGAATCAATGGAGGAGGTGGTGGTGTTGGTTGCACAAGAGCGGCTCTACTTGCTCTATTGGAGCTAGATAGGGGACTCCAGCCCGCCTGTATTAAATAGGGGGGTGGAACATTTACGTGACGTAGATGACCATATATGGACAGAGCTCTCAGCGCCAGGTTCTCCGCGCGTCAGTCTGTGGAAACTACAGTGGAGGCAAAGGCTCCGACAGATAGCTGCAAAGTTTACAACATCTAGATGCCACTTCCAGCTGCGAGGATCCCTTCTGCTGCTGCTGCGGCTGAACACGAAAGCGATCAAGTGTGTTTGTAAAGATTATTCTGCACTAGTTTGTGGACTGACAGGTACACTGTGAGCTGTGGGACAGTAAGAGTTTGGAGAAATGCACCACAACCCAAACACACTCCTTTGTTATTTACTGATCATTTAAATTGCATTTTTTTTTTTTTTTTTTGGTCATACATAATACTAATAATTCCTATAATTTCATGCAGTTTTAATGCTATCCAAAGTAAGACGCACAAAAGTTTTGGTGAACGGATTTTCTACCGCTGAATACTGGTGAAAAACTCTTGTCTTGCTGCAACACTATCTTAGAAATACAGTCCAACTGACGTAGAGTTAATCGCTTGTAAATATTGCAGCGCTTTGTAAATCCAAAGACTTGCTTTGACTTGGAGCCCAAGTGACCGCTTAACTGGAAACTCCAAATAAGGCAGTGTCCGGCCCCGCCCCTACATATCTGTATTTGGACATGTGAGTTCCGGGTGAAGTAGTAGTGGAAAAGTGATCGGAAGCCGCAGACGTTCACAGAGATGACAGTGGACAAAGCGTCATGGATCACTTTTTCTTCAGATTGCCAAATGTTGAAAAATACCCTGCATATCTCTAGTTATATTTACACACAAATATCCCCTTACAGTTTGGTTCCTTTAGAAGGAAGATAAAGATCTACCAGTGGTCGTTTTATTAATGTGCTTATTTTTGGCATAGACGTTACTTTCAATCTCAAACAGAATAAAACACACACATGCATTTGCAAAATTCACAGAAAATCTTGAATGAAATGTCAGTGCCTGAATATTCAGACCTGAGAAATTAATAGTACCTCAATGAACCACAAGTGTAAACAGAGTGTGTGGGAGAATAAGTCTGAATCATGCTCAGTGTTTAGGGGGCTTACACAAACAGAGCAGCCAGTGATCTTATGGTGTGTCTCATTACCAAAGGCAGGGCCTCCATGTGTATCCATTCAGAGCAGTCATAGGCTGTTGTCTGTCCTCATCCACTTCTGTCTTTTAGGAGAAAAGGAGAAAACAGAGCTCCTGGTGAAGGCGAGTCCAAATTCTACATCATACATTTTCCATCACTTTTTGTCAACTTCATACTGACTCATGCCCTAAAAGTCTGTGTATCTAATTTAGCGCATTGAGGAGGTGCCAAGAGATTCAAATGTTATTTATCCTGCACAGGAACTCTATATAGAGACAATGCTAAAGTTGGAAGTTGTATGTGGTATAGCCTGTATCCAGCCAAAGTCCCTAAAGTGTCATTTTATAGGATGTAGATTCATGATCATATGCAATGCTTGTTATGATAGAGCAATCGGACTGAAAGCTTGAATTTATATTGTATTAAGAAGGAATATACATTAGAAGTTTGTGATTGAGCTCAAAATTATTTGTAGAAAAATGTTCTGGGAGGGTTTTCAGAATCCACTGTGGATAAGACTCATACTTTTAATAGGGCAGTGGTAACTGGTCAGACAGAGTGAGTAGTTGAATGGTTATCAGCTTAATGAATGTGTTCTTTAATTTAACGGTCTTGTCTTAAAAAAATAAAAGCCTCTAACAAGATAATGTCACATGAATAAAAAATGAACAGAGATCAACACTATATTACAATGCCCAACAATATCAGATATTGTGGCTTCACGAATGACTGTTTTAAATTCTAGCTCAGTATTACTTTAGAAGGGGGTATTTCTTGCAGGGTCACTGCATCCCGTTGCCTGCTGTTTCTATTGTCCAACCCATGGTGTTGCACAGGTTGATCAGTGCAGTGGGGTATCCATGGGAAATGCTGCATATGCTTATGAATACAAACTAAAGAGAGAATGCCCTCTGGTCATGTTGAGAACTCACTGTACCCATAGTGTCTGTTCTGGGGGCGCGTTTGTGTGGCTCTGTGGTTGGAAAGTTGGCCAGCCCAGCTGGAACACCTACCTGTTGCAGGCTTATTTCCTCGACTGTGAGCTGTGTCTCACGCTGCCGGCCTCCACTGTTTGTCGTTGGCTTACAGGGTTAGATCTGTTTGATTGTAGTGTCCTGGCTCTTTTGCATACGGGGATTCCATGGCAGCACAGGCTCATTTTAAAGCACAGTGGAAAACTGCCCAGGCTCTATGGATGTATAGTCAAATTAGTTTAGTTTTTTCCAAGCTTCATGGGAGAAATCTAAAACTGATGTTCCTTGCTGTTACTGGAAGTGTTGGAAAGATAACATGCTATCAGTTACAGCATTCTAATCTCTTATCAGCCTTTATTTTATACTTTATTTCAAACCAAAGGGAGGCTTGCTTGTTATCGTCAGCATTGGCTAATCTCCAACACTCATATGACAGCTATACTATAACGGTCTTTTTCCAAAAATGTCCTTTACCTGAGACAGGCCAATTGTGTATTTTAGGTTTCACATGTACAGGCACCTTCTATAAATAAATATAAACAAATAGTAAATAAAGAAGCTTCTAGTTTCACTTTCCATCATTGCATCACAGGGGCAATATGCAAAGCATTTAGTTTCCGATTTCAGCTTTTTCACGCTCTGGCAGAATATCCTGATCCTGTGCATCTCTTTTTATGTACAAGTATTATTTTTCAGTTATTAGGAGGAAAAGAACCATGCATTTAAGACAGAAGATGAATACTGACACATTAGCAAAAATCTTTAGAGGTCAAAAGGAACATTTTAAAATTCTGCTTTTCTTGTCGATGAATGCAGACCAGATTTTGATACCATTTACAAGCATGGATGTCCATGTGAATTTGTTTGAGGCAAAATTCAAATCTCCAGGTGGCGTGAACCACACTGAATCTCTGCAGTCCGACTTACAGAACAATACCAGTCTGCTGAGGTCATACATATAGTAAAAATGTGCAAAGTGGTCAGCAGATCATACAGTTAACATGCATGGATAAGATGTCACACTTAAATGCAAGTAATGAACTGCAATGAACTGGAGGAATCCTCTAGTGAAATAAATCTACCGCTTTTCTTGAGCAGAAAGAAAAGAAGAATGGAGACTCAAGTCATCATGCATATTAGATCACTTTGTGCCGGTTAGGCAATTGAATTGATTATACAAATTCCACTTAATTAATGTAAGTTTGAATAAATTAAGAAAATATTAAATGTTTTTCCTATATCATCAAGGGATGTGAGATTTTTTTTTTTTCCCAGTGAATTCAATATACTGAGTGCGGTTCAACTACAGCTGTCAGGTTTTTTTTTCTTAATCATTATATTTCAACTCTCCTGACATTTGGAATAAAAATAAACATATTCACGGATGCAGAGTGGCAAAACCCAGCTGTTTTGGCAGGATATCTCCCAAATATAAAGGGAAAAAAAACGCACAGTGTATTTGGAAGTACAAATCTTGGCATTTCAATGGTGTTCTGATGGATTCAAGTAGGTGGTTTTGGAAGAATGCTCTCCTACTTGGCATGATACACAATGAGTGTGGAACTAGACACATCTTGCCAATTGTTAAAAATGTTATTTCATAAGTCAAAGAAGATGGGTAAATCAAGGTCAAGAGCAATATTCCAGTCGACGGATACTTAACAATTGTTCAGTTCCAATGGACTCTCTGACAAACTGTGTGCTTCAGTGCATTGTTTTGGTTGTTTTGTTTGTGGACCCGGCTGCTTTGACAGCTGAGGCGGGGAAGCAAACAAAGCAGATGCAGGACAATTTGATCAATGATCTCCCAGAGTTCATTGAGAGGGCACATAGAGGTTTACCAAGGCTGGCTTAACCACCAAAGGAACAGAAACCTCCATTACCTACTCCTGCCTAGCCCACTGATGAGACACCAAATCAGGGTCAATGAAACCACCAACTAAAGATTGATCATCAGAACATCAAAGTCCCTCATGTAAATCCAGCCCTTTTCAGACATCTGGGGTATTGATACAAGCCCATCCCAGAGGAGGGTTGCTGGTTAGAAACCAATATTCCTTCTGGGGGGTACTCTGACCCACCCTCTACAAAGACCCACAAAGTCTGAAAAGTATCTCCTAGTGAAAGGGTTGAAAAGTTTATCCACACCATCCTCTGCAGCTCAACCAGGTGGGTCTCTTATGCAACTGTCCACAGTTCAGAAGGGGTTCACCATCACACAAAGTTACATTCAAGGACATCTTAGCATGTTTTGGTCTTTAGAACAGGATGCTTTTACTTAAAAAATAATCAATCATGGATCACAAAGTAGCTCACTGTTTCCAATTGGGGTGAAAGTGGTCAAAGGAAATATGATAAACAATTACACAAACAGCAAGTTCCTTTCACCCGACACACCACAGGCCCTGCAGCCCCTCCCCCTGTCCTGTCACTCTGAAGAGTATTTTGGTTCAAGTTCCACTGCGGCATCCGGCTGTGTTGCGGTCTCGGTTTCACCTCCCACTTCCTTTTTTTGGCCCTGACGTGTTTCCGCCCCTGAATTAGAATCAACTCTTTCCACACTGAGTTGTGATATCAGGCCATCTTCCTTTTCTTGTCGGTAGTGTTTGGAAACTAATAAGAAATCCCCAGTGAGGTCAAAATCTATCTCCTGTATCCTTAGCTTCACCCTACTTGACAGAGTTACAGGGCAACATCAAAACAGGCAGTTTGTTTAACACAGAGTGGAAATGTCTTTCTCATTCAGTGATAAGATAGAGAGGAAAACAGCTGACCTTTACAAGCTTTGAGGAATCTACACAATGTCAGTTCAAAGTGAGGAGACATTTTTATTATTGTACTGATGGATTTATATTATCTGAAAACCGTTCAATCTTCATAGTTTTGGGTGCGAAACTGCACAGCGGCATCAGGTGGTCCCAAAACATTAGTTTTGATGAAGGCATTAAGATTCCATTTACCTGTGAAAGACACAAATGCACATGTATTTAGTTGTATGAAAAGACATACAGAAGAGAAATATATTCAAACTTTCAGGTTATTCTGAGTGAAGAAAGGTTACATTTCACGGCAAAACAGAAATACCTCATGAGTTTTACACATGTTTTAAAACAAATAATTTTATGCATACATTTAGCATTCTCTTGTGAATCACTCGAGCAGTTCTCATGACCGCTCGGCCCATGTTTAAGGGATATGAGGCCTAACTGAGCAGCACATGGCTCTGAGATGTGAGTCACTGAGAACAGCACTGCTGAAAATAAAACATGTTGCTGTAATGATGGAGGTGGGAACGCAAGGACGTATTGGCAAGAAGATATGATTCAATCGCCTGGACTGTTTTTTTTTTCCCTCCCCTTTTAAACAAACACCAGACGGCCATCCGGCTGGTATGACAATATCACTTCTTCGTTTTTGACAACCGCTGATTCCCTGCAGCTTCCTCTCCCTTTGCAAAAAAGGACAAATTCACAACTAAAAGGGAACTCTGAGAACACATACCTCTGCCACAACCATGCGTGTTTGTTGATCAACCGTCCCATTTCACAAGTAAAAAAAAAGACAAAGCTCCACCCTTTTTTGGGATCTGCTACAAATTCAATTGGTCTATGGCCCATGTCCTACCCTTTCATAAAGTTCCATGCAAATCTGTGGTGTGATCCTACAGACTAACAGACAAATAAACTAACAGACACACATAACCTCCTTGGTGGAGATAATGATTATCATTCCAAGGCAAGAAAACACTGTGTGCTTTAAATTTGCAAATTTCAACTCATTCTAGAGAGAAGTAGCCTGTTTATGTGCGTCTTCAAATGTTTTGGGTACATAGGACAATACCTTGCCCTGTAATCCAGGGAATAGCTGACACTTTGGTATTTCCTTAAGTGAAACAATTACATTAACAGCTGTTCGAGGACAGCGTAGGAAAGTTAATCTTTTGAAAAGAAAGCCAACTATGAAAAACTCCAAATCGGCAGGGAGACTGGGCTCACAGTTAGGGGTCAAGTCTGACTGTGCCTGGATAGAAACATTACTGCTTTGACCGCTCACTGCAGCTGCTTTACAGGCCTTCGCTGTGGCTGTTTTCACAATCAGGGGACCACATTCTGTATCCTCCGGCACCATGAATACGTTCTGGGAGAAGGAGCACACTTTGTTGGTGCCACGCACATCAAGTGCATTCACCTCCCATCGATGCGCAAGCAAATCAGAAGCGCTCATTTGCATTTAAGTAAAAATGGCTTATGCTGTGATTTGCAGACTGCTTTTCAGAATAAATTATTGCTTAAAAATCTGGAGGCAGCATTTCTTACTCTTGTGTAGGTTCACATATCTATTTATTTCCAAAGGAGCTGGAAAGCTGTAAACATAAATGCCATTAAAACCCAACTATTTTGGAGGTTTAAGCACCCTTTTAGCCCCCCTACATGTTTAGCTTATTACAGTGACATTGCAGTGTGTCCCGGTCCCTGTGAGGTCAGGTCAGGCTCTGAGCTCAGGTGGGGAAGTTGATGAATAATAACTGGGAGAAGAGCAGATGAGTACCTGAATCTTTCCAGACCCTCTTTGTGGATGGGGACAGCCTGCAGAATGCTCCAATAATCAAGTGGGGGCAATAGAGTCAAGTGACCCATCTGTATGATAGGACGTGACCCCAATGACCCCTTTGGCCTGCACTTCAGTGGGAGATAATGCACCGCCTCTGCAGAGCCCCAGCATGAGCAGAGGTAGGACCCTCTCCTTTCAGAGGAAGCTCCAAAGTCACTCAAAAGAAAACTCAAAGAATGAGTGAGGCCGTCGAAGGGGACAACAAACTTTACCTTGAATGTAAATAGAGTTCACATGCAGTGTTGTGAACTCCAGGAACTTGTGATTGCTAAATTTCAGTCGCCCATTCATTCATTTATCTGACTTCCTCTGTGTACCAGATAGAGTTCAGGTGTTCAAGTTGCTATAGCAACTCAGTAGTTTATTGATTTGATAATTATATTTTAGATTTTTTTTTGGATTAAGTTTATTTTGCACATCATTATTGAAATATCTGATTTGTTGTAGGTGAAGTTGTTTTGTTAAGTCAAATAAGTATTTTGCACTAAATTCATCCTGGTCAAAGTTCATGTATTATCATGTGACCGTCAACATGGAAGCGAAGGACAACGCAGGAGGAAAAGACAGATCTGGCGGGTCTAAACAGAGAACATCACATCCTGTCCCCTTTTTCTGTTGGTTATCCATGCGAACATGGTAATAATGATCTTAATTTATGCTCATAGAAAACTACTGTTGTGTAAGAGTGACATTTAAGTAAAACCTTGTCGAATTTTCCGTTTGTATTTAGTTTTCACGGTGTACCATCGCACTATCTTCTGTGAAGAATAAACTTGTTGTGGGCATCAGTACGAAGCGTGGACACATTCAATAACCAGCAGCTACCCTCTGCATTTCTGGGTTCAGTGTCAGGATGGATAGATGAATGAACAATTGGATTTACAACCCCAAAGAAATATTTGGCATAATATGGAAAATCCATATTTAAAAATAAACCAGGGATATTAAAATTTACTTTGACTTGTGTTTCATTGCATCATATTTGATGTTCCACACATTTCTCAGAGTAAGCCTGCAAAACATTCAATAAATAGCAGAAAGAGAGGCAATTTTAGGTTACTAGTGAGTTAAAAAGAAGAAATAACATTCTGATTTAATGTGATACAGATATTATGCACAGGTATTAGATTCAAAGGCCACAGCCCATATACTTCATCAGCTATAGATTAATAACAGATTCTGACTTGTTGACAAACTGCTGTGTCTCATTATCTTTGTTAACGGACTAGACATTTTAAGTATGTTGCATTTCATAAAAGCATCAATCATGTCTTTATTTAATTATTTTAACAAATTTTTGCCCTAAATTGTTCACGTCTTCAATGGAAAATGTTGGAGCCTAAATGTGAGGAACTGAGGTATATTTATAAATGAAATGAATCTGACCTGATGTATATGATGTACAGTATGTGGTGTTCATACTGGCTAAAATAAAACTGGAGTCCAAGTTAATGGTAAAAGAACTGCTTTCTTCCACAAATTGCAAATACTGTGCCGGTAGTTTCTTATTTGGGGTTGTACTTTAATGGTGGAAATGGACGTACTTTCCTGGACGAACTAACATTATTATATTTCTGATTATGTCATTTAAGCAATGAAACATTTGTTTACTTTCTGATTACTTTTCTTAAAATACCTGAAGGCCTATATGTCAGTGAGATACGTTTTTAAGACAGAAAGGAAATATGACTAAATCTCCAGTAATCAGACAATCTTTTCCATCCACATGGGCACGTGCTTTTACATGCTTTATGTAAGCTTTTTACTGAAAACAACATATGTAGAAAGAACATACTGACCATATTTTTTTTTAAGTAATTGTCACTTCTTTACAGATTTTCTTCTCAGTAGATGTAAATGATATAAATGTAATTTAACTAGATGACACCATTATATGTTACTTGTTATTCCCAAGAACTGTTCACAAGTCATGTGGCAGATTTCATATCTCAGTAAACAGTCTAACTTTCTCCTTCCTGTTTAATGGGTAGAGTCTGCCATAAAATTGGCAACATTTCCTCTAATGCAGAATGTCACACTGAAGATGATTTTATTGTAGAATAACGATCAAGCAGAGAGTCAAAATGAGGCACTGCTTGTAAGGCTTACCCACATAATCCTGTCTAAAGCTGTGCAATCATTGGGCGCAATCCAAAATGAGGCAAATTCACAGTATCTGGTGGTATCACACTGGCTGGTACCCCGCAAATGCCTAGACTTACAAGTGACCTTAAAATAGGCTGGTGTCTGTTTGTAGTGCAGAGACGTGTTTCCGCCTCTCCCATCTGCCTGCTCATGGAAAGGACAGATAGTGTGGGACCTGAGGGTGATGTTAAAGTCTTCCTGCCTACCCTTTTGTTTCCACCTTACTTCTCTGTCTGGGTATGGCAGGAAGATCAGGACTGCTGTGAGGTGACACAGAACTGCTACATTTAGTGGTGTGGGCGGTGTCCCTGTTAAACCTCTTATAGTCTCTCAAAAACACTCAAAACCAAGTGATCTTGTTCATTGTAGAACAGTAGGGGAAGCCATATAAGGATGAGGGTTTCACTTGGCTCTTAAACGTCACACAGATATTAAGCAATCCTTATTTTAAGAGAAATTCTCTTGAAACTATTTGTGGACAATAGTGATCATAGTTTGCACTCTTAACGGTGCGTCAGAGCAGCCAGTTGTGTTCTTCATGCTTCAACAGGGCAGATGCTTACTGCGGTGGGACCTGGGTCACAGTATTTGGCTGCCGATCGCAGCTGACAGCCTGCTGTCAGTTTAGCTGCTTACATTGTTAGTAAGCATTGTCATTTTTCTAAAGAAAAAGTGACAAAGCCTTTAAAGAATATGTCACATGTTGAAGGATATTTGGAATGTATTCCTTAGCTGTCACACTGCAGGAAAATAATGTTTCATATTTATACTTCATTTTACTCATGGAGGCTTGTTTGTTGTAGTTGCAATGAATCAGAAATAAAGCATTAATCAGAAACATGCGCTGACTAAGGGTGGTGACTAGATATGATTGTTAATACAGATTAACTGTGTGTTATTTACATGATTTATTGTTTGTTCTGGAATGTACAAATATATACATAAAACACATTTTTTAGAGACCTTCACAATTTTCCAGAGGAGATGTCTTCAAATTCTGTTTTGACACTCCAAAGCCAAGAAGTATTCAGCTCAGAAACACAGCAAATCATTGTATTCCACAATTTATAAGTTATTATTCCGATTTTTTTTCCTTAAAAAAAATTAAAACAAACAAACAAACAACAAATCTGATAATTATCCTGTAAATCAACAAATGTGTCAACGCTACTGTGATCACTAATTTCTGCAGTGACATTTTAACGATATTACTAATTTATGGGTGATGGGAGATGAGAAAATTCTTAGAAACTTTTACATGATAAGTGTCTGTTGAAGGGAAAAAAAATAACAAAAACAACAAGCAGCCAAAATCCAAAATGTCAAAGTGTGCACCCGACTCCTGGCTGAAACTCATGCCTGCTGTAGCAACCAAATCCTGGCTCTCTTGACTCCACGCAGCTCTGATTAATGGTAGAGGCTGTGGGTGGGTGGTAGACATGGATCTGCCCATTACCACACTGCAACATTGCAAATGGCTTCAATTACTGTGGAGTGTGCTGAGCTGGCAGTAGGGGCTCTAGGAAGCAAGATGAGCAACGTGCACCAGCAGCTAACTCCACTGTGATCCATTCATTCACACAACGTGATCATCACTTACTGTACATCCTCTATTGTGTAATTTACCATGGAAAAAATGAAGGGAAAACAGCCTGGAAGGATGACTTTGATCAATTTTTCATTTTCAAAATTTCAGACCACTGATGCTGCTCGTCTTCTGTTTAGTACATTTGTGTTTCTCATCCAATCACAGTGTTAGCCGAGGCCATACTCACAAGACAGAGGGCTGTATATGTGTGTGTCTGTACACTGTGTAGGCTGAAATAACACTGGATCGCCCTTCTGAAGGCCTTAGCGTTTTCCCTCCCCGGCATTGTAACACTGTTTCCCTTGACAAACTGACTCGCCGGCACTAAACAGTAGCAGGACATATTGATGGCTTGCCAAGTGGCTGACAAGTATCACGAGGGCCTGTGTGCCCACGCCTGCCCCCACCCTGGCACCAGGGCAGCCTTCAGTCAGGGACAGTCTTCCTGAGCCAGAGCGATGGGGATTCCCTCCGATCACGCCCCTGTGCCCGGTGCCAAGAGCGCAGCCCCCCTGCAGTTACTTGTGTAACAAACAAGCTGTCTCCATCAGTTCACTGACCCATATTCATAACCTTAACACAGGAGGCAAGGCAGACTCCCACGGTTCCTCACAACAGCCCTGCTCCACCTCTCATTGTTCACCCCTTTATTACTTAAATGATGGTCAGAGATGAAAAGAAAAAAGACGACAAATTTGCGATAAAATTGAGTCAACGACTGTGCTACTGGAAGTGGAAAACGATCATTAGGAGTCTCCCACCCACGACTAAATGCTTTCCCTTCACAAATCACATCAATTAATGTCATGGGCTATGAAAAATGCTCTCTGTGTCATACCACATGGAGGGAGGACAGACGCTAATAAGTGAACATACTTAACGGAGGAGGTGGGGAGACATGGGATTCCCTTCGTTCCTCTTGTTTGTGCGGGAAAACCATGCTCACGGCCAAGTGGAGGCCAATAATAATGTAGCAGGTACAGCGATAAATTCAGCTGAACAAATAATTACTGTGAAATCTCCTATTTTTCTATTCATAAACATGACCAGGCTTTTATTCTTAATATGTCATGCTGCATTTATTACCCACTCTACAAGGGCAGTTATTCTCTCCAGAATTGACCCATTGAATGAAACATTTGATTATCTGAGAGTGATTTTTTTTTTTACATATATAATTTGATTTCCCTTGAATACAGAGGACATTTTGCCGGAGGAAGTGCTACAACGGGAGTTACACTCATCCAGTAGATTGAGGATGGGTGGATCCACTCACTTCAATCGCTTCATAATGTGGGGGCAACAACTGGAGCTAGTAGCAGAAAATAAGTATGCTCTAGTTTCTCTTGCACACCAAGTATTAAACTATTCTAAATAGCAGGCTATTATTCATGCCATTATTTTCCTAAGCTTAATGAGTTTTGACACGGTGAATACTCTAACAATGCACTTAAGAGTTCATCTCATCCTCCCCAAATATGAGTTTGGGTAAAATAATCCAAAATGCGTCTCTTTTGACATTTCTTTTTCCAGGGGTTTTCAACATCAAACAGCACTCAGCCTAATGTGCCTGGATTGTTTGCTGACATAGCTGTCAAAACTTCAAACAGAAGAGACTGGCAGCTCCACTCATTCAGGGCCGCAACGCTTGAAGTCTCAAACCGCCCTGATCTCCTTTCAAATCACCAGCTATGACCCGAGTAGAACAGACAGACAGACACGCCTCCTGTGGGGTACAGTACATCCAAGTGTAGTTGCCCACGTTTCAAGAGACTTTTCTTCAGGGGGAGGAAAAGTCAAAAAACCTGAGGAAAACAAAACAATAACTCTCTGCACTCGGCAGTACAAACAAGGTTGTCTTTTGAGACACACACTAAGAAACTCATCTGGTAATAATAACGTTACTAGTAATCAAGATTAAAATGAATATGCACTGCTCATTATTGACGTGGTTGATAAGGATTTCAGGTTTGGTGGGGGGTAACAAGACAGAGCCAGACAGACTCGTGCAGGTGTGCGTGGGAGCCAACACTACTTGTCTTGCAGGCATTATCACTACGGCAGACTTACTCACTAACCTCATTAACATTTCCCTTGTTAAGTTCAAGCACTTGGATAAAATGATCCTCCTAAAGCAACTTGAAATGCCTCAATTAAATCCTCATCATTGTTTGTAAATTATGCATGATGACATGTGTCCGGACGAAACACAGACAGAGACCAAAACCTGAGCTTAGAGCTCATTAGAGCGTCGAGGGATGTTTTATCATAAGTACATCATTTATAGTAGAAGCCTAAATAGAGTCACTAATACATGAAACCGGATAGTAATAATTCAATCTAACAATAAAAATAAAAAATAGGAAATTAGTCTTACTTTTTCTGAAAAGAAAAATATTCTTGTCAATCTTTTTTGGAAAGTAATCTCATTTTAAGAAAATATATCTAACTTTGTCTTAAAATATTCAGGCTAATATTGAGCTAGTTTTAACCAGTAAGAAGCTAAAGCAATAGTTTGTATAATATGCAGCAGAAACAAGATTTTTTTCAAGAGTAAGACTACTTACTTGCCTAACTTCTTAATTTAAGGATATTAACTCTGTCTTAATTACTGTTTTTGCTGCTTGTAGTAAACACATCTTGATTACATATTGCCGTTGTCTACTGTTAAGGCTCATTACAGTGTTTCACTGGCTACACTTTTACTCTAAACCAAGCTGTGCTGAATTAGCTTTTTCCATGGACTTCTTTTTGCTGAATACAAGACAATCTGGTTATAATTAAGAATATTTGGCTTCTTTCTTATATGACTGTTACTGCAGAGTGTAGGATAACCGAATGACTTCTCATTTATGGAAACCAGAGCACTTACAACAGAATAATCTACTAGTTAATATGTAGAAAAGGACCTGCAGAAGTAAACAAAGGTGACTTTACAACAAGATGTACCACAAAAACTATAAGACAAATATAATGTAGATACTTTGAAAGGTAATATTCAGCCTTTGAGGTTTTTTTTTTTTTTTTTTGCTTTGGTGCAATCTTTCTAGTGCTGATTCAACAACAAAGTGCAGTCAGTTGTGTTGGTCAGTGTTGGTTAATGATAGATGATACTACAGAAGCCAACAGTGTTATAAACTCAGTGTGCTGGTGAGTGGGGTCATTACCACGGGGTGGGTTTTCTGGGCCAGGCAGTGACACGACCCTGCTTGCTGGCTGCCGATACAAGATGAACTGGTATCGGTGAAAACCAGTTCCCCGTGGTGGAGTTGGAGGGTGATAACCTGTGTGGAACAGTGAGAATCAGGAGAGATATAACAATAAATACAGAAAAAACAATTACAAAGAAATACAAGCATGCAAATTTAACAATAAAACGCATAAATACAAAGCTCTGTGTCAAAACTCTCTTTATTCTTTGCGACTAAAGACCACTTCAAGCATCTGATTTATTGTTTTGAATAAAAATGGAAAATGGACAATCAAGGCTGTATTTACCGGTGAGAATGGTTCCTTTCACTTCTCGTCCTTTCTTGAGTGCACTGCCCTGTTAATTCAAGCAGAGAGTCAGTCAATTTTAGCAGCTGTGAAATTAATAAAAGGTTAATCACCTTTCTGGAAAATCCTGTCATTTATTCAACAAAAGATCATAGATTACTTTAGAGTAAGCCATTACATTGTAATCTGAGTCTGGAAAACCTACTGTTGAAGCTCCCTCATGTGGAACAGTCATCCTCTGATGAAATCTCCAAAATTATTATTCTTACAGACAGGTTTTCAGCATTTTCTTAGCTTAGTCATCAGTTCTTAAATTAAGAAACCAAATATGATTTGGAAAAGATGGGTACAATTTCAAGGCCAATGTAATTTGCTGGTAATTTGAATAGAATCAAACCTGTGCTGAATTCTGACTTCATCCAAGTAATGGAACACAACGGACATTTGTCTCATGTAATTTGGAACCCAAGTTGGAAGTACCTCCACAGAGGATCAACAAACACACAAGTTGAAAAGTTTAAATTATAAAGGATCCTTGTTGTTAATATCTAAGACAAGACGTAATAACTAGACAAAGAAATTTCCCAAGCAAAATAAACCATGATGTCCAGGTAGCAGTTTCTGATGTGATCAATTGTTATCAGCTTTATGTTGCCTAGAAACAGACCCATACACATAACCCAATATGAAGAGAGGGTACATTTCTTAAGTGTTTTCTGTTTACTTGTCAGGTTAAACTTCATCATCCCCAGAAAGCACACAGTCAGGCACTTCACACTGCAAATTGTACACAGGAATGTTTGTTTAATAGACTTGGCTGCTTACTGCAAGACGGCTGCATCCTTGAGTGGGAGGAAAAAGACTAAATATGTTGTCTGTGAAATGGCCCAAAACCCACTTGAGGTAAGCATGGAAGTCCCCATCACAAGCATCAAATATCTGGTCTCTGTACCTATTTCTGTCCTCTTTTCTCCACACACAGGCTCCCCCTACAGGATGATGGGGGTACTGTGTTACAAGACACCATGTACAGCTAATATACAATCAGGACCAGGAATTTTTTCTTTCTTTTTTCTCTCATTCATTTGGAGTAATATCCATATTGGTATTAATAAAAAGATAGAAAACACAAATTTTTGCATTTACATTAAGGACTCTAGTTGTGTTTATGGTCAAAACACGTATTATTGCTTCTCTGATCTAAAACAGACTGATTAAAACAGGTTAAATACAATTTATGATGCTAGTCATTTAGATTAAAAAAAATCACTTTAGTTTACACATAGCCACTTTACTTTCTATTGTTGCATCAATATGACTGCTAAAGAACTTCACCATTAGGAGGAAAAAGAATATTGTGCGTGTAAAGTGACAGCTGATGGAATGCTATGAACTATTTGACCATTATATCCATGTATTGTAAATCTCTGTTTAAATAACTGACAAAACCGATTGTGATTTAAATATTTCCAACGCAGCAGTAACAAAGCACATGTCCTTTAATGTGCGTCATCCCATTTATAATCTTAATAATAACGGCTGTTTGGGATGTTTAGCAGTCTGTGTTAATAGTGCACAGCACCATTGTTTACGCTGACTGATAAAATTCAGAAGATTAGTTTCAACTATGAGTATCTTCATCCACTGATCAGTGAGAAAAAAAGCTTTATTTAGAAATAGCGAGAGTCCTGCAGCCTGGAGGACTCAAACCCATTGCCATAGCAACAGGTAGTCAACATTTGAGCGTGCAGCATTTTCCCACATCTTAATACTCAGTTCTTGCTCAGTCTCCGTGACACCCTCTGCCCTTTTAATTTCATTAGAATACATAGAGTAAAAACAACAGCAAATGAATGCAATATTAAAATTCAGTCAGATAATAAAAGAAAAGTCAATCACATGCAGAACTCGCACAGAATTACAATTGGAAATGTAAATAAAAATAAAAATAATCTGCTCTGCTCTTAAAATAGTGATTGTATTCTAGCAGAGTAGAGCTGGTATCACTGTCATTGTGAAAGAGCAGAGCTGAGGTCACAGACTCCTGATGTTCACTGGCGAGTGACCCCATGGGTGTGTCCTCTCCCTCACACTAATCTGCAGGAAATTCTCACATGGTGGGCGGACTCCCTCAGGGACCCTGCTGTGGAGGCGGGGCACGTGGCGTGAAAGGTTCTGACCACTAAATGATTGAAAGCTGCTCACTGTGTCAATTTTGTTTATTAAGTTTCTACAGTAGGGCAGATTAAAAAGAAAGTTCAGTGAGTTCTTTCTTCCTGAATGTGGGACAAAATTTAAGTTTGAATCTCAACTGTACATGCAATAAATGTGGATGCAATTCTATACTCACAAAACAAATGATGAGTATTGGTGGAAATTCTATATTCATTTTATATTACAGCACAGCATAGGGGAGAAATGTCTCCTTGGAACTCATGTTGTTTTTTTTGTTTTTGTTTTTTCCATAGTTAAATCTATTACAGCTTTGTATGAGAGAATCAAGAGCATCACATAGAACACTGATGAATTTAATCCTAGATTAGGGGTGTGTATTGGCAAGAATCTGACAATACGATACAAATCACAATACTAGGATCACGGTACGATATATCATGATATTGTTAAAAAGGCAACTTTTTGTTTGTTTCTCTTTTAAAAATGATTATTTCCTTGAAGAATTACACCAGAAATATGCACAAATACCCAACACATTTATATTTGATCAGAACAGGATCAGATTTTCTGTATCAGAAAATGTTCCTGTTAAAACTAAAATTATATTTTACAGACATTACAGATTAACATCCTGCTCAAACGTTCATATTCTATTAGTTCATAACATTACTTTTGTGCGATCCCAACAGAGGAACAGTAAAAAGTGCTTTTAGGATCCTTTAAATAACCATTATTTAATAAAACAGTGTTAAATAATAATAAATAAAATATAAGTCATAAAGAAAAACAACAAACAAAAATGAACTCCTGCTATATCTGCATTTGAATAAATATCTAAAAATATCAGTACAGTACTTTTTAATAACGATACAGTATTGTGAAATGAAATAGTGTGACATGTTGCAGAGCTGATATTTTCTAACACCCCTATCCTACATCAATGATATTTTCAGTTTGAAGGATAGTTTGAGCTCCAGGTGACACTCAACACCAATCCATCCAATGGAAGGAAATAAAATATGAACTCAACTAATATACATTTGGGTGACATATATGAACGACACATAGGAAAAAATAATCAAAACACCATGCTTTTAACCCTTTATCAGGCAAGTGACTATTTTTGGTCATTTCCATACACATTACAAGGCAGTGACAGCTACATTTACAGTGAGTCAATAATCTCAGGTCCAATGTGGTCTACAGAGTCTATAAGGTCCACTTGTGCATGAACAGTGAATGTATCTGCTTTGTTAGGTACCATGAAGTAATAGTACTAATGTAAGGAATGATGATCAGAGGGATCATGTGGATGTGGACAGGAGTCTGGACCAGCACGCATGTTGTTGGAATCTTCTAAAAATGATGTTCTGATGTTCTAAAATACATCTTATTTCAACTTACATGTGTTTTTCTTGTATTTTTCATACACTTTGATTTTTTCCCCCCCTTGCCACATACGAACAAGGAACCAAATATGGTAACTTAATAGACCTTGATTTTCTACAAAATTTCACAAAAGTAATAAAGTCTTGTGAGATCATCTTATAGGTTGAAAGTCTGAATTTCAGAGTATTTCTATGAGTGCCCTATAAAGGGTTAACATGAGGATGGCGTATAAGAGTCGTTTTAAATAATATCAAACTGATAAAATAGACCATTTTCAACTTCAGACTGATTTTTGGTTCCATAAGCCATATGGTAGAGAGAAAAAAAGACTAATTTAACTGTAGCTATTCTTTTCTCATAATCAATTTCTGAGGAATATTCATTTAAGCCAAAGTAATTCACATTAAGATCCATTAGTCACCATCTTCCTCACCTTAAGTAGTTTATTTAATAAGGCACTGTACTTAAAAGCATAATAATAAAATTATATTTTTAAGACCAGTATAGTACTATGAGCTTCTGTTTTAACGGTGTCTGAACTACTAGAAATTTGCAAGTTATGTCATCTCTGTGCAAAGTATAGCCTCATTATCCATGCAGTAACCATGGAGCACAATGCCAAGGTTAATTTGTAAATCTTTTGCAGGCTTTAAAGTTTGAAAGTCACAGAAAGTGTTCGGTATTCCATCAGATATGAAGATAAATTATTAAAATATGAAGTTTGTGGTCACACAGTGCATAGTGTATATTAGATACACACATGCTCAAGCTGAATATGTGTTAAAAGAGCACGTATACCAAATATTACCAGTGTGAGGGATTCATTTGAGAGAAACTGGTGATAAATTCTGAAATTACAAAGACCTGAAGTCGACACGCTGTATATCCTGAAGTTATACTTTGTTTCCTGCCAGTAACACCCAACTCTGACAGCCATCAAACTGTAATGCGCTTTAAGAGTCCTGATAGCAGCGTGGACAAGTTGTTGAGTGTGAAAATAGCATAAACACATAACCTGTGAGAGTTATTCAAGAGTTATTTAGTCAAACAAACTGTGACTACACTTTGTATCTTCATGCTAGGGGAATACCCATTCTTGTTGCTGTGATAGTGAATCACACTGAGCAGTGTGGGAGAGGCAGGAACTGACAAAGATGTAAAAACAGAGCGTCAAAATGGCTGTTCTCTATGTTACATAATTATTTAACAGTTGGTTTAATTTGACTAGCAAATCAAAATATAGAAGAATAGATGTATTTGCATGCTAAGAGGACTGAAGGGGTATTTAGTATATCGTAAATATGTTAAGTCAGTCATACATATCCTACACACTCCTGTACATCCCTGTCACTAAGGGATCTTACAGTATTTTATGTGTCAAGGCCTTTCACCACTATGGATACCAGAGCTAACAATCTGTGTTCCTGTTTCTCTCTGTTGCCTAATGTAGCCCAGTTTGCCTTCATATTTTAGTGACTATATTTCACATTATGACTCAGAAAAAGCAAATAGAATCCTGGACAACCTACACATTATGAGCAATGAATATTCTGAAAATCTTGAAAAAGCTGCGGAACAAGGCTTCTTGTCATCATGTAATAGTGTGATACTCTAACCTATGTTTAGCATATAAACTCTGACTCTGTTCTAAGTCACGGATGCTCGTAAGTAAAGTATAGTAACAGTTCAGAGTTGATAGGGCAACTACAGCCATGAGGACATTCTTAGTAATTAGTGACATGACAGTGATGCTCCTCCTGTGGGTGTAGAAGGGGCTAAAAGAGCTGCAGGCATCACCAAAGGTAAAGTTTCTCAACAGTTCTAGCTTTGAAATGAAGCTCAATATTACACACGTATTGTCAACTCTCGTAGGCCTCGGGGAGGAAGATAAGCAGTGTGTTTGTATAATGTGTCTACATAACTTCCGCTAGGAATCCTCTGACAAGAGCCAGTAGGTAGGAGTCTATGAGGAGGTGGTGGGTGGGTGCAGGGTGCGGTTTCACCAGGAATACCCACAAGCCCAAGAACCCTTCTCCTTCACTGTGTGGGTGAGTGCTTCCCTTTGTCAGCAAGAGTTACTCATGCACCTCCTTGTATATCCACCACTTCCCTCCCCCTCCCTTGCACACCCTGTAAACCCACACCTACGACAATCAGCACCCACGTCCTTCTAATGCAGTTCTGAGAGCATCGTTCTCCCTTTTACTTGCAGTCAGGCTAACAGACGGGGAAAGAGAGCATGACAGATGGTGTTCACAGCTCTATTTCTGAGGCTGGACTTGTACCGCCACAGCCACCCCTCCCCCCCACTCGCCTATTCCACTGAAGCCAAGTGCTTATGACTGCCTCCTCATCTTCGCCTCGGTAATTAGCCCATTCATTTGCAGGGTTATTGTGAATTAAAAGTCTGTGTCTCAAAATGAACCTAACTGTTTACAGGTTAAACATGTTTTGTTTTTTCAGGTTGAAGACATAGTACACATAGTTACACAAATAGAAGAATTTGAAATGTTGATGAAGGAAAAATATTTATTTATGCTAGTGGTAAAGGGCTGTGCCTTTCCCAGCATGCACTGAGCAAGAGAATGTGGACATAAGGGTGGGTCATTCTGGAAAGGTGAAATTCAAGTTCTGTCCATGGGATGTAGTGGAGGAGTAGATACAGCTGCTGACAATGATGTTACAGATGTCTCTTCTATTAAAGGTTGGCCAGGCAGGATACAAAAACATAAAAGTTTTTGAAGCCACGAAACCCAAAATGGGTCTAACAAAACAGATCTCAAAACATCATAAGCAAAGCAGAAAATTAAGAGCATAATCTCTAAAATAATAGTTTTCTGTAAGAATTTTGTAGCAGTTACAACTTCAACTTGTGCTATGGATTAGCTCTACCATAGAGTATTTGGTAGAAACAATCACATGGAGTTTTTCCTACCTGTATTCATTTCCTCTTTTCCTGCAACGCGGCAGGGACTAAATCAGATGCAGAAAAATGGCATCAGACAGTTTCTCACATAACAGATGGCTTCACCCTTTCAAATTCACTGTAAACCCAAGGTACAGCATATTTCACTACTTGAAGCGCTGTGGTGCTCCTCAGAAGCTGTTTGGTGACCTGTGCAGCTCAGGGCCAGATGGAACCAACTAACCTCAGCCTGTCAGACAGAGCAAGGTGGTACAAAAACAGACCGAGGCACAGCCCACTGCCGCATCACCTCAGACTAACAGAGTAACCGCCTATTGTTTTAATGTGGCAAACCTTTACTTCCCTGTTCAGCAGCTGGTAGATGCCCATTACTTATGATGCTGAGGGATGATGAGATGTGCCTTAAATACTTTGTAAATATTTGTAAATCCAAGTTTCCAACTAAAGTTCATAGTCTCTTTTTGGCACAGATAAGAACCAGCCCAATCACCAGAATGTTTCTGCCAATTATATA
>JAQQZY010000029.1:23458235-23495693 GCA_030068375.1 Ostorhinchus rueppellii
TTTCAGTGGGTACAATGGGATTGTTAAGAGGTTTTCAAGCAATATGGTAAAAAATGTTCCAAAAAAAGATCTCCCACTATACCTTTAAACGTATTAAAATTAATAATTAATAGACTAACAGAGTGCAAGAAGACTTCCATGATGTGACAACTTCAGATAGTTACTTCAAAACGGCAAAATACATGTTCAGGTGATACAGTTTCACTGTGGAACTTCCATGCCTTGAACTTTCACGTTTCCGTTTCAACAATATAAAACTCCATCTCCCAGCATGCTGTGCAGGAAACCGGAAACAGGAACTATAGAGCATCATTGTGATCCATCTCTGGTTCACAATCAAAGCAAACATGTATACATCACGAAAACGAAAGGACATGGGATGGCAGTGTTATAAAACATTCACAGGTTAGTTTTGTGTCGTCTTTTTGTGAACTTTTGACTTAGATTGTCTGTTACTATAGTTTAGATCGGAACATAGCGGTCACCAGCGTTGAGGGGGCTTGCATAGTCGATGTATTCCCAACGCCCTCATGGCCAGAAGGCTACGCATAGCAACATTTCGTTTCGAGACGAATTCTACCCATGCAGTTGAAATGCTATTCGTTTTTCGTTTCACTAAATGAAGCAACAAATTACAGATTACAGCTTATCATGAGAGCAAATATACGACTTTAGGACATTGAAATGTAAGAATTGAAGCCTTTGTCACACCGTGTTGTAGCTGTCCGCAGATGTGCCTGACTAAATTGGCACAACCAAATAAAAAAATCGGCCGATTAAATCGGCCGGCCGATCAATCAGTCCACCTCTAATACAAAGTATTTTCCCTTCAATATAAAGCTAAAATGCAATGTTGAGATCAACTAAAACTAACTAAAATGACATGAATAATCGCATTTGGGCCCAGTATGTTTCATTGGCAAGTTTTGTTTTCAAGCTTTTTGGGTGTAATTTATTTATTATCTCCTCTAACTCTTAATTTTTTGTAAACAGATAGGGTGATAATGGTGCAAAATGGAATGACATAATTTTTTTAAATTGAGAAATGTAAAACTATCTTGCAGGTGGACTTCGATTCCTCCCAGTCATTTGCACAAATCTTTCAAAAACACAGGGAAAACTCTTGCATAGTGTAAAATTATATGACAATGAATAAGATAACGAGTCTACACCTAAATCTCATAAACACATAAACCCCAATATAAAACATGGCACCTAAGCTCCAAGAAACATAGACAGCACCCCACAAGAGATAATATTACAGAACTTCTATGCAATTTAATTCCACTGGTCTGTAACAATACATATCAGAGGTCACTTTACAAACAAGAGTCAGGCGTTGGAACAAAACCTGAATAAATGTAGTTTCTGATATGCCACCAGCAGGCTAACACATTTATATGTTTAAGCAGTAGAAACAAGGTTAATGATTATAACATGCAAACGTCAGACTCAGAAGCCTATCTCTTCTTATTCCAAGGTAAATGTGGCTTTTTTTAGCACAGTCTTGTCAAAACAGTGGGAACATATCTCTCGGCACTCTTAGCGTAAATAATTATCTTTATTTTATGGAACTGTCTTACTAGCATTAGGCTAGACTAAGAGAAAAAACTCAGTGTCCTAACCTTATAGACCAGTATATTGTATATGTGTGAAACTGGGCCCAGTCTTTTTGATATAGCCCCCTCTCTACCGAGCCAACTCACTCTCGCTCTCTGTCTTTCACCCTTTCTTTCTTTCTCCCAGCGATTCTATGGGCACTGTTTCCTGTGCCGATGTGTGCAGTGTTTGCCAGAGGAACACACAAGAATCTGAGCTCCACAATCCCTCTTAACCTTTGACCTTGGCTTATTGTTACCTGTGAGCAGCGCAGTGGCAAACACGTTGTACAAGTACTGTACAGCCCTGCAAGCTGTTTGTGTTCTGCAAGTATGGAGGGCAGGGGAGGAGGGAGGGAAGAGAGGGAGCTATTTAATCCCCCCCAAAGGAACTCCCCTCTCAACCCGTATCGTGAACTCACAGGCAAATCGCGTTGCTGGAAGGCACACCACACACACACTGCTGTCTTTTTAATTTCATCAGCTGAAAGAAATCTATACAGTGCTTTGGAATCCGACTGAGCTGCAGAGAGAAGTGAACTATACAGCACCCTAGAATGTAAACAGGTTTCTCACCAACTGTAGCATAAAAATACCACATTGTAACAAACCTCTTGGCTATGATAATGGTCAATAGTAAAGATCAGAGGTCTTAGTAGATTTTATGGTTGTTAGTCCTACAGCATATCAATAAGAACAAGTTGAACAAATCCCGAGAACAATTCAGAGGAAATGCAGCACTCACACTCAAATTATTCAAGTGTACACAGAATAAATATTGGCTTCTACTGAACATATTGTATTGATGGTGTGTGGTTTTTTTTTTCCGCGTGCAATTATTAAAAGCATTATCTCCTGAGAATATTAGGAGTGCTGTCATTAAATCCCGTGCAGCTGCTTTGTTAGGAAAAGATATGGGCTGTAATCTGCACAGAACAGACTCATCTCTTGTACGGCGTTTGTAATTGTCACATATACATACTATTTACAAAAACAGGCACAATCACCACTTAATATCTGTAAAACACAGCCAAACTCTGCTCCGTCTATAATCACTGATCAAGTATCACATCACGGCGCTATGAGGAATAAACGTTTAAAGCTATTTTTAAAATCACACCATCAAAATCTAGTGTTGCTGTCATACTTTGAAAGATCCTTATTTTATTATACAACATTGTTCTTTGTGCTATACAGTAGTTGTTATAGTTTGGTATAACTTTTGGAATACAGGCAATCAAAATCAGTACGTAGAGTTAGACAGGCCACTATAATATCTGCCAACTTTGCATTCATAGCTGTCACACTTAATTATCATGCCAAAATACAAGAAAATACATTGGCTGCAGGAGGTCTTTTGTGAAGTCTTTGTTTTTGTGTACAATTAACTGGCAAGCATGCTATATACTTAAGTAAGGGCTATTTTAGGTGAGTATAATTGTTAGTGAGTTGTTTTTATCAGCATGGCTCACTCCCCTTCACTGTACCCTATCAAGAGACACCCCTAAGAGGAAGCGTTTTCTGTAACCACGGCCCTGCAACCCCCCGCTAACCCTGACATTTGTTCATTTACCCGCCCCTCTCTCCCCCCTGGTTTCCATGCCTGCTTTTTTTTCCCCCCCAATCCACATCTGTCAAAAGTGACCAGTTTACAGGGGGACAGGTAGGCAGACTCTGGCAAGCCCCCCACCTGTACCCTGAAACACAAGAATTCACACACGGGGCCGACTGCCAGAGATCCTGCTTTACTGACTGAAGTGGAGGGGAGGAGGGGTATGACAAAGACGACAGCTTGTGTGGGGGAACATTGTCTGCGGCTGCGACTAGAAATCTTTTCAGGAAAAACAGGATTTTATACACAATGGTCGTGGGTGTGAAGAAAGGGGGCACATATTAAAAGAAGCGCCTTTATGTGTGCAGAGCTACTGGTTTTAAACTGCATTTGCATGGAGAAGGTCCAATCTGTTCTTTTTTTTTTTTTTTTTTTCTACTAGCCTATAGTGTGACAGACTGGATCAAAGAGGGCTTTCCAGGTTGTCCTTGTTTTCTTGGAGAGTAACCATGATTTATCCAGGTCAGTGTGGAGCATAAAAATGAAGGTAGCACACTGACACACAGTAGGCCCGCATCTTGAAATAAAAGAAATGTGGAATTAATGTATTTATTCCTGTGGCGACAACAGAGGCAAAATTCAAGCGGTGTTGTCAACAGGAACTTGACTTTCCTAGAAGAAATATTAAACAGCAAAAAAAAAAAAAGTCTAATTTATGGATGATTATTGGATTCTGCCCAAACAGTATTCAGTTTAGATAGGAAACCATAGCAGTTCACGTTCTTCGTGCAGTGAAACCTCCTCAATCATCTCACCACGGCAACCACAGCAGGGAGGTCAGTTGTTATAGAGATGGCAAGAGGCTTGGTGGGTTATCAGATACAGTACTGTGTGTGTGTATATGTGTGTGTGTATACGAGTGTGTGTGTGTTTGTTGTATGTAGACGGGGGATGGAGCTGACAAAGCGGAGGATTCTTATGTAATTCTCCCTTTAGGTGGCGGAGAACAGTGAGAGCAGCAGCCCACACTGAAGAAGAACCTGTTTGTTAATAAGCTCTGAGATAAGATCGATAGTATTATAACGGGGTGTTTATACACAATACTGTTGGGGTCCAGATGTAGTAGAGAACGAGTGACATCAAACCCAGGTAGAAATTTGGCAAGTCAGCCCCCAAATTGATTCCTATTACAAAGCAAACTGCTACAGCCTCTGTCTGATGCTTTCAACTCCGCACAAACTGCACATAAACACATACGAACATGTGCTAATTAAAAAAAAAAAAAAAAAAAAAAAGGGCCTGGAAAGTGAAATAGTTGAAAATAAAAAGAAAAACTAACACCAATGTCCTTATTTTTCTGAGAGGTTGGGGAGGAGAATGTGATGAAGTTTAATGAGGGAATGACTTTCAACAGCTGAACTCCATGTAGTAGCACCTCTGACATTTTTGTCTGGCTGTAGCTGACAGCAGGATGAGCACCGCTCTAAATGTTAAGCACCTCCAGCTGGGCTGCGATGTTAAGGGCTATTGTTGACTTGTGCCGAGGGAGGTTTCAGATAAATCCGAAAAAAGATGAATGACCTGAATGTATCGGGGTCAAAATAATTCAAGCTTGAAAATAAAACATGCAACACTCTACAAATTGTTTACAGACGTACATGTTTGTAATTATTGTCCATATATTTCAGATCATTTCCAATAGTTGGTGCATAACCCTTAATTTTGTGCAGATCTGTTTAATTTATTTACTCTGCATCAGACAAACACTGTTCATCATTGCTTCGACAACATTCTCCATATTCATTGCTGTATATCAACTTTCTGTACATGTTTTTATGTGTAAATATGTGTAGAAATAACACCTATTGCACCATCTGTCCATCCTGGGAGCCAGATCCCTCCTCTGTGGCGCTTATGGACATTTCTTCAATTTTTTCATGTTAGAGGGTTTTGTTTAGGGGGGTGGGTAGGGAGGGGGTCAAAGGAGAGAGTGTAGTGCATAATGTGCAGATTGTACAGCCCCTACAGGGAAATTTGGGATTTATGATATTGGACTGTATAAGTAACATTGACAATATCTGACTTGACTTAACATATGTACCTCTGGAAAAAAACCAAAAAAAAAACCCAGGTATGACTGAAATGAAAAATATTTACAATAGTTCTCCCTAGTTCCAACTAAAATGATAGACATTTATAGCTTTTATTACCAAAAAACAATACAGAGAAAACAAGTTCATATTCATTTTTGAACAAATCAATCATAATTGGTTTAATGTGGGAAGAAAAATCAAAAGTTGGTGGAATAACCCTAGTTTTTAATCACAGCTTTCATACATCTCGACAGTTTTTCACATTGCTGTTGGGTGCTTTATCTTACTCCTGGAGCAAAGATTGTCCATGGTTTGTGACCATCCAGCTCTTTCCTGATCACATCCCAGGGGTTCACAATAGGGTTCATAACTGGAAATGGTTCATTTTTTTTCCAGAGCTGTATATTATTGACAACAATCTGTTGAAATTCTCAAAGTCATTTCAAACAAAGAACATGTGTTTATGCTGTCACTTTAAGTTTAAACAAAGGATGACAACAGGTGCATCTACTGGAGTTTAGATTGGATTGGATAAAGTTGCTTCATATGACTTGGAGTCAGGAGCCACTTCTGTGTAAAAGTTTGTGTAACCATAAACAAGCAAACTGTTAACCTGGGTTATGAGCATGTTTAGCAACTTTGGAGGAAAAAAAAAATCACATTAAAAAGGAAAATTGTTCAATTCCTTTGCGCCCACCCCCTTGTCATAAGATATGGATGTCCCGTAAGGTTATTTGTGTTTGCTGGGAAATGAAGTGCTCAACTGGATTAAAAACATACTGCATATGTTTGGAAATCTGTTTCCCTGGGCGTATGAGTGGAGTGAGCGAGCGTGAAGCAGCAGCTTGCGTCTCCTCCAAGAGAGAGGGCAGACACTCTCATCATTAGCTGGGCTACAATGTGCTCCTCTACCTGCTCCAATCTGCACAGCCAGGCTCCACTCTGACGCCAGACAGATGTTCCCAGCACGAGGTGCAAAGTAGCGAGAGGGGAAACGAGAGTGAGCAGAAGAGAGGCAGAAGAATGGAAATATTCAGCAGAGTACACAATAAGAGTTTAATTATGAATAATACCAATGGTTCTTTGTTCTCACAATGAAAGTAGCTATGGTTCGCCTGGCCTTTGGGAAATTGTTTTTGGCTTCCATATGGGGGCAGCTGTCTGTCAAAAATAAACGCTTAAATCATAACATGCCACAGTAGGGATAATTACAGGGTAAAGAACAATGCAATTATGTATGTTTATTTGCAATATTGGATAGGTATTTAGCTAAAACAAACTCAAAGGCTACTGCAGAGGTTATAAATATCATTTTAAACACTCATTACTATCACTTGCTGCTGCTCGGTACTAATGATTTCTGACTAAAACTGTATTTGCAAAACTTGTCATAAACTTTAACTTAAGAAGATACAGAAACATTATCGTCACTAAGTGTAGGAGCAGAAATATTTCTGTAACAAGACTAACAGAATGTGCCATCTTGGACTTTTTCGGGAGAACTTGAGGGTTAAGTTTTTGCTACCATCAAAAAATCTCCAGTAAATGGTAACAAGTAAATAAATAAAAAGGACAGATTTGTATTGGTAAGTGTCACTAATATCTATGTTCCGCAGCCAAACTATAGCCCCAACAACTATTAAATTCTCTTTAAAGAGCCACAATGGAATACATGCATTGTTTTCTATACAGGCATTTGTCTGTATAAAATTATCCTCTCATTTAGAAGCTGCACATTAAATTAGATAAAATGCAGTAAGGAGTTAAACGCCTAATAGTTTGCAGTTTGCAGTTTAAGGACATCTTGAGGTGTGGAGCAGACAATCTCTGCAGGCCACAGAATGCACAAACACAAAGCCAGCTGGCCTGATACAGTCACAATACTTCACTGTTTGTATTTGCCTGACCAGCAGCACAACACAGGCTCTGTCTGCCTTTGGGAACTAAAACAACAGAAATAGATGTTAAAACATGCATCCCTTATGCCCTATAATAATAAGCACACCACGCTATGTGCTGAACTGTCCAACTGGCCTTCAATTAGCCAGGGAGAGGAAGTTACACATGTGATGGCTTCTGAACTGAACATCCACAAGTTAGAAAGGGTCACGAAGGTCAAAAACTGCAGTTCAGCTCTGCTTTTGTAGAAATATATTTGTATATGTTCTGTACAAATATTTGCATAATATATATTTTAACTTGTTGTTATATTAAGAAAAGAAACTGCATGAAGAAAAACAATATTTAGCCTTATAATAACTAAGTTGTCTCTACAAAAAGTTAACTATGTCAGACAATAAACACCTTTCACAACCACTTAGTTGAGAAAGTTCCTATATTAAAAAAAAAAAAAAAACAAGAAAAAAATCCATAAAAACCTAAGGCTATATGTCTCTGTTTAAATGGGATTTTACAGTGATAATGAACACCTTGGCATTTCTCAGTGCAGGAACGAGAGCATTAACTTTACCACTGATTTGCAAGTTCATATTGCATCATGTTGCCTCACAAACCGCCAAAAGTATAATGAGAGAATAAGTATTAACAAGTAAAAGTAACACCCAGTGCTGAATTTATATAAGCTGCCTCTATTCAGATACTAATGATTTGCTTGTTACAGTAATTATCGCTGCGAGACCATACCGGAACATCTGCATTGATTTAGACTCTGGGAGAGCAGAGAGAGGGAGGGAGAGGCTCACAATCTGGAATTCGACTTTGAGAGCGAGACAACAATCTGTTGATGGTTATTTTGGTAATTGTCCATAATTGATGTAAAACACAGAGTGTGTTGCAGAGATGCTAAATTGCTGTCTCTGTAGCTCAAGGGGTCATTGAAAATTGGTAGTTGCAATGAAAATGCATATACAGCATCTAATAAAGTGAGTCCTAAAAGATTTTTGGACAGCTGGTGGGAGAAGACAAGCCACCCAGCCACGTAGTTTACACTTAACTGCTGGAGTAAATTGTTCTCTGCAGTCAAAAGTAATGATGTGACAAATGATACTGCCAGTTAAATAAAAGATTTGATATCTGACATAAAATATGATGGTGTCACACACCTAGTTGGGTGAGTTTTCTATATGCTAATACTTCTACTAATGTACTGCTGTCCTCTGCCCCTAGCTCCACATTAAATATGCAGCAAAAATATTCCCTTCCCAAAAAAACTAAGTAAAAAAAACCCAAAAACCCAAAATACTAATTTATTCAGTGGAACTCATTGGAAATAAGCTTAAATGACCACAAGAAAAGGATTTAAAAGTCAGATAAATAAATTAGCAAAACACTTCTATTAAAATGTACCTGTTTCTCCACCAAATGCTAAGATATTTTTCACTTTTGTCCATTTTAAAACACTGGGCAAAGCAGAATATAACCACACGTGAAAAATCTCTTAGTATTTGGTGCCAAAGGAGGTATATTTAAAGTACATGTATGAGAGTCACGGTACATGTGGCAACACATATCAGAGCCTGTCTCAAGTGGGTTTTGGCATGGCTGGTACAAAATGAGTAGATCCTCTGCATATGTTTTGATGAATTAAGAGCCAGCGACATAATGGAGCTCAAAGCAAGGTGAGGGATGTGTCTGTAATAACCAGGTTGAGGAGGGGTGTCCTTGCGCTGGTACCGCTGCCTCTAATGAGACCTACACTGAGGAATGAGCGTACAGTAAATCTACTGCGGCATTTTTCTCAGTCCAGCCTGACCTCACTTCACTCTCAGCTGCATTCAGGAGATCTTTACCTTCATAATTGTAGATACGGATAAAGAATGTGTATTAATTATGGAAACATCTACAAAGTAGGGCAGGGCAGCATGACCTTGGACCAATGAATATTTATGATAGGAATATGGCTCATGCAGCTTGTATGGTTTGACGAGCACGGATCAAAACACTGATCCACCTGACATGTGAAAGTTTGACCCTTGACATGAGCTACATTACTGTAGAAAACAACTGACCAAAAAAAAAACATGTCAGAAAAATAGTGATTCAAATGCCAGGCCAGTTCATGTACAGCGCTTTGTTACCATTATCTTACAGAGAGATGGACCAGCATTTATTTTTACTTAAGAATAAACATGGATTAATTCAGAAAAAAAAAAAAAAAATCAAAAATGCACTGCAACACAATCCAATCCATTCGTATCGACACCTGAAAATACAAAACTGAGGTTGTGTGATGTCACCTAGCCAACCTGGTCAATTAAACACCTCCCACTACGGGTTGGCATCACTCAAAAGGCTCATTAACCCTTCTGACCAACCACCAGTCACAATCAGAAAAACATCCCGTTGGAATGGCCAATCCCTACATGAACAACGCAGGTCAACACCCACACAAGTGACAGGAAATTGAATTGCTAGAGAGCATGTGATCTGCCTGAGTGCTTGAAAGACATTTGTTTATTTGCAGCTGGTCAAGCAGCTCGACAGACTTCTGCGGCTTAAAAATAAGAAGCACAGGTAATGACAATATAAAGTGAGAATAATTATTTTTCAGGTTGTTATTCACAGATTTGTCAAAACACGCAGAAATGTGGTGGCATAAATTTTCTCTTAAGCTAAAAATTCTGATTTTATACAAATGGCAGGTTTACTTAAATATACTATATCCCAGATGCATCACATTTGGATCTTTGAATCAATGTGGTATTTACTCAGTGTACAACAATGCCTTATGAAATGAAACGAGCGCGGTGATATATCACTGAAGCGTCTTTGTGCGTTTGTTTTTCAGACCACTAGACTTAATCTACTGGGTTGATCTCCCGGTTCCCGCGGGATTATAAAATGTCTGCAAACCTCCAAATATTTGAGGCAATCAACAACTCAACACGCATTTGGCGTTAGAATGCAAGAATGCGAAAACACACAAACGAATGGATAAAAAGGAGTGAAATATGAAGAGAAATAAGGGGATCGGAGCTGTGCCCATTTCGGGGGTGTAAAATATGGAGAAGTGTGGATCATTGGGGGAGCTGCTCTGCCTGGGGGAACAGATGAAGGGAGAACACTCTGCCAAGATCTCTCCACTGGAGGGGGAGCTGAGGGACCGGAGCTCTATGGGAGAAAGAGTGTGCGCCTCGCATGCTGCTCTCCTCAATCTCAGTCTCACACGCCTGCATTGACACGTCCCAGGCTCTCTGCAGCAGAGGGAAATTGCTGCTGACAGGGCCTTGCAAACTTTCACAGCCATTTAGAAAGACTTACTCCCACACTTTTGTCACAGGCATTTATTGCACAAGATACATGATATGAAAAATTAACATTTTTGAACTTGGCATCCTTTTTTCACCAAGTTAGGCTTAAAAACCATTCATAATTTTTCAGCCTTGCAATCGGCCCCAGTGCAGATGTAAACACAAGACATGCCAAGTGAGACCCCGAGATTATGAAAATGCACATTTTTCCAAGAAAAAAAAAAAAAAAATCAAACCACTACTTCATAAATTTGCACCATATGAGTTCCTAATCCAATCAGAAATGCCGTCCGTGTCCCTATCACTTTAACACATAAGGCTATTTTTAAATGAACTCAGAGCAGCAGAGGTTATTGCAGACTTTCAGTACCTTTATGTCCGTGACGACCCAGTGCCTCCAGTAGGTACCTCTGGTACTGCTTGGCGCATCAGGATCGACCATCACCAGAACGTACAGGCTTTTCTGCAAGCAAGAGAAATTTGTTTATTATTACATTTGCTAGGGACTCACTTCTTTACTGCACAAAGTGTGACTGGCCCTTAGACATTCCAGGACCAGTGGTACCTGATCGTTCACTGGCCAAAGACAGCCATGTGCTTTTTCTGCAAGACATTCCTTAAGACATAAACACCATCACTGCAGGTAATAATCTATATAAACAGATGCTTTACTCTTCACCATATTGTTCTTTGTTTGTATCAAGTTACGCTACAAAATAAATAAATAAATAAAGTGTGGATTTTAGTCATAAATTTTGCCAATAGTTTTCTATTTTCTTGTATACACAAAGCCTACAAAGTCAGATCATAGCAGAAGCCTGGGTTTGCCTCTTATTTATTTGACACATAATTAGAACCGTCTTCATCTGTTAAGGATAAAATGTTGCTTATAAACAAATAACCAGTTAATAGTTCTGCAAAACCATTACATTGTACTGCAAAGAATGTGTTCTGCAGCCATCTTATCACACACAGTAGTACTTAATCATACAGTAAACCTACAGCTCTCTTTCTCATATATTATTCATGAAACTTAAAATCATTACTGTGGCATCAATAAAATGACAACGTTTTGGATCTGATACCAAATCCTCTCGTTAGCATATTCACAGTAACTTTCTGCCACTTACCCAGTGTCTTTATACCCCTCAATCTGTCAATAGATAAAGTGAGAGAAAAAGCATCTTAACTAACACTTGATCACAGTTATTGGACGTTGACTTGGCGGCTTAATTGCCGGAAAATTTTCATTCTGTCTGTCCCTAAAAGTTAGAGAATTATGAGAGCAGATTGAATTATTGCGAGAGCACATTTGTCATCCCTGGTCCTGTGCCCAAAATCTGCCAGACCATATGATGGGCTTTTTTTATTTTGTTCACTTCCTCTACAAACAGAGACATTAATCGAGGCTGTTTCAATCCATGATGCCTTCCTACTGTATATGTATTTCACCAAAATGAAGAACAGAATGAAATCAGCCTTAATGTACATAAAACAGATGCAGCCTTTTTTACATTCTCACACTTGTTTGTGCTTGAGTAAAACATTTCATAGAATCAAATCCTTCCATATAAACATAAACCTTGCATAAATCTGTTTGTTGTGTCCTGTCAAGATATTCTTAAAGGCCTCTGAGAATTATCCTAAGTCGATGTACTTGAATGAGATAAAGAAATAAACATGTATTTTTCTGCAGATGCTCATTTTCAGAAGGATTCTCTGCCTACCTGACAAGCAGTAATAAGCGTAAACAACTAAGCCTAATAATAGGATAATACTGTAGTCTCAGTGATAGTGCCTGCAGGTAACATCCAGACACACCAGCAACAATAGAGCCTCCTCCACAGCCTGTCAAAAGTGACTCTATATCAGTGACCCCCCCGGGCAGCTTACCAACCATGACCTGTTGCCTTCTCAAGAGTTGTAATCCTCATTTGTACATGTTTGCTACCAGGCAAAGACACTGTGATAATGTAGTTACACTAATATTTAAGTCAGACCCTGATGCATTCAGAAATAACATGGTTTCAAACAACAGCACACATGCACACACACACACAGTCTGAAAGGCATTTTATGCATTTAAATTAAAAATGACCTCAAGTCACAATTATCACTGGAAGAAATAGCACTGTAATGCATATTTCACGAAAGTTATGGATGGAGACGTACTGTATAGGACAAGCTTAGTATTCCTGAATCCAAATTTAGAACAACATTAAGAACATTTCACATCTTTTTATTTCCAACTGCGAAGAAAACAACATGGCCTATTTATGGTGGGCACTGAATTTCAATGATTTCTGCACATATTTACTGCTTGAATCTCTACCTGTAAGAATCTGGCTGGTCCAGCTGGCACGGGCAGCAAATAATACAAGAGGCTCCCTCTATGCTTGCACTTCACACATTATGGCATGTACCCTTCTCTCTTACAAGGACATTTTTTTTCTCCATCTGTCAAAATCCACAGTAATTACACACAGATATGTGCGAAAGACTCTAGGGAAAAACAGATGCATATTCTGCCATCTGAAATAATTTATCAGGGCTTGAACAAACTAAATGTATATCAAAACATGTTTTAACCAAGCTAATTCTCATAGCCAAATATTGGAAAGCAAATGTTTGTGGAAAAAAAAAATAATGCTGGAGCTCCACTGTATTAGTATTAATCACTAATACTAATGGGGGAAACTTAACATTTGTGCCTCGATAATTTGAAATTCAGATCTGCTTTTCCACTGCAGCCACATAACTCTAACTGAGGACAGATTAATTTGGAACTGTTAATAAAGTCTAAAGAGATTGTTTTAATGCTCCGGTCTCTAATTTCTTGTACCTTCAGTCTGTCATTTAGATTTTGCAAAAAGGGGTGAGAGATCTGAACTGTAATGCTTTGGAAAGGTAATCACATCTACAAATACAACCCTAATAATAACAATAATAGTAATAACATACCTAATTATAGGAATAAGAAGAATTAAAACCACAAGCGGTGTTAAGGCCCTCGCCCTCCCACCCGACCAACTCCCCACGTCGAGGCCACCCGACAGTGAGAGGACGCCATATTGTGCGTTCGATCCGACATTCTGCGGGACACACACACTTTTATACTCCTGAAAATGACCGCTTTGTCATGAGTTCATCATGGCCACGCCCAACATTTGATCAAAAATGTAATAGATAACCTTTGACCACGTGTGTGTAGATGATTTTCACCAAATTTGGTGCAAATTAGATGAAAACCCCATGAGGAAATGTTGAAAGTATGAGGGGTGTGATTCTGCCAAAAACCCATTCATTTCAAAGGCTCAGTTTTGGTGTTGTCATAGCAACACACTTGTAAATAGGGGTGTGTCTTCATTTGCTTTTTGACATGAGGGATGTGCGTGCCACATTTCTTGTGACTGCGTGAAAATATTTTTTTCCTCCTGTTCTAAGCATGTAGGGGGCGTCAGAGAGCCATTTTACCATCTAGCTATACGAGTTACATATCATCGTGTTCAGGTTGTCATTCCGCACAAATGTTACGTTGAGTCCAACTCAATCCAACACTGTATTTATGAGCCACACACACTTTTATACTTCTGAAAATGGCTGCTTTGTTGTGAGGTCATCACAGCCACGCACAACATTTTATCAAAAATGTAGGTGATAGCTTTGGATCATATGTGTGCAGGTGATTTTAACCAAGTTTGGTGCAAATTGGATGAAAACCCAAATAGGACATAGTGAAAGAATGAGTGGTGTGATTTTATAGGTCCACAGTTCCACCCAATATGGCTGACTTCCTGTTGGATTTAGAATGGGACTGTAATGTAATTTTTTACTTATCCTACCATGGGCTATGTCTGTACTAAGTTAAATTTTTCTATGTAAAAAAAAATTTGGAGGGGGGCTCCCATCTGCATAATGTATCTCAAAAATTTGAGGGGGTGTGGTTATGTCATTTTGCGATATTTTTTCTTTCGATTTCAAATTTAAAAAAAATGTTTTTTTTTGGCCAGACTTGAATGTTTGGTCAAATAAAATGGACTTTTTGTTCAAGTTCAGGAGGTCAAATTTGTGTTCAAAGTGGCCAAGAATAATGATAATAACAAACTGAACCATGCAATTTTAATAGTAATAATAATAATAATAATAATAATAATAATAATAATAATAATAATAATAATAATAATAATAATAATAATAATAACTAATAATACATATTACATATGCAAGTGTAATCTGGCAGGTGTTGGCCTCAGACCACAGACAGTTGTCTGGCCATCATACTGGATGGGATGTGAAGGCCAAGGGAGCAGGGTGGAGGTGGGGGGAGATTGAGCCTGCATTCTCTTGGGATTAACCTCCCACTGCCTGCTGTGATCACAGCAAAACAGCCCACTGGGACCACACCTCAGACACTGTGCTACTGAGAAAACTCTATTCTGACTGGGTGTCTGTCACAGCAACTGGTCAGTGGTGGAGGGAAAAGGGGGAGGTGTTCTGTTTAGTGTCAGGTACTGTACCGAGACCAACTGGGGTAGTTTAAAGCTGATCAATTTACACACTCCTCATGCTTATACTTCATAGAATTTTATTTGTATTAGTATTCGTTTTATGACAACATTTTTATATTGTTGTGTTTTAATGACACTTCACGCCAACATACCAGAAGCACTGAGCTGATATATTCTTCGCGAAACAGTAGACGCCGAAGAACAAAGGCAGAGGAAGACCAGTGTCTCTGAGGATGTAAACTACTGGCTTACCTTTGAGTGAACTCTGCTGGGGATGAGAATCAGAGAGATGTCTAATCGCTGTTCTCGTAGAGCTGCCTGGGCTATCAAACCCAGCTCTGCTAACTGATGACACCACGAAGGGCGAGAGTGAGTTAGCGAGAAAGAGGGAGGAAGGAAAGAGAGGCCCCTCTGTGAGTTTACAAGTTCATGCTTTATCCCTGACCCACTACCATACAGTGTCGTCCATACAGCTGCCTATTAATACACCCATTGCTTTATCCTCTCGGTTCTTCATCTCCTTCAGGCTCTGCACGCAGAACCCACAACATTTCATTAAATGGTCAACTGTGCTCAGCGCTCGACCCAGAGCAAAGAAACGAATCGATCTTAAATCCCTGTCTAAGTAGCAAAAACACTTGAACTCGTTTGGTAATTAACAGGTATCTGTGTTGTGATTAAGAGACGGCAATGGCTTAACAACCATCGACTGCAGCTTAGAGCAAGGTTGAAAGATCGATCTGCAAATACTGAAAAATATAAACACTTCAGCACGGCTGGCGAGCGAAATATTTCAGAAGACAAAGAAATGTTTTCTGCCTCAATTGCATGGATTTTACAGTGATAGCAAGATTAATATAGAATAAAAGATGTGTGAAATTTTAGACGTGACACAAAGTAATAAGGTCCCACTTTAGGAGCAGGACAGAACAGCAGAGAGGCACAGGAAAGGGTAACAGTAGAACAGGACACGTGTTATGCAAGGGCCAGCGAATGGGGTTCATTCTAGTGGAGAAAGAGGTCAAAGGTCAACCAGGAAGCAGTAATTGGATCCTGACCAGAAAGAGGGGGCCGTAGACCCAAAGATGAAAGGCAGACCGGGGGGGGGGGGGGTGTTGCTCACCTGGAGGTCATCAAACTTATAGGTGAGCAGGTCCTTGTGGTCATTAATAACAGCCCACCCATACCTCAGCTGCAGAAACCCTAAAACCTCATTGTTCCTCAGTGGAAGCAGCATTATACAACCTCCTTTATAGGCAGTCACAAAGGGCAGCTCAGTCATCGGCCACAGATGGATTGACTGTGTCAAAAACTATCAACACAGATAGTGACAGAGCTTACATTAACGTGTTGACTTCACTGAACTTTTTAAGAACTAGTTCTAATGATGAAACAGTCTAAAGCAGGAGAATCAAACATATGGCCCCAAAGCGGCCCAAGCCGACCTGTGGGATGAATTTGCAAAGGGCAAAAATTATCCTGAAGATTTTAATAGTTCAGAGTGTTTAGGAGCCACATCCAGCCCAAGCTGATCTCTAGTGGGCTGGACCAGAGAAGTAAAAACATAAAAACCTATAAATAATGACAAGACTGCTTTTTTAAAAAAAAAAAAAAAAATCTTTGTTCTTGTGTAAAAAAAAACTCCAAAACTGTCCTTTCATAAAAACTGCAAATAACATACGAACAACCTGAAATTTCTCAATAAAAATAAGACTCATTTTAAAGATGTTATGTCATGTACGACAGCCTGTAATTATAAACATGTTCATAATGTGATTTTACTTTTCAGTAATGAAACAAAGATAAATATTTGGAGCTGTCAATGTTTACAGGTTATCATGCTATTATTTTACTGGTCAGCCTGCTCTAGATAATTTTGGGCTGTACAGTATGTGGTCCCTGAACTAAAATGAGTTTGACACCCTTGGTCTAAGCAATACTGATTCAAAAGTCAAGTGTGGTAAGAAAACTATAGTGATGGACAGTACTAGTCATGTTCTGTTCGGCTAATGTCCCAAACTTTAAACCTCAGTTGGACAACCTTTACTTTTTTTTGGGAACAGTTTGAATGAACTTATGTAATATCACAATATTTATTTCTCTTCTTTCTTTTTATTTGTTACTGAACCTAGACTTGACCAAGTGAAGCAAACCCAGATCGTATCACTGCCCCCACAGGCTTGTACTGTAGACACTCGGCATGATGGGTAATCACTTCTTCCGCCTCTGTTCTCACCCGGATGCACCCAACAGAGTCAACCAGGACTCATCAGACCACATGACCTTCGTTGTGCTCTCTGACAAATCAGCAGTTGTTTAACAAATGAGAAACTACTGGACACGTTTCCAGTTGAAACATTAATCACTGCAGTATTTACGCAATGGAAGGATCTTACCTATTTACTTAGATAAATCTAGGTGGGGACTTTTTCTTTTTTTTTTTTTTGCCAGGTTATGTATATTGTGTGATGGTAGAAATCCTCTTGTTTCACATCATGCTTTACTGTTTATTTCATTGCCTTAAATCTCACTTTTTACTGCAGATAGACTCATTAATCAGTTGGCTGATTAACTGGCTGATTAGCTGTAGAATGATGTTATTCCTCTTTGTTTTTTCATTGAACTAACTCCACTGCAGGCAGAGAATACAGTAGATGTGGAGAAAGACAAGGAGAGTCAATGCAGGCATGACAGAGTAACTAATTGTTCCTGTTCCATTTGTTATTAATTAGTTATTAATTTTAATTTTATCAGATGACAAACAAAAACATGATATCAGCATAATGCACCAGCTTTTGGCTGCTCTGCTCTCTTACTACTTAGCTTAGTCATTAAAAACCCATATCAGTCATCCACAGCTCTTTACAAAGTATTCATCATCATTTTAACATCACTGTGTTATTTCACATAGTATGGATGAAGGTAGGGATTTCGCGCAGTGGCATTACAAACAAATATGAAGTTGAGTGAATGTGACACAGAATGGGTTGAATTCAGAACATTTGGAACACTCTGTTCAGCCAAGACAAAAGCAGGAGCTCATACTGCACCTACAAGAGGAACTACTTTTGTCACATGTGGTTTGGAGATGGAGTTTGACACAGACCAGAGCGGTAGACTTTTGCAAATTACAACTTACTATATGTCAAACAAGTTCTTTAGTGACACCTAGTGGTAGAAATGCAACCAAATGAATACCCTCCACACGTTCCCTTACAGCAGTGGTTCTCAAATCCAGTCCTCATGGCCTAATATCCTGCATGTTTTAATGCTTTCCCTCTTCCAGCACACCTGAATCAATTTATGATCAGTCCATCATCAAGCTCTGCAGAAGCCTGATAACAATGTGATGGCTTCCAGGTGTGGTGGAAGAGGAAAAGATCTAAAACATGCAGGACACTGGGCCGCAGGGACTGGATTTGAGAACCACTGCCTTACTGCAAAACAGGTGAGAAGTACAGTGGCCTGGATACCACTGTGGTACGGCTGTGGATTTTACATTAGTGTTGTGACATTTGCTTTAGTGTTGTGAACCATCTGAACAACTGTAGAAAAGATCTCATTAAACCTAATATTTGTTTTGTCTATTTCGGGATTTTATTAGCTACAGGGATAATAACTCTGGTCCACACTCAAACAACACAACACAGCAGGAAATGGTGAAGTACTTAAAAACTATAAGCCACCAACTGAAAAACAAAATGAAAAATCAAAACTACTGCAGAAACATGAGAGAGCAACATGGCGGACTCTGTGGAAGCGACCTACTCAACTAATGGGAACTTCGCCAAAACATACTTATCTTGATCTACCTATTAATATGTGCTAATGATAACAATTAGATTTGATATTAAATTCTTATGAGTAGATCCTCACAGTGCGATATTTTACACATAGGACATTTCAATATTATAATTCTGAATGTATGGTTTAGGTGTTTTTGAAATTTATTTTCTTTATATGTTTCTTGTTCTTTTTCTTTTGAAGAACCACATGTTAATGCACAAGTTGATTTTCAATAAACTATTCAATTTATTTATAATACATATTTATCTGGATTTGCTCTGATATATAGTAAAATAATAACCACTGATAACTGTAAGTCTCTCGAGGACATATTTAATTGAAATAGTTTGCTGTCGACTAATGCTACATAAATCACATAAACCCTGGTAAGATAGTGTATCGGATGCACGCAGACACAACCGAGACCTACATTACTGCACTTATATACACAGTATAAGTATTTTTCATCATTTAATATTGTGCATGTGTGCAACTATGAAACAGTTTAATAAGGAAGCAGAGAGCGGCATGCTATTCATTTCCCATTAAAGACCATACAGTAACATATGGACTTCACACTTTTTGTCCCTTATGTGCAACTGAATATTGATGCTTCTCAGATGAGATGATGAGGACCAGATGATTTCACAAGAGCTACTCACAATTACAGTTATTGGTTTACATTTAGGTGGGTTATTGACACATATAAGTAATATGCAAAAAGAGTGCCAATACTCCTCAGTGTGTTCTTAAGCGCTTCACACAGTGCAGGCTGCTCACTACCTCCAAACCTGCCTATTTTTAACTCAGCCTGCCTCCCACACAGGAGTGGAGTGTGAAGTGGCTTATAAATCCACTCTTCGAGGAGCCACATGGTCAAAGGAAAGTCACATGTGGATACAAACACATATTCAAGGCCTAAAGACAACACAGCTATTAGATCCCTGCTAGGTAGCCAAACAGAGAAGTGAGCTGAAGGCAGCAGGTCAAGAGGAATTACAGTGGAAAATCAAAGACAATTAAGTTTACATAATTACATAACAAATTAGCACTTTCTTTCTTTTGATATTACACACATGTATTACAATGCTACATTATAATCAAATACGCCCAGGAGAGAAGTTGAAGCATTTCATTTATAGCCCATGGATCCTGCTAATTGCTTTCTTTCTTTCTTTTTTTTTTTGTTAACTCACACTCAAAGCATCAATTGCAACATCCATCCATATACATATATACATTCAGTTATTTCTATTTAGCGACTTCCAAACACCTCTGTCATAAACTCTGTAAATGTTTCAATGCAGTCTGTCCTGAACTCTTGTTTGTGATGCCTTGTACTTTTGCTGTGCAGTTTAGAGCTGCTGTGAAGCCATAGCTAACAGTAAGATGGTTCACAGTCTGATTGAAGCTTGAGGGGGGTGAAGGAATTAGTAGCAGCCTAGGGAACCATTTCTGCATTTCTCTCAACATTGAAGACTTCTTTCACCGCACCATGCTTGCGAACACAGCCGTGCTCATGTTAAGCTTATTAGTCACCCTGGATGCGATCTTGCTAGCTGAGGCTTTCAACACTTTCTAGTGGTGGCTTTACACACATACACCTACTCACTGCCATGAAAGCATTTTCTGCAAATGCACATGCTCAAACACAGTAACCACCACTAACAGGTACTCTGAAGTAACATGCAGCCACGCACTGGGATACAAACCTCAGGTCCTGCCATGCTAAATGAGGCAAGAGAGAACCGTTTTTTTGTTGTTGGGTATTTTGGCTGCTGAGAACACAACACTGTCAAACAGAGCAAATTGCAACACCGGACTAATATCCATAATTACTCTGTCAAGCATGTCATACACTAAAAATTATGGATCTCCTATTTTACCACCAAGTGCAGGCTATGAAAGTCAATCGAGAGCACATTCAAATTACAGATTTAGGTTTTCCATCTAAAGGCAAAGATGATACATTGATGAAGGAAAATAAAGCTCTGCATGAATCAGTATGTATGTATGTAAAAGTGCAAAAGATGAGATTTTAAAACCCCTAAAGCTTGTATTTAACACATATAAAATTAATTGGATTTTGTCAGCAACACTACCATTTCTCTTTCATTTTTAAAAGAGTGGAGTAAAAACCTGAGTGAAATAACCACTTTTACTTATTAGAACAGAATAAATATCACTTTTGCATTCTACCGTGTCCACAATGACCCATTTCTAAGGATTCAAGATTGTAAAGTGTTTGTAACAACACTTCATTTAAAAAAATATATATAAAATTAAAAAATTAAAAACTAAAAAGACATAACAGTTACACTTTCATGGAGAACCATCATGCAGCAGACACAATTCTGAAGATGAGGCTGCCATGAAGGGAGCTTAGTTGTAAGCACTGTGACACCCATTCCTATTTGGCCATCAGAGCTGTTAAAGGTGTCAGGGCTGTTCACAGGCACTGTGTGTTTCACCAGCCAAGATGGCTTCCACATTTTTTCTATCATGATTAATTATGGTTTCTGATGGTAGTACAGTGAGAAAGTGTCAATTATTCCCACATTTTCTTGTGCCCTCCGTTCAGTCACTGTTGTGTAGGAAGATGCTATTGACGCCATTCATGGATGGCGACCAAAAGGCATCTACATGGGGTGGCAAACTCTAGTGCCTATTAAGGGGTGGTATCAGTGGTGGGGGGTGCTTGGCGTGTAGGCTGAACCTAGTCCAGACTGCCAGTTGACAGGGCCGGATTTTCCAGTATGGAAGACTCTTGTTTCAGTGGGCGAAGCTGGGTGTTGGGAGACTGGGAGAGAGGACTGCCCAGGGCTTGGAAGCTTGAAACAGAATGTTTCAAACAGACATGCACCGTCTGTGTTCCAGTGTCACCAGCCCACCCGTCTGACAATCAGGGCCATGTCATCACACGGGCTCTGAGTAATTCAGGGAGCACTTTTATCACCTTAAAAGATGTGGTAATCTCAGGATATCAGTGTTCTCCAAGGCCCAGGAAGCAGTCAAAGCAGGAGAGGATATGCAGCACAAGGTATAGAAAACAGAAAAGTACAGTAGAGACACTTAGCTAAAGGCAAAACATTAAGAGCATGAAAAGCAAAGCTTGGTGAAATGCAACCACAATACTGCGCTGTGCTTTGAATCCTTAACAAAATGCACAATATGTCTTCAAAAAACAGACACTGTGCATGCAGGACTGAAAATCCTTAGTTTTGGAAAACTGGTTGAAATAAAATAATTCATCTGACAGATCATTTTGTGTATGTTGATATATTTAGTGCTGTCACAGAGGACATCACAGAGAATGGCACTTATATCACAATGCAGAAACTGTTATCAGAGGAGGTACAGGTTTATGGTTCAAGGGCTCGTCCATTCATAGAGAACAAGCTCAGCCTCTCTGCCTGACACACTGATAAAGACAGCACGAATAAAACAGCTCCACAGCTCCATCTTTGCCTCTCCCCAAGGGAATAATATATCACCCATCTGAATGTGGCACATATTGAATCATTTCCAGCGTTGATGATTCATTTGAATAAATCAGCCTTTTTTATTTTGCCAAGTTGAACTGATACTGAAATAAGAAAAAAACTGAAGTAACATTGTTAGATAGAAGGAAGGACAGGTGTTAGAGCATTCTATAGGCCTGCTAATCCTAATCCCCTTTCAAGCAACAATTAATGACTACAGCAATAATCTCTGCATATATGTTATTGCAATTTCTTCTTGACTGTCAGCCATAACCTGCCTAACACACAGACCAAATCCAGGGGGATATGTCGCTGCCGGCAGATAGGATCTTATCCTGGATTTGCATAGATAAATGCACAGCAATAATTCAGGAGAAACATGGGACGTACATAGTTCTGACCTAAGATATATTCTCTGACTACCTCCGATCTGACCGTACATTATTGACAAGACTCGATCTCAAGAGCTTAATTTTCATGTACGGGTGATCCACAGAAAGCAGTCCACTTGTTTTCTCAATTAAGTCTTAACAGATATCAAAATAAATAAATAAATATATATATTATATACACAAAAAACTAAACTTTCAATGTCTTCAACAAAAAGACACACATGCACAGGATCAGCCTATCGGCAAATATGAAAAATCAGCAGCTTGTGCAATGAAAGGGTTATATCCGCATTCAAGCTAAGAGACATACTCTAACATACACAGACACAAATCCTGTTGAGCTGAGCCGAGCACAGATACCCTACCAGCCCTCCAAGGCACAATTAGGATTTCACGGGGGGAAGAAATCTACATTCCTGCACACATGAAAAAAGTCCTTTCTCCCTCCTCACAACAATATCAACTTTTTACTCAAGGAAAAACCTGAAGCACCATTCGATAGGATTTGGACAAAGAAATAAAAAACAAAGCCAGAAAAAAATATATCTAAATTTAAGCTGCAGTTGTTAAAGAAAAAATATTATGGTTGAGGAAAATCCAGTCCTAAGCCTCCCAGTTCCAATCAATTTCTCCCATTCTCTCTGATATGAAAAGAAGCAACCACTCATAGTTTGTTTGAAGTGCTCGCCTGTGCAGCGCTCGGCTACACTGGAAACATTTTGTATGGACAGCCTCAATCTATGATTTTAACACCTGTCAGACATTCAGTCCAAGTACAAGAGGTCAAGTATTCTGCCAGTGTGTGAGAGCAGAGACAATGCAAAACACTACATTTCCTTTCATATGGCCTAATACACCGGCATTTTTACCACGCAGACTCATAAGTGTACAAATAATATAAACGTATATTTCTGGATTGTGTGCTTTAATAGGCACTAGTGACAGAATGAGGCCTTCAACTATTTACAGTAACCAGATAAGAAACAATATAGCAGTATTTTTTTCATTCATATAAGCACGTACCTTTTTTATTAACTTTTACAGACTGAAGGGAGGAACTGAGGACTAAGTGAGAACACAATGCTTTCAAATTAGAGAATTGTAGAATCAGTTTAACGAATATATAGACGTATATGGATCTGTTAGTTTATAGCAGCAATATTGGCATCTTCCCCTGCACTGGTACTTGTAGCTTTTAATCACCGTGTGCCTAATTCTTTTAGATGCAATGTGTCTAATGGAAAACTAACCAATATCATTTTTAAACCAGTGAAAAAGCATCAGTAAGATGTGAATCTGTGAGTCCAGGTCTATCTTAAAGACCCATGTGGTGCATATAACAAGAAAATGGCTTTGGCTTTTTCAATAGAAAGAAATCATAATTTATTTGGATCATTTACATTTGTCTCTGCACTTGATTATGGTGATATTTTATATGTATACGTATATATACATGCTTCTTTCTCCACCTGAATGCCTCCTGGTAGCGTATATCACCATGTGCTGCCTTTTCATACAGTGATACTTTGTTCACTCACCACTGGACTACACTCCTCTGGCCATCCTTCACAAACACACTATTGTTTCTCTCTCTCTATAGTTTCCATAAGGCCCTCCTGCTATAATGCCTAGTTTTCACAGCTCTTTGGTCACAGTTCATCAATGCCAGGTCATAGGACATTTTAGTACTGACCTGTTTACACTGAACAACTGAGCTGAAATGTAATGCTGTATAAAAAATGAAACGAGTCCCAAAGAATTTTAAGTTACAATCACTTTCACTGACTGTGCCGCACATGTCACTGTTTAATGAAAATGTGTAAAATACTCTATGGGTTAATGTGAGAAAACCAAACCAGCCCAGGCCCCATTACATGCTGAAGCTGAACTTGGATGCTCTCTATTCTGGCGATGCAACTAAAAGTTGTGCAGTGAAAATGCAGTGGTCAAACTGAAGGAGTGAGTCTTAACATGTAATGTGGTAAACACATTTAGCTACAACTACAGCAGTGTTTAACCAAAACTTTCATCGACTTGAAAAGTTATGATATTAAATCTTAGGCAACCCTTTAAAACTCATTTGCAGATTGAAATAAATTAGGCATTGCCACATTACTTTGACCCCATCATGTCTAATTTAATCCTGACAGACATTAAGTTAAATACCATGATGACAATGAAATGAACTCAGGCTTCAGCTACAATGAATGTCTCCAACTTTAAACGTACAGCTGCACTGATGTGATCTGGCAAAATGCGTGCCCTGCAGCACATCCATAGAGCATTATGCCAACTAAGAACATGAGCAGTACTTGACCAAGACCTTTTAGCTGCCTGGCCTGTGAAGTGGTGTTTTAAGGAAACACATTGTAAGTGTCACTACTGATTCTCAGATTTGTGTCGCGTCTGAAGAAAAGGTTAAGCACATCGCCTATCTGAAAAAGCCCAAATCTGCAGTCAGGCATTAAGTTGGCACCCAGATAAATCATGCTATCACTGTGCTTCAGTTTTCTCATTATCCATACCTCTCATGACATTCACAGAAAGAAACAAAGCATCCTGCCAACACCTACTCTATGAGAGAGCTCTTTCAGTTCAGCTCAAAAGCTGAGAGCTCCAAACCTCCACACCACAGTGTGGGCAGTTCTGGCAGAGCCATGTGCCTAAGAACACTGACTGAGTGCAACAGTTGGACTAATAACAGAACAAAAAAAATTTAAAGGGACGCACAGCGGGGACAGCCGCAGCTCCACAGCTGAGAAGCAGGTTGACTTCTGCCCACCACTCTTTTATTCAAAAGCAGAAGATGTCCACAATGCCTCTCAGGTCTTAGTGCCATGAGGGGCGGTGAGCTCGCAGCTTCAGCCACTTCAGGGTAAAGCAAATCACTTTAATATGTTAAGAAGATTAAGCTGGATAAATGTCTAGATACATTTTTTGAAAAGCCACATAAATCTCTAGTGTTTTTATTTGGGGAGGGGCGGTGTGTGAGTCAGTTGAGACGATCAACACAAACCCACCAAAATGCAATGCGATTGGCTAGGGAAAATTGGGCTTATTTGAGATTTTGCATTTTAAGCTTCTTGAATCTAAGACCATCCCACCTTTTTCTTATTATTTTTAACACCAACCTTTGGGACAACAAAACTATGGAAAAACACTGGTCACAGTTTCATGTGCCACTGCTCTCAAGGCTTAGACTCATCTGTCTTATCCTGCTTATGTTGATATTATAGCCTTAATTGTGCAGGTCAATGTTTTTCCTAAAAGACTGTTAATCTGCAGGTGAAAGCATGCTAGAAAAACACACAGAGAAGAGAACAAAGAGGTGAAAGTTGTGGGACTTAAAAGTGAGGTACTTGAAGGCCTTTCAAGATCTCTTTTTCGGGTATTTCAGGTACAATTTTCAAGTCAAATTAATTAATTGAAGCCAATACATTTTACATGCAACATGGATAGCTTACTTTCTTTATCTGAAGAATTAGCAATCTGAGGGTGTCCGCCTGTCAGCTTGCTGTGCTAGAAATTGAGTGTGAAAATGAAAGGGAGAAATGGAACAAATAATGTAAAGGGATTAACAAATCATTTGCATAACATTTTTCTGCTTCCAAACTACAGGATCAGGAAAATGACAAGGAAGGCAGTTTTATCATCCCCTGTTCTCAAATCAATCAATGCATCAATGGACCCAACTGCTATTATCATTAGCAGCGCTTTTTTTAATATTTTATTTCAGAAGCTAAGTGCATCTGTGGTAATATTCTTCAAGTCACTAAAAACAACAAAGCAAACTTCACTGACAAGGAAACTGAACACTTCAGGAGAAACAGGAATCATCAGATGAGAAACACTTTCCAAAGAAATGTAGTATCTTTGAAAAGATGCTTAATTTTACTGTGCCAAACGTGTATTAACCTGTTTTTCTTACACAACCTGTTTTTCTTACACTCTGTCTCTCCATCCAGAGTTAAGACAATAAGACCACTGAGGAGATGAAGGGGATGGCATTATAGAGAGTTAAGCATTATGAGCAGCCCTGAAGCTGTTCTTAAAGAAGGTGAATCAGAGGATTGGGACAGAACTGTAACTAAACCCTGTGCCGGACCATAAATGAGAAGCACAAAACATTTTGGGCAAAGTGCCACTAAGCCAAGCATCTGGGTGTTAAGTAAACTTCACTTTCCATCACTTTTAACTTTGTGATTACTTGGTTTAAAAAGAAAAGAGGCTTTCAAGGGAAAAATGAGATACCTCAGTTTCAAGTATAAGTACCACAGTAATCCTGTCCATAAAGGTCTTTATAAAAATGTCTATATCCATATTTCTGTGAAGGAATCTCTGTTCACTTCCTCACAGTGCAAATAATCTGCACAAATGGGAGCACATAGATGTCTTGAAATCATACAACCAAAAGGTTAGACAAAATGAGAACTGCAGAGAACAGACTTTTTTTTTTTTCCCTCTCTCTTTTTTTAATGGGCAATATTTTGGTATCAGAGGTCACAAAAATCTCCCTGCTGGACAAATCACATTAAGAAAAAGAAAAACTTAATGTGCTGAAGTGCCAGTGACACATCTCCAGGTCTTACAATGATTCCCTGGCAAATGTTAGGCTTCCGTGCCTCATATAAATAGAAATTTAATCTTGTATGTTTGTTTAAGTATCCACAGCAGCAGATGCACTTCCCATGCAGATTATGAATCTCTGTTTAAACAGATCTTGCCGTCAATGTATATGAACTGACGAGGTAGAATTTCAGTGTGAATATTGAATAATAATCAGAAGCCACCGGTTCATTATTAAAGAGTCTCAGCTAGAGCCTCTCTGCTAAACTTTGTTCCCAAATTTGGATCTAATTCATTTGGATCTAATTAACAACTTTCATAAATATCAAGTGAGGGGTTGGATTTTTTCCCAAAAATTCCAACAACTGCAAATTAATTTTATCACACTTCTTTTTCCAAACAAAGGGCTGCAGCTCACAGATATTTTGCAGTTATTAAACTTCAGTTAACATTTTATTAACATAAAAACGCTGGTCTTCCTAAATAATCTGTAATCAATAGTAAATGTGTTGATGTGCTACAGTAAATAGCCTTATCTTAAACACGTCGAGGCCTGTGGAGACGGCTTTTCATGTGAAACCACGTCGTATTCTCAGAGCTTTTGTGTCACAGGAAAATCATTATTTTCTCCAACACGGATGCCTGCATAGAAACCTGACCATTGTCATCTGTAAGAGCATCCCAGAGCTTCCTTAATCTGTTCTTATCCTCCTATTGATAATACAATACATTTTCATGCTAATTGAAATCATATTTTTCACACAGCCACAGAGTAAAACTATCTCTGCCTACACTCCAAGACCAAACGTTAGGTAAAGGAAAGTCATGCCAATGCAACAACAAGGCTACCTGCACAACAGCAACAGCAAAAGTGACAATGTGTCGGTATGTAAAGAAAAGTGAATGAAGAAAAGATGGGTGGGTAAGGTGAAAAAAAAGAAGAAAAAAGACATATAAAACACTCTTGTTTGCACCTGTAGAGCTCTACATGCCACAGACAGGAAACACCGGGACCACATTATTCTCCTGTGTAGACAGGTGGCTTAGCTGGGTCCCTTTACTTTGTTGAATATGTATAATCAATCCAATGCTCCTGTTAGCAGAAGGATGTAAATTTCCCCCCGTCAAAACCTTGTATGAATCATATATGTTGTGTAGTAATGGGCAATAACTGAATGGAGTAGGACACGGGTCAGCTTAGCAGGGTGTTATAATGAAAAAGGAGAACATTAGCTAAGGAAATAAAGTCCCTGAATCTCGGCCAAACACGCTGATTTAATCCGGCAGAGCCAAAAACACCCACCTGATGACAGTGAATATGCAATTAGATGGATATTACGGTACATGCTTCACTTGTTGACCCTGGCTGTCACAGAAAGGCTCAACAAAGTGGCATCTGTTTATTTAACATCCTTGACCTTTCCCTGAATGAAGACCACCATCTATTGAAAACAAAATCCCTATCTTTGTGTTCTCGCATCCCCAACATGAAGACCTATCAGGAATCCTGCATGGGTGGACATGTAGGCTTTCCTGGGAATGACAGGGTCTGCTAGAGAGGAACCCCACCCTCGCTTTCTCCGGCATGCCAACACAGAGGAGAGTGGGCAGCGCTGAGACGGCAGCCTGCCGTGGGCACTGCCAGGCTTAAAGCTGCCCTGTCGTCATCAGAGGCTTGCAGAAAAGAACGCCGAGATTCACCAAAAAAAAAAAAAAAAAAAAAAAAAAAAGAGGTGGGGGATCGTTGCATTTAAATCCTCTCTCAACGCCCCCACATGTTTTAGCAAAGCATAAAAATCATTCACAGAGAGAGAGAAAGCGAAAAAGAAAAAGATAGAGGGAAATAGAGAGGAAACAGCTATTAGCAGCAGTAAGCAAGCTCAAGAGATCATAGTGAGGCAGCTCTAATCGCAGTAATGGTTTAAACCCTCATTCCATCCACCAGATGCAAGAAATGCTACCCAAAAACAAGGCTTTGAAATCCCCATGTCTAAGAATGTGCCCTGTGGCTACGGTCCTTACTGAAAAAAAAAAAAAAAAAAAGAAGACAACAACTCCAAAACTGTCTCTACTTTTGAAGTTAAGGGCGAAGAGACACGATGCACCGTGCATTTCCGACCCATCTCACTGGCTCCTAAAACATTTAAGTAAATAAACAGGTAAAAATAGACGCCTTTCTGTCTTGAGGTGGCTGTGCTTAATTTTGCTAAATGTTGCAGCGATCCAAGAAAATCTCAGGAGAAATGCAGGCAGAAATGGTAAATATATAGAACAGCTGCCGAGTCACACCTGAGGACCTGTCTTTTCAGCAGAACTTTCTTAACTTAAGTCAATCTAAAATTAACTAATGAAGCCAAAAGCTAAAATAAAAAGGATTTATTTGGGCATTTAGACAAAGTAAGAAGGTTAAGACAGAGAGATTCATTAAAGCACTTAGAAAATGTGTTTTTAAGCCAAAAACACACCTGTATTTAAATAAACTGTATACAGGACTTCAAAAATACTCACTATTTCTTTGTTTTTTTCTCCAGGCAAAGCTTTATCTGACCTGTTTTCGGTTGTCTGGCCAAGTTTGTCATTTCTTAAAGAGCTTCTGACAACATAAAACACCCGTGCAGCTCTCCTTTTTACCTTTGCAGATATTAGTGTTTATATCCTGAAGAATTAAGATTTTTCAAAGGTTTTCAGGTTAAATGTGGTGCTCAACTTTATCAAAACATAGATTGTCCTTGTAACAGTTAATATCTACCCTTAATGTTGATTCAGGCAAATATACAAGATCTTTTTGCCTGAGTTCCATAATCAGTGTTAAGCCCATTTTATACTAATACAAGTACGAGATGATTAAAGTTGTCTTCTAGCTGCAGTTACTGTGTTTGTGCTGTGAAGCTACGTGAAGTTGGTTCCAATCTTTGCTCCAAGCTTTGGCTCCTCGCCTCCACCATATGCACATCTATATTAGTAGAAGCCCTCACTGCATGTAGATCTGCCTTCAAAAACACATTTTGCACAGCAAGGTGTCACTGCACATATAGAATAAGAGGTGCTTTAGAAAACCAGGCTATCAACAGTGTACTGCTTTAGCTCTACTACTACTTACATTTTCATTCTTAAGTATTAATTCACAAGTCATAGAAATGAAAAAGTAAAAAAAACACTTTCCTAAACCTGGAGTCATCCCACATTGTATACTGGTGATACAGGGACTGATACTGGTTCTGATGCTAATACTTTTGCTTCAGCAGTGGTTTCTACATGTTTTAAAGTATTTTTTTTAAAATGAAGTTTCCAAGTTAAGTATAATACACATGACAGTAAAACGCTTTGTTTTTATTTTTAAGCTAATATGCGCTTTTATACAGTAAAAGTAGCTTTACAACATAAAAACAAATGCATTTAACACAATTTGAGGCTGCCTATTTTATAAAACAAATGTATAAATATCAGTTGTGCAAGCTGGATGCAGTAAGACTGATGACATTTACTATTTAGGTACTAAAATGTATTATCCAGTTATTCTAAATAATACCATACACTTAACAGCATCAACACAGTTCAGTCAGTAGTAGTAGTACGTAAGTCAGTAGTAAGTATTACAGTTCGGTATCCAGCTTTAATTCTGGGTGATTTCTGTTCAGGGTTTCTACAAGTTCAATTTAAGACTTTTTAAGGCCTTTTTAAGACTACTCAAACAGATTTTCATGTTCTTAGAATTTAGAAGAATTTAATTTCATACCCTATTTCATGGCCATATTGGCAAAAATCTGTGACTTCTAGAATTCAGGAACATTTACTCATTTACTCCGACGCCTTAATTCCCACCGTTCCAAGTCATTTCTCACTACAAAGTTAGCAAAAATCTGTTCCTAATTTCAGTATAAATTTTGAGTTTTGAACTGGTGGAACTGAATAGTCTAGCGTTACTTTCATTGCAGGCTTCACATTTTCCAGACACATTTAAACACAACATGTTTGTGGCAACGTAACTTAAGACCTAATATATCCAATTGAATAACTTTTTAAGGTATTAATGCAGATTTGTAAATTCAAGACTTTTTAAGACCCCGCAGTAACCCTGTCTGTAACATTAACGATAAATATTACAATTACAGGCGACAAAAACTGTCCAAACTGTCACTTATCCTGACTTCCCCAACTTAGACGATCACATGCAATTGTGTTTACATCTTCTACAAGTGTCTAATGTTTATTCAAAGCATAGAGACCCTGTTCTGTCATATGAGTATGAATCTAAATTCATCCAGAGCTTTGGGTGCATCTGTACAGCTTTGTTTCCACATTCCACATTCCAATAGACAGAACAGTTGAGAAGGAAGCACTTGAAGTTTGTGACTGTCTGAACTTATCATAAATCATGTTTTACTGACTAACAGCTGTGTGTCGTTGAGGATGAATCTACAAAAACATGACAGACAGACTGAAACCTCCATGAGGCATTTAGATGTCACAGCACCTCAGTCTATACTTACTTCATGGCATTTGCATATGAAACAAAAATCACTCGGATTCTCCAAAAACCCACTCATTACCTGAATACTTACTTGCATTCTTTTAAACAACAGTAAATATGACCTTTTCCACAAAGCCATTTGCCTTGAAATATGAATGTGGATTTTACAACTCAACTACAAGCTTGGCTCTGAATAATTTATTTATATGGCGCTACAGTGAAAGTTTTACCTTTACTAAATAAAAACTGGATACGCCTGCATTTTTATCCAAACATAAGCTTTATATTTTTTTTTAAATCTATGTAGTTCAAGATGTGTTCTCCAACATAAATGATACACAGCATCTTAAGCTGTACTTCTTCCAAGATCAGAGGTTAATATATTCGTTCGATTCGCTGAAAGTTCACTTGCTTTACAACTTACATGGTGATTCTTGTACGTGTAACTATTTATGACCATGTTCCCCATGGATGGATGTGGTCAGAATTAGTCCACTACCAACTTTTAATTCTAAATGACCAGTTTTACTTATAACCGTATCCAAGTCATGTTGCTGTAGCTCAGTCCCATTAGCCAATACATATCCCACTCATATTAAACTGTAGATGTTTAAAGCCTTCTGAGTGTAATTAGGACTTCTAAAAATGCTTAATCCACACTCATGCCAGGATTTGGTAACACATAAGTTCAGGTGGCGCACAGTTACTCTAAAGTTTGGACACAGAAATCTACAGTTTTTGTGGCCTTTTGCTTTTGTTTTCAGTCATGAGCACCTATTTAGAGGCGGGTTTATGGGACTACTGCCCATTACGCTCCATTACAATTACTCAGCAGGCATGCATCCCGTCCCAGTAATGAAGTGGGTGGAACAGTGGGTGGATTTGAGCCTGAGCGGCCACTATTCTGTATTTATGTTACTGGGTACAAGGGCTGAGTGGCAGAGAATAGCAGCAGCGCTAGCAGCATGGCATTGTGACAGAAAGCGTGGTGGACCAGCAGAACAAGCACAGAACCACAGGCAGCAATCTCCGCCTGAGTCTTCAATAGTGCGTGTTTGCTTAAGTGTCAGAACAAGCAGAGAAGTACATTTCAAAGCCCAGTAAATAAAGTTTGTATTGATTTAATCTAACATGTAATCTGTTTTGCTGTCTGACACTGATTCTGGCAATAAAAGAGAATCATGTAAGACAGCATTACAGATAATACGACCATAGATCAAATGGAGTTTGGGCAAGAGAAGGGCAATAGATCATGTTCAAGCTAGACTGCTTAGCTGTGAAATTCATAAACTAGCTCCTAAATCGAGGTGGCTTTCCATTTAAGTTTTCATTTTACAGATATAGGGTTTGGTGTTTGGTTGATGTAATTTCATTGTCAACTTCACCAGGGGTTCTGTGAAGTGGGAACTGCATCTCTCTCAATCTGTCGCTTAACAAAGAAACCACACAGACCAAGATCCACTGAATAGTGCACATACAAATACATGAATAAAGCACAGATCCTGTGAATGACTGTCATCATTTTACACATGCAAACACAGCAAGGGGAGCATTTTCTTTGAGAAACACATGCTACCTGGCAATCCATTTCATTCATTTTAACGTATAAGAGATATTAAGGTGCGTTAATGCCGTACAGTTCCCATGAGCATTTTCTACAGTTTGTTTTTTATGAGTAAATATAATTTTGACTTTGCAATGTTGTATATTTTATATCACATTTAACACGGGAATAGTTCTCACTCCGAGTACACAGCAGTATTCTTACTGCATTATCTTCAAATGCTGAACTGTTCATAGGGTACACGAATTAAATAAAAATCTAAAAAAAGGTCTGTTTTTGCTTTGTTTTAAATCCTTGAATTCCTAAATGTTCCTAAACAAAGGGATGCAGCAGCCCTTTATTTCAAGCACAACATTGTCTTCTGCACCTAAATCTGAAAATGTAATGACTCTTAACTAAGGACAAACATATTTGCAGAGCATTACTGGTATCAACAAGAGACACAAATACTTACAAAGCAAAACTATTATTGAATTAAAGAATCGATATTTGATGGCAATATTGACACTTCAAAATGTGTGCTTTCTGACACTCTGAACTGTTAAAACTGTATGTACATATGTATATATAAATACATATATATATAGGGCACTGCCTTTTTAACACGTTTGTTCTTATGTAAAGTATGAAGTTCTAGCACCACCCACTGGTGACAGAGTGCTACTGTGGCCCAATAAAGAAAATGTATGTTATAGCAGAAGACAGAGATGCTCAAATCTAAGAATAATACTGCCATCGTAACATTAAATACATGTTAGATGCTGACTGTTCACTTTGCAAACTTTAGTAAAAATATTGTTTTTAGCAACAGTAGCTGTTTCCTGTTAAAGCAGAGATAAAAATATTCATAATCCATTACTGCACTCTAGTGTTACACACAAGCATGTGCATGTTTGACAAATTAACTGTGGACAAAAGTACTGGCACACAGTGAATTCAGCTGTTTTATTACTAACAAAGGGCTGGGCTAGAAAACAAAAATGACAAATGGCAGAATATAGTATACATGACAAATATAGTAAGAAATGCTTTCACTTCATCTCTATGATTAATTTTGTTTCTATTGACATTTACTCTGACAAAATGCTTCAGCGTTTGTTTTTAATTGATTATGCTCAACACTGATTTTTTTGTATCATAGCTATTTTAAATGTTCTATCTTTAGATTTCTGAAATATTTGTCATGTTCTGACCATAAATAATCATTTTAAACCACAAGTAGCCGTCTGGTTTCTTCAGCTTTCACACAGGAAGAAAAATCAGCTTTTAATTACCAGGATATTTACTGACAACAACTGACATGAACATTTGGGCCTGGCCAAGTGAGTAACAGAGTGAGAAAGCACTGTGCAGCAATACTAATAATTCCATATCTGTTTTTAAAAATGAATTTATCAGCAAAAATAATAGCTCAAATTGTAGGTCTAAGCAAGTACTTTAACATGACATTAAGAAATAATGACCAAATATTTAATGAAACGGAAATTTAGGATAATTGTCAAGATAACAGAGTTAGAAAAAAATATACAGCGGTTATTAAAGGTTTGGAAAAAATGCCAAAAAGTGCTGTTCCTCAAGGGAAGTGCAAATATTAAGCACCCCACACTTTTCTTAATATAGAGGACATTATATCCAAAAATTAAACTGATATCATTTTTATTCTAGTTTTAAAAACATTAGTTCGTGATAATCAGAATCAAAAAAGTAACAGGTTGAGGTGTTTGTTCAGTGTGATGCACCAGAATAATAATCAAAGATTTTATTAAGATACTGATCAAATTATCAGTCTTTGGCAACATGTGTTTCATTACTATACTGAATACAAATCTTTCTGCATTTTTATATATATATACATACACACACACACACACACACACACACACACACACACACACACACACATATAATATTAGAGATATATATGCCTTTCATGCCGAGTAATCAAGAACATTGTTTTAGAGAAGAAAAAAAAATTGACCCTGATGTTCACTTTTGCTTGGCCCTATTTATATTACCATAATATTTCAGGTTAATGTGAATGCAGCGTCCCACCGGATGTGGATGTGATGTGCCTCAGTGTTTTTGACCATATAGTAAGTCATGGCAGAGGCTTAAAAAGACAAACCTCACTGTAAATAGTCAGAATAATCACAAAGCCACACACACACGACTGACAGAGCTACAGTATTTCTTCAACATTTGATGAAATAGATTTTCTGTGTAAAATACACCAAAAAGCTACTCCACATTAAGCTAGACATAATGTTAGTCAAGTGTGACTCTTCACTGACCTGAAACTCCTTTAAGAGTGATATTGAATTTGTTTTATTTATAAAGTCCTTATAACAGTAAATACTGTAATATAATCAGCTGCATGTTTTAACTACTAATACCTGCCCAACTTTACTGCATTAACATCAAGAGAAATTCTTCTTACCGCGTCTGCTTCAGGGAAGTAAACCTTGGGAGCTCCCCAAACATAGCTGATCTTCTTTCTCATATTCTGTGGGATGGTGAGGCATTTGTCAATGTCCAACTCTGGATAGATCACCTCGAGCCCATTGCTTAAATTAAAAAAAGATGACATTCAGTAAAGGTAATATTCACCATGTTATTCAGAATGTTGTAAATCTGCTGTGAGCAAATGTGCTAAGCTCAACATTTAGCAACAATCCAAACTGATGCATGTTTCACTGTTTGTCATCATTGTACTATGAAGGCATCCTACCAAATACTACTGGATTACTTACAAACAGGAGTTCAACATGTCTTGTGTTGCTTCCACATGGCTAAGCCCAAAGATGCAGGCTGATAACACCAAAAATAGTCCCAGCAGTGCCTGCAGAACAGTGATGGTTATTTTGCCAAGCAATAGTTTGACTAAAAAAACAGGCAGTTACATCCTGACAGCTGAGTTTAAATTAGGCCTGTACAGTCTGTACCCACTGGTTTAGTGTTCTACTCTTTCAATCTGTCCAGTGATTTTAATATTTTATGTTCCTGGTGGTAACTTTTATTCCTATGCTATCAATTTGATTTACTGTTTGTTCATTTATTATTTTTAGGTTTTATTACATTTCATAGCTTGACTTAGCCTTGAGGAGTCAAAATGTTCCTAAACTCTATCCCATCTACTGTCAGCCAATCTGACTTGGTTTTAAAGTATCTTTTATTGCACATAAGCACGCCCTGAATAATAATAATAATAAATAATAATAATAATAATTTTATTATAAGTAAAGTAATAATATTAATAGATTAGATTTTAATAGGTTTAGGTGACTTTTCAAGTCACCCAAAGCGCTTTACAATGTCGATCCATTATTCATTCACTCTCACATTCTCCCTCTGGTGGTGGTAAACTACATTTCGTAGCCACAGCTGCCCTGGGGCAGACTGACAGAAGCGTGGCTGCCATTTCCCGCTTACACCACCTCCGACCACCACCAAACATTCATACACAAGTGTGAGTGGCACTGGAGGCAAGGAGGGTGAAGTGTCTTGCCCAAGGACACAACAGACTGCCTTGGAGAAAATGGGATTCGAACCACCAACCCTTCAGATATTGGATGACCCACTCTACCACCTGAGCCATGTGACATGACATAAACATTATGCAAGAAACATCCCAAGAGTTTCACGATAAACAATGCTTCTGAATGTATTTCACTGTGGAATTCATGTGTACATTTCTACTACATTTTCCAACTGTAGATGATACAGTTTAATCTACAGTAATTTATCATACTGTATAATACCATCATATATTTGTAGCATTTCTGTTTTGTAAAAGTCATCTCTAAAAATTCATCTTCTCACGGTATCAGAAACACAAATTACTTTTGATATCACTTTTCGACATATCTAAATAACAAGCAAACTCTACAAGGTCTACAAGTAAAACGCTTCCAGAATAAAAGTAGTGAAACTTTACCAAATTAGGACCACCATTAAATACAAATTCAGTCAAAATGCTGGTTAGCTGCAGGTTTCAAGACACAGTACAGAGTCATTTAGACTCACCGGCCACTTTATTAGGCACAAATTCCTAATCAGCCAATCACATGGTAGCAACTCAATGCATTTAGGCATGTAGACATGATCCAGACGATCTGCTGCAGTTCAAACCGAGCATCAGAATGGAGAAGAAAGGTGATGTAAGTGACTTTGAACGTGGCATGGCTGTTGGTGCCAGACGGGCTGGTCTGAGTATTTCAGGAACTGCTGATCTCCTGG
>JAQQZY010000029.1:23495793-23509404 GCA_030068375.1 Ostorhinchus rueppellii
CAGGTCGCAGACATGTCTTTTACACACTTGAGAACAATTTTAATATGTTGAAAAGGGGCATAATATGGGACCTTTAAGGTAGAAGTTTTTGTTTGTTTGTTTCATTATTTAGCTGCCTGATTTACATGGGAGAGGAAGTGGATGTAAAAAAAAGTTTATCAGGGAACAACTTCAAAACAACCAGCCAAACAAACAAACAACGAAATTCTTTACTATATATAAAGAATTCTTTAAATTGGAATAATTACAGCCCCTTTCCAAAAATTGTGCTGTCTTTGTTTATAGTCTGTTGCCTGTAATGTTTGATTATATTGTGGTTTTTAATAAAGTTCGACAAAAAAAAAAACTACTAGTGCTTTAAGTTCGCATCAGAGCATATAAACTTTGTTATTGTTGCAACCAATGTGGTTATTTATTGAATACATTTGCACATGCGTCATACATGCATGTGTGCCTCAGCAGCAGGATACTGACTCCTGCTGGAGCCCGTGTCCTATTAACCCTTACAGCTCCATTCGGCTGTTTTGGCTTCAAGTCGGCACCTCGTACCAGTTTTTACCGTCATCACATGATTTAAAATGTTTCTTATTAATGTCCGGCTTTACTAAAACTCACACAACTTGCTTTGTTATGCTTTTTCTGCTTTTTTTCGCTTGTTTTCATTGTTGTCGCACTTAGAAAACCGACTCAGAGAAATGAAAGTGAATAAACTGCAGTCAACTACAGTAACAGGAGATTATCTGCTGAACGTTTGGAACTCTTACATTTGTTTGGTGGCTATTACACAGTATATTTGGCGTTACCATTAGCAGGAAAGGTCCACTTGCTCCACTTGCAGGTTTCCTTTTCTGGTGTGTGCCGTCGCGCGCAGTGCAGGATGTCACTGACGTATGAGGCTGCAACAGGTTCATATGACAACTAAAAAAGACAGGACCACACCAATACTGCACATGTTGCTCCTCTTTTTATTTATTAAATATTATATACACATTTTCAAGAACACATGCTACAGAGGTTCAAACGTACAGCTCCTAAACAATAAAAACAGCTTTTCAGAACAAAAGGACCTGATGACTAAGGAAATTGTCATCGAGGCTTTTAACACTGAGAAAACATTCAAGTTTTTTTTCTTTTCATTTATTTTAATTTAAATTTCAACCATTTCTGAACAAGGCCTCTTAAACTATGCAGTCGTGATTGTGCAGCATTTTTATACATATACATACACATATTTCTATGTATATATATATATATGTACTGTGTGTGTATATATATATATATATATATATATCTTCCTGGTGCTGCTAAAGCTCCCCTTTGGTTTGTGCTTCTCTGCAGCGGTGATATTAGCACCCAAACATATGGAGAAGGGCCCCAGTGACAACATGTTTGTTTCTATGATCTTTTTTCTCCCTTAACCTAATGTTGTCTACTTATCTAATGATGTTGCTATACCCTCTAATGCGATTTGAATAGAACCTGGTGCTACAAAGCAGTGCAAGTTTGTAGTTTCAAAGTCAGACATTTCAGTATGCATAGTACAAAAACAGTATATTAAACTATGCAATAGCTCATATTAATTGCTATGCCAAGTTTGAATTGCAAGTCATCACACAATTTTATGTACATTGTTGAGTCACTATCTTGCAGTGGCCACACCATGTCAGGACTTTAGAACAATGCAGACTCCAAAACTGGAGCTCCTTAGCACAAAGTAACTTCAAAATAATATAACAAATTTAAAATCCCTGCATTCATTTGATGGTTAATGTCACAAATTGATGGTTTTTATGTGTGCTGAGTGTGGCCTTGATAGTCAGTCTGTTTAATTAATTTTGTGTTTTGAGCTTTAAATGACATAAACACTAAGCAGTTTCCAACTAAAACATACTCACAGGACTCCCCAGATCTGCTTTACATCCAAGTTATGGAAAATGTACATTTACATTTACACACATACACACACACACACACACACACACATACACAGCCTAGAGAGCACCATGGTAACTTAACATTTTAACATTTTGCAAACAAACTAGTAACCACAGTAACATTAGTTTACATTCGATACCATAAACTACACTGTACATTAAGGCATGAGGTGTCATTGATGCAAAAATCAGCAGATTCATTCAGCAATGCAATGCACTGTGGAATGAACTGTCTATGAAAGTGATCTGACATTAATGGAATCATTCTAACAATAAACACTCTACTGCAGAGAAATTATGATAAACTTTATACCATGACAAAACTGGGCATAATAATTTATTCGTTGAAAGGTATAATAAATTAAAATCTTCAGAAATAGGAGGAAGCTGACTCTAAAAGAGTACACTGTTCATGGAAGTTCCTATGCCTAATGTCTGACCATGTATGCCAAAAAGACTGGAACAAATATTAGATATCTTTCCTACATTTAATTAGCATATTAGATAAATGTAAATGTAATTTAGAGCAATTTAAAGCTACTGCTAAGAGCACCGGCACCAGCTCTTCTACACTATCTTACACTGAAAGGATGATGGAGAAGTCCCATTCATGCAGTACAGGTTGGGTCGGAGGTTAAAATGAGAAAGAGTTTAGTTGGTTTCATCACTAAATGGATTCATAAAACTGCACTTGAGCGCTTTGTTGGGGTTTTAATATTTATATAATTAAATGTTTAACATAAAATACACCAACGATAACCAATCAAGGCCCCTTTTAAAGCAAGAAAATGTATATCCTGCAAAAGCTGCAACCAGAATGTACTGATTCAATAACAATGGCTATTTTGTATTTTGTAATAATATGTATACAAATATGTGTCTTCTTTACTTTGCACTGTAATCTTATTTTACTATTAGTCAACTGTTCATGTGAACTGCCTGTAATTTGCATGTATACTACATGTATATAATGTTTGTGTAACTGGAGGCCAGCACAATAAATATTCAGTTGTTTATAAGAACAGTTTGTAGCTGCACAGTAACTAAATGCAAGTCAGATAAGTCTATATTAATATGTATTACTCAGTAATACTGAACTATTCTGCTCACTGCCTGCAGTGCAAACTATTACGTAACTGCACATTAAAGTAATGCAAGTTACTTGCAGTTCATCTGATATACTGTACAATTTACAATATTACCCATCTTTACTTAGCACCATGCTCTTTAATCCAAACATGTCTGTCCTGTTATTCAATCAAGTATAACAGCAGATGACAACCTTGATACTAAGAGGTGTGCAAAACAAATTTAAGAACGATTTTTACCCTCTTCACAACATTGTGTTTCAACAATCCTTTTATCATGGATTTGCTTCATCCCATTTCTTTTTTGTTGTTGTTGTTGTTGTTGTTGCAGCATGTTATGACACCACACTTAGTCCTCAGTCCCTTTCACAAAGGTGCTGCTACTGGAGGTTCTTATGTGTCTCTGTAAAGGAGAGTCCAGAAAGTGCTTGAGTTGTTTTAAAGAAGAATAATGACTTCACCCAGGCATGAGGTTACCTCCTGCATGTACAAGTCATGACTTAGATAAATAGATAGATAAACCTCTAAAGGCCAATTTCATATAAGTGACAGATGAGTCAAGCTCCCTGTTACAGATAGAATGTACAAATGTACAAATGGCCACTCCAGCTTCTGAAATGACGCAACCAGCTATGAGATGTTTTAGATTCAATACATGATACTTTCCAATGAATGTACTGCAAAACTGAAGGACTCCGAATACATGTGTTCTAACACACCTTCTCAAGCAACTAGGAAGTAATCATAATGAGTCTGTTTTTGCTGGCATTTTACAGAAAATGCAGATATTTTCCTTGATTTGGGATCTCTTGTGTCACAGGACACTGAATGCATTCATATAAACTAAAGCCCTTATTTGACAAGAGGCCACAAATCTCAAGATCACAATATGTAAATGCTGAGTATGTCCAGACAAGTTGTGCAAGCTGGACACAAACATTCAAACAACCGAATGACTATACAAAAATAAACAGGAGCAGAACTTGTCAATTTTCATTTATGCATACACAATCATCATCAGCATGGTTAGATTGAGTGATTTTAATTACTGATTCCTGGCAGCCTGTACTATTGATGAGCTCATACTGTACATGTAGTTTGGTAGATTGTACAAACACTTAAGGGCAAAGTGTTTTTTCTCTGAGACTTAGTTCTGTGTTGAGTTGCTGGTTGTTGCAGCTGATAAGCAGCACTTGGTTGTCAGTTCAGGTTAACATAGGTGGAAAGTTCTGTGCCAGCAGAGTCCTATTGTACATTTCACTCTGATAATGTAACATGCAACAATCAATATGAGTTATTTGCGCCATTTGAGGTTCGAGTATCATGTTATGCTAACCTAAAGGAATAAAATTCATTACTTTAACTGTGAGATTGAGGAGGAGTGCCGTTTGACTGCATGACTGTGCCTGAAGAGTTAGGACATACCGAGCCAGCAAGGTTTGTCCTATATTCTTTTAAAGTTGGCATCCACGCTGATGTCCAGAGTGGAACTAGCCTTGCCACTGTGTCAGATGATAGCGGATGAACCAGAAGAAGGTGAGTTTGAGTTAGGAGAGGAAGGGAGGTTCCAGAAGAGCCACTTGCGTTTACATTGTCGTCTCTGATACAGGTAGTCCTCCTTGTCTCGCTCTTTGCGTGCTCTTTGGTAGTGGTCGTCCTCCTTCAGGTACCACACTGGTGGCCAGCGATGTTTCTCAAAATATTCTTGATTCTCTGCATGAGAATGAAAGATAAATAATGCTATGCATGAATTCAAAGAGTTTCACAACATTCACCATTCACGAGTTTCACCATTTCACAACATTCATTAAAAACAAATGTTCAGCTGAAAAAAACTGTTATTTCTATATTTTGACAAATAATACTGTAATATACAGTAGCAATATTGGGGACTTTAGAAAAAAATGGTATAGAATTTAAACACCAATTTGACAAAAAAAAAACAAAATTAGCAAAAGAGAAAAAGCATATAAAGAAGTTACCATATAGGTCTGTTGTATTTTCTGCTAAAATAAAATATTTTGTGTCTGATAAAAATGCTTTGAAATTAAATACAATAAATACAGACAAAGGAAAGCTGTGAGCATGATTACCTGTAGACTTGGCCTTCATGTCTCTGGGAAACTTGCGGCAGACACTGTTGTAGTTGGTGCAGATGTGGTGAAGACACCAGCCAGTCAGCTGCTGGGCACCGTGGAACTGTCAGGAAACAAACACAACATCTGTGATTTTTGGACTTGGAATTTTGGGGTTTTTTTCTTCACAGGAATACCAATTACACTGAGTCACATGTACTACTGTATAAGTTAAAGCTTAGTCAAATTTAAAAAAAAAAAAAAAAAAGCTATTACATTAATTCATTCTTTTCCAGAGAATTGTAAACAAGTTAGATCCAAGAATTAATCACAGTAGTTTCTAATGTAAACTCAACTTTATTCCAGCATATGACTGTAATTTAAATCCCCACTGTCTAAAATTTACACCGACTTCGCTGGACCTCATTACCAAAATGAAATCTACTAAGCATGACATCTCATTAGTGTATAATCTCACAAAAATGAGTTTTGCTGTGGTTCATTGTAAAATGAGTCGGTTCTATCTACAGAGAGTCTAGTTCCCCTTCACACCATTTTTTGGCATAAGACAAAAGGAACTTCTTCATTTTGTTATGTTTGTTCATCTTAACGAAAAGAGAGCAGACAAACCGCACACCTTTTTTGCCACCATGTAAGACGGATATCCAGTTGACTGAAATTTGTAGATTATACACTGAATCTTTAATTACAAAAAAATCTATTATCTTTAATGAAACTACTTCATTACATTTACTTCTGGGGATTTATTCTTCAAAGTGTCAGATTTAGCAATATCTAGTAGTGAAGCTGCAGATAGAAACTGACTGCCCCCCATCAGGCACCCTTACAACAGCCACTAAAGACAGAGTAGGACTCCCTCTGTAGATATAAACAGCTCTTTACAAGGCAAAGAAAACAGCATTTTTACTTTCAGGTGACTCTCATATTTATGTATTTTATATTCCATGTCTGTAAATAGATCCCCTATGTCCTGCACACTAAAGTAGTTTTATAAAGTATGACGAGGAGCAGCTCAACCTGCAGGTGAGCCTCAAACACCAGTTTCTCGGTACAACAACACCTAAGCATTAGCTAAATATATACAGGAGCTCAAGAAAGCTCTCCTGTATTACCATAGACACTGCAAATAATCATTTTGCTACCAAATGAACTGGCCACATTCAGAGCCCCTGAGGCCCTGAGTGTCTGCTTTGCCCTGTTAGTAACGTAGTCTGCATGCTGATGAGCTAGAGCTCAAGCCAAAAACACAGCTCAGCTACAAATGCTGAAATAATGTGAAAGTGCTGCTCCCGAAATGTCCCCTGCACTACAGAGTTCAGCCATTTATTTAGACAAACCGCTAAAAACATCTTCTTTGACTGCCCATGAGGTGTAGTAAAAATGACTGCTACCTACAGAGAGGAGATATACCCTCCAATTTAATCCATTTGGCAAAAGTATCATATAGGTGTTTTGCTGTTCCTGATTTGTGAAAATGATTGACAGGTTGACACACTACCTGCGCCATATCCAAATAAACCAGGACATCCCCGTCAATATCAGCCCCCATCATCGCTGCCTCTGTCAGTACAGTAACTGTGTAGAGTTCTGAAAGAAACATAAAAGCGAATAATTCAAGGCATCAGTTTGTAAACACTCGCCTTATGTAATAGAATACAGGGTCTATACACTGAACAGGGTATTCAGTGCCCCAAAAGTAGTACCTGTAAGTGCAACCAAGTGAGGGAGGCAAAGACGATTGGCAAGAACAATGAGCTCCATTGCATCCAGGTCAGGCCGAGAACAAAAGCGCCCCGTATAGAGATATTCCAGCACAGCCCTCATACAGCTGCGTGTTGTGTTGGGAAACAGGACCTTAAAAAAAGAAGCATGTGACACAGTCGGGACTTAGAGGCCTATGATTTTTGCAGTTTTGCATTTTTATAAATCAGGAAAACACATAAGCTTCTCACTTACAGTATGTGTTTGAATTTTATTAAATAGAAGTACACGACCTTGTAAACTTTTCAGATTCAGACAAAAAATTAAAGCATTCCTTAGTTTTATAGTGTCATATGATGTTTGGTTTTTAAGATGGGCTCTAGATGCTGTCTTATTTACCTGTAATATTATCATTAGCTAAAGCAGAAAAACAACACGGCAGTTTGTTAGGATCACAGAAGCCAATGTAATTGTGTTACAGCAGATTTGCAATCCTCTAATTAAATTATACTTTGAACACAGACCACATACTGAGGTCCGCTGCTGTATTCGGTTCAGTACTTGTATCGATCATGGCAATAAATAATGGGGTTTGTAAAATTATACAATTAGTAAAATGTCAATATTATTGTTTTACCAACTTAGCGACAATACAAGCACCTCTCAAGCAATAAATAATGTGAAATAATGTGCATTGATTTGTTCATTGGGTCTTACTTTACATCCCATGATGCACCGGTGATATGGGCTGGCCTACCTCTTTGGTGCAGCTCTCCACAAACGGCCCACCAAACATAGCTGCCATCCAGTCACAGCTAGAGATGAGTAACGGCTTGTGGGCCATGATTGTCCCATCATCTAGTTTGAATACAACATCTGAAATACAAAACATAAACAACGTACTCAAACATAACATCTTAAAATGACTTTATCATTCCAACTTTTGCATTAAAGGTTGAGTGTATGAGGTTTAGCGACATCTAGTGGGGGAGTGGAACCAACTTAACAAACCCTCACCTTTACAGTGGCCAGTGAAAGGGCATCACAGAAGCTTTTGGTTAAAGGTTTATTAAGTGAGTTTATGTAATGCATTTATTTGCTGATTTGAAGTTTATATATGAGTTTAGTATGTCCTGGAAGCCTGTTGATTTAAGATAACTCAACTTCTAAGATACTGACTGTGCCTGTAGCCTACATTCATGATAACGTGTACTGATTTTTTTTGGAGGGCTGCGACACTGTACAACACAAGCTTCAACACAAACTTCATGTAATCACACCAGCACTACACTGTAAAAAGTAAAACACTGAATCAAGTTAAAAATTCTTCTTCAATATGTCGCACATAAAATAATTAGTTGAGTGAACCTAATCAAATTACATTAAAGGTAATTCAATGTCATTTAAGTTGGTTCACTCGACTATTTTTTTTTTTTTTTTTTAATGTGTGACCTATTGAAGAAGAATTTTTAAGTTGATTCAATGTAGGGGTGGGGGAATATATTGAATATACTCGATATATCGCGGGTTACTGTATGTGAGATGTATGAAATATCAAGTACAAATATTCACATAAATGCTTTAAGAGGTCCGTATGTAATTCTTTGCTTTGGTTGCGGCACTAAAGAACTAGCACCACGTACCAGGGCCTTCTTCATAAACACATGCATACCATTCTACTATTTATTTTATTTCTTGAAAGCTTGGGGTTTGAAATAAAAGGTTTACTAAACCAACTGAAGGGTCTGATTGAATATTTTTCTGGTGTCATTTTATGCATCAAAGGGTTAAATTTAACATTTTTATAGTGCTTTAGAGGAGAAATCAGAATATCGAGATATATATTGTGTATCATGATATAGACTAAAAATATCGAGATATTGGTTTTAGGCCATATTGTGCAGCCCTAATTCAAGGTTTTACTTTTTACAGTGTAGGTGACCTTACATAACACACCTTTAAAGCAGGGGTGTCAAACTCATTTTAGTTCAGATCAGTAAAATAATAACCTAATAATCTATAAGTAATGACAACATTCCCTCTTTGTTTTAGTGCAATAAAAACATTAAATTATGAAAATATTTCCATTTCCAAACTTTCATAAAACAATGTCAATAACCTGAAGAAAAATGTGCAATCTTACAATATTATGCCTCAACTTATCATTTATACATGTGCATTACACACAATGTTATACAAACCTGTAGTAACAGGAGTAATATTGTTAACATTTTTGGAATTTGGGACTAAAATAAGAACAATTTCTGCAATATTACATCGCAGCTTATTTTTTAACACAACTTGCAGTTCACAACTGATCTACAAATGCACAAAATATTTAGTTACAGGTAGAATTTTGTTAAAATCGTACAGAAATTTCTTAAGATATTTCAGGCTGTTTATATTTGTTCAGGTTATTCACATTTTATTTTTATCGGGTAGTTTGTAATTCTAAATATTTTCATAGTGTAATGTTATTATTATTATTATTATTATTATTATTATTAATTTTTCATTAAATCAAAAAGAAAATGTGTAGTTGTCAGTTATTTATAGATTATGTTGTTATTCTACGAGGTCACACTGGCCTGTATGTGGAACCTGATCTAAAACCAGGGGGACACCCTTGATTGTTGCTTCAGTGTAATTTTCTATATCAACTCTGGTTCAGCCTTTAACATAATAGGTGACAGCAAAAAAACAAAATAAGAAGTCTGTTCTGAGCTATAACAGAAACATGGCCAACTCTTCCCCCTATAGAAACAAACAGCGCCCACGGTGGAGTGTTTTAAGTCTGGTCTTAAAACCCATTTTTATTCTCTGGCTTTTAACACCGCGTGAGTTGTGTGGTCCTCTGTGTCTTTTATTTATTTATTTTTTAATTGATTTTAGTACTTTTAACTAGTTAATTTTATTGTTTTATTTAGAGCATTGTAGTTTTCCGTACTTATTTATTGTTTTTAGTTTTTGTCTCAATTGTTTTATTGTTTTTATGATGTGCAGCACTTTGGAAACATTCTTGTTGTTTAAATGTGCTATAGAAATGAAGTGGATTGGACTGGACTGAAAGATCAAAGGTAAAAAATACAACTCTTATTTCCTTTTCTGCTTTTAGATTCCACTAAATCTAACACACTGAACCTTTAAAACAGTTGCAACTGCATGTATTTTCTTTACAGCATAACGTATGAACAAAAAGGCAAAAACTGTTCTCTTTTACCAGAAAAGGTGCCTTTGGCCAAGCACTCTTTTACTCTATTTGTGCGGCGTACGTGGAAGGCTTTGGTGATTTCTTGGTTCATGAAGGCTTCATTGTTAAGTATGTTTGCCACCATCATCCGCAGGTCAAAGACCTCCAGCAGCTCAGCAATGTGTGCAATGTGCATTAGCTCTTTCTCATTCTCATCCAGCTGACCTGTGTACAGGTAGCGAAGTACTGCTCGAAAAGGACTGAGCTGCATGGACTGATCCATGTGCACCACAGTCATGGGCCTGGGGCTGTAAGTTATTGGGTCGTCCACCAGCTCCTCCTGGATGCTGACAAAGGCTCGACTCCAAGAGGAAAGCAGCCTGCCCCGTCTGCCGCCCTCACAGTCTTTCAGGGTTCCATCACTAGTGCAGGCCCTCAGGTTAGCCCTGTCGCCATCATCACTACTTTCACAAACATCAAAGCTAGCAGCTCGCATTAGCAGCTCTCGGCCGGAAAGGGGCCCACGAGGGGGCTTTTCAGTCTCCTCGTATTGTGTGTCCATAATAAAGAGGTCGTAGAACTTTGAAGATGATGTTGCCAGGTATATCTTGTGTGCAAAGATTTTCTGTCGCTCCTGCAGGACGAGGATGACGTCAGCGCAGTGTGGGTCCTCCAGAAGACCGACCGGATGCTCCTCTGTGGTGGTTGGGGGAGGGGGCACCGTGATGATAGGTGGGGGAGGTTTCGGTGGCAGGAAGGGTGCCTGAAGGAGAGGTCGCTGAACATTTCTGAGGTGAGATTTCCAAAACTGCAGGTGGCGGCGTGAGATTAGAGCAGCTCGGATAGCATTATCAAAAACGTCTTTGACACCAAACTGAGCAACAACACTGGTTTCATAATATGGCACTCCCAACTCTTTGGCCACCTCCCGGCCTCTCTCTGGAGGAAGGATCTCATTGGATTTAATGGGCCTGAAAAAAAGGATAATGTGTCAGAGGCATTTCTGGCTCTAAAAATACAGCATTTTTAGCACATCCCTAATTTTGGTACCACTTTACACCCAATTCTGTTTAATTTTTTTTTAATTAAACTGTAAACACTTTATGAGTCATAATAATAATAAACAATAATGACACAAATTTAGGTTAACTGACTTGATTTGGGCTTAGTGGACTTTTTTACGTGAGTATTCTGTTCAATTTCATGTCCTCTATAGACTATTTACTAATGATTTAATGCCAATCATAGCAGACAAATAAGCTCTTACTGCAAAAATATAAAACGCATTACAATTTATGAGTTACTGTCATCTTTAACAGGCAGAGAGAAGCTTTATTGTACAGTGTAAAATGTATAATGTTAGCACTTTAGTGGATGAATCTGTTTTTATATTCCTTTTCCAATAATTAAATAAAATAATCTTAGTCTAAACAGTAAGGTTTAGAATGGGCTCACTATTTGGCAAAGAGAAGGTCGTACTTGCCCCTCTTTTTCTAATGTAACAGTGTCTTACTTATATAAATTAAAGCGTTTTGTAAGATTATTAATCACCAATTTAAGAAGAATCTTTATGTTGTCGGTAGTTTGTTACACACGTAAACACGCACCACACACCGAAATTTGTCTTCTGCCTTTAACCCATCACTAGATCATCATGCATCTCACACACGCTGCATGCTCGGGGCGGTGGGCTCGCCATATTGGGCATTTTAAGGAGCAAATGGGGTGGTTAAGGGTCTTGCTCAAGGGCACAGCAGCCAACAGCTGTCTGCCAGTCCAGGGAATCCAACCCTTCAGACACAAGCCGACTCTTTAGCTGACTCTTCAGCCATCTAGGTCATGACTGCCCCCGAATTTACATGCCATTTAGCTGTTTAGCATGATCATAGTGGGGTACAGAGGTTTTCTACTGACTTTCTAAACTTTTCAGTGTACCTCGCTAAAGGCCTCCGTGCTCTGTTCACTGCTTCCAGGTCTGCATAACGCAGGTCCAGCTGACAGCCAACCAAGATGACCGGAGCTCGGGGACAGAAGTGCTTGATCTCCGGGTACCACATGGTCTTCACGTGGTACAGAGAGTTGGGATTGGCGATTGAGAAGCAAAGGACCACCACATCAGACCTGAAAGGAGAGGTAGCACAAAAGTCTTACAACAAACACAGCATTACTTTATTAAGCATTACTGAACAATTAAAGTATCTCACCTCCCATATGCAAATCGCCGGTCCTTATGATGGTCTCCAAATGTATCCCAGAGGCGAAGGGACACACTGACGTCATCCACAACATCTCTGGAGCGCTCTAATACCTAAGGAGACACAACCCATTCAGTGTTACCAAATTATTTTTCCTCTAAATTTAACTTTTCTTAAGTGATTTCATCAACATTTATTATAATATTATCCTCTATATTTTGCTTTTTTTCTGTGAAAATCAGCTATTTTCCCATATTTAATTCACTGATCATGTAGATGTTCATAAAAACTTAGAGTAAAGTTGAAGGTTATATGAGAAACAGAGGAAACTGAAGAAAAAGTGTCTTTTTCAGAAAAAATATGATTAACTGAAATTAAAACAGCTGTTTCCATCCACTGTCACTGATCCAACTCCATGGGTTTTACTTGTGAATCAAAGTTGTAGGAGATGATGTTGTTTCCATAGTAACTACGGAGCCTCTGAACGTCCAAATGGGTCATATCTGATGAGCATGAAAAGATGAATAACTGTATTTTACATCAGTTTTTTACATATGTTGAGAGAATTAGTGGATCAGCAGGTATTAAACATTTTAGAGATGTTTTTGGTTGATTGAATGATTACGTCTTTATGGGTGAAGTATCTGGGAGTGGAGTGATTTTAGTCTCATGTGAGTCACAGGAGATATAATACAGCTGAAAGAATTTTCACGAAAGATTAAACTTTAACCCTTTCATGCATGAAATATGAGTGGTTTGGTCCAGATATAGTTCCTGGGTGTTTTTATTACTTTAGGCAAGAAAAAAACAGAAAAAAAAATCTGATTGAGGTTTTTTTTTTTGGTCCACTCAGACAGCAGGGATTTAATTTTTGAACCAAAGAAACAAGTATTTAAAATCTAATATCAGAAAATGATATGAAAAACAATGCAATACAAGCATTTTTAATGTTGCAAGTCAGATATTTCCCCACATTTTATTTTATCATACTCTAATATTAGTTATTATTCACTTCATGGAGATTTTTTTTTTTTAATTGTTTTGCTTGTTTATTTGCCCTACAACATGTCACTGTAGATCAGGTTTATCAAGAACAGCATAGTTACAGTAACGGTATGAATGTCAGTGTTTGGGAAGATGCATAAGTGTTCACTGTGTTGGCTGATGTGCAACTAAAACAACAAAATCCATGAAAATACAAGAGAACAGCTTTCCGCTGTAGTGACCAGTGTGCATGAAAGGATTAATTCCATCATATCACATTCATTCATTCATTCATTCATTTTCTATACCCACTTTATCCTCACTAGGGTCACGGGGGTTGCATGGGGCCTATCCCAGCTACTTAGGGCGAAGGCGGGGTACACCCTGGACAAGTCGCCAGTTCATCACAGGGCTGACATATAG
>JAQQZY010000029.1:23565964-23584002 GCA_030068375.1 Ostorhinchus rueppellii
TAATAATAATAATAATAATAATAATAATAATAATAATAATAATAATAATAATAATAATAATAAATAAATAAATAAAATAAATAACAAAAACAAATTAATTAATTAATTAATTAATATGTTATTGGTTGAATAATAAAATTGAATCAGTGTTTGCGTGAAGTCCCGTCTGCATTTTTTTTGTTTTACAACTCGAATACTGGTTATAAGGCACATGGCATCTTTCATTAAGCTTCAAGTATCATTTAAGTATCTTGAGCCTGAGCCGAGTGTCCTCTTTTTTGTAAGTCAAAATATGGTCACCCTACTATTGCCCTGTTCTTCTAATATATTATAACAACTTGTTAATGGTTTACAATCTCATAAATAATGTCATTACAAACTATTTGTGAACCCTTTGAGGTTAGTCTCATTGTAAAGTGGCACACTTTTATTTTTTAAGAACACATGTTTCTTTCACACAGGTTCTACACATCCTGTAAGCATATTTCAGATGAATTATTTCAAAGTGCTATATCAGGATCAACTTTTCTCTCCTAGCTTCTCTAGTGCCTCCCTGCTTGATAGCTCACTGTTCTCAATGAAATGAGTGAGTGGGCTACATATTTGATGCAGTGCTATTGTTGGTCTGAGGGAGGCCTTACAGCGTTTTACAAAGAACAGGACGCAGAGAGCTGCTGCAGTACTAATGCCAGATAGACGTGAACGATGGGGACGAGATGCTTGATGGGGAACTTTTATGAGGGCTACCACTGTGCAGCTCATATGAGATTAAATCAGGAATGGTATTAGCATGCAAATTGAAAAAAGGGGCAGTATTTCCTTTGGATTAACTGCCACTGCCTGCGACAATGTATTAGTGCTACACTATAGACCTTATCACACAGCCATGTGAAATACTGGAGCTGTACCAGTACATGCCTATGGGCATCCTGAGGAAGGTCTCTGCTGGTTTAGTCATAGAAGTCATTAAAATGTGCTGTTGGTAACAATTTCAAATAGATGCAGGTACAAGCATCACTCTGACACAGCAGAATTCATCAGGCTGGATTAATGTGTGAGGATGTGATGCACACACACAAAAACACTCACACACATCTCTTACTGAAATGCCAGTTCTCAGTCAGTGATAGAAATACCACTGGATAAGAGGCACACCAGCTGTGCTTGACCTTTGGTTTTGCTGCTTTTTAGTAACTTTCCCTCATTTGTTCCTGTTCTGTTTTATGTATCAAAGGGTTGTTTCATACCTGGACGTGTGATCCAGCATCCGAGCCAAGGTTCAGGTTTTGGTTACACTGTATTGTATTGTTAAATCTGACGTCATGGGGCTGTAAAACATATCCAGGTCCAAACAGTCAACGACACCACCGCTTTTTTAGTAAGACATTTTAGGGTTCAGAAAGGGCTGCATGTATGTATTCCTCTCAAATACAGTGATTAATGAACTTTGCATGATCAGTATTTTACCTGCAGTAGATGGAGATTTTAATCAACTTAAATGCTGTAACATCCTGGTCCGTTTATATTCCTGCTCTATTGTGTCTGTAATCTAAGCCTTGTTGACTTAAAACAGCACTTTGTTTACCTTTCCCTCAACCCTTTATCGGGCAAGTGACTATTTTTGGTCATTTCTGCACACATTACAAGACAGTGACAGCAACAGTTCTGGTGAGGACAGTGAGTCAACAATAAGAGGTCCAATGTGGTCTCCAGGGTCTGTAAGGTCCGCCTGTGCATGGACAGTGAGTGGACCTGCTTTGTTCGGTACCAGGAAGTAATGGTACTAATGTAAGGAATGATGTTCAAAGGGTGAACGTGGATATGGACAGGGGTCTGGAGCAGCACACATGTGAGTCTGGCATTCCAAAAGTGATGCTGTAATGTTCTAAAATACATGTTCCTTTCACCTTACACGTGTTTTTCTTATATTTTTTATATTTCTTCTGGAATTTTTACCTCTGCCAAGGAGGTTATGCTTTTGCCAGGGTTTGTTTGTTTGTTTGTTTGTTCGTTCGTTTGTTTGTTTGTTTGTTTGCAACGTAACTCAAAAAAAGTTATGGACAGATTTTGATAACATTTTCAGGATATGTCCACTCCAGGTCAAGGAAGAGATGATTACATTTTGGAGACGATCCAGATCACCGTCTGGATCCAGGAATTTTTTTTTAAAGGATTCTTTATCATTGCGAGATAAGGCATGGCAGAACGGAGCTGCACATGAGGTCATTCAATGCCATCTAGTGGAGGAAAGTACTAACACTACCTTAAAAAACAAAACAAAACAAAAAGTACAAACACTACCTTGGAGGTCTGTGCTCTCCAAGTACTTTTCTAGTTTTTTTTTTTGTTTTTTGTTTTTTGCCACTTGTGAATAAGAAACTAAATATGGTAACTTCCCTGATCTTGATTTTCTATATAACAATAAAAATGTAGAAAAAAAAATTCCCAAACCTAATAAAGTCTTGTCATGTCCTCTAATAACACACTAAAGTTGAAATGTTGATTTTCAGACTATTTCAATGAGTGCCTTATAGAAGGTTGACTACATGCCACAGGTAAAGGACTGACCAATGAAACACAGAGAATGAGAATATGAAAAACCTCATAAAAGCCAGATTCTACATCAGAGGAATCCACAAATATCCTTGTATTTTTACTCATTTGTTTAAAACTTGTAACTTTCTTTATTAACGTCACCTGCTACCTCTGCTCTTCATCATGACATGCAGGTGACAGAATGACAGCTGGATGTGTTTTATGGACACAGTACTGCAACATACTGAACACACAGAAGTGAAGAGATGTGGACCCAGAAACAGGAAATGATCCCAAAACTTAAAGGAATAAGACACCCAAACATGACATTAAGTCAGTCTTGGTCACCCCATAGTTAGAACAGTGAAAAAAACCAAAAAATGGTTAAAATCCATCCAGACGTTGTCCTGCTTTGGGAGCAGCGCTTTTAGCTTTAGCTTAGCACCGTTGCTGTAAATCAAGGGTGTCAGTTAGCATGTCCTCCAGAAAAAGTGACCAAGACATCTTCATTTTCTAAATATATCTTGGGAGCCGTGTGTTCAGAACAAGTACAAATCATAACACAAAATCGAACAAGGCTTTTACCTGGGCAGATATTTTCTTGGAACTATATTTGGCCTCATCACAGGCAAAGTGTTATATCTTTGATTTTTCTGCTCTTTTCTTTTCTTTTTCCTACCTTGCTTTCCTTTCTACTTATTATCCCAGTCCTGATTCTGTCTTTTCTTTATTCTCTGCTCTGTTCCTGGTCTGTCCTCACTCCTGACTCTGCCCCTTTTACCTTTGCCCTAATTTCTGATTCATTGCACCTGGTGAGCTCAGCTGATGCTCATCAGGTGCACAGTATTTAACTCTCTGTCTCCCTGTGAAAATCTGCCAGATAGTCCAGTGCCTTAGCCTTGTGTTGACCTGCTATCCCGCGTATCTTCTGTGTTCCTGTTTCCTGCTCGTGTTTGACCTGATCTGCCTTGACCCTGCCTGCTAGCCTCTGACCCTGAACCCTGATCGTCTAACCAAGTCTCGAGCCATTATCCTCCGTGCACCAACCTCCTTCGTCCGACCCATGAGTAGAGTTCCAGTCCTGTGTACCAACCTGTGTTCCGTCCCTCGACCCAGTCCTCATCTCCGCCCCATGTGTTCCGACCATGGACTGACCCCGACCAAGCCCCAGCCTAGTCCCCTGGTTTTGGATGCCCTGGATCCCTGGTTCTGTTCCAGGAGGAGCAGAACTGAAGTCTTGTTTATTGGACTCTGTATATTCAGTATAGTGCTTGGTGTTTTCTGTGATTTCCCTGTGGGAATCAATAAATCTGTTGGAACTTTTTACATTGAGTGTTTCGTGCGCTTGGATTCAGACCCGGTACATAACACAAAGCACCGCTAGATAGGCACAAAGTTCTGACGTAACACTTGAAAACGCCCAACTTCTGTAAATACACAGGCATGGATATGTGGAGACAGTAAAAGGTGCTGCATGAGAACTTTGCGCCTATCCAGCCGTGCTTTCGCTTTTTTTTCCCCAGTGAGTTTACTTCCTTCTCTGAGTCGCCTTCTTCCTTCAGCCTTGGTTTTACGCTAGTGATGCACCGGCTAGGTTTTTTTTTTCCAACCCACTTTTTATAATTACTTGACCCACCCTACAAGTAAAGCAGCCTTTTTTTAGACCCGCACCAACCCGACCCGGGTCTGCTGATCCGTACATTAATACCTTGCACTCCGTATTTTTATGCAGAAAGATGAGCGTTTTGACATGAACTGAATGAAAGCTCACACGCTGTGGGAGGGAGAGAGAGAATAATACACGATGTGTCGACTCCAACAAAGTGACATCGTCTTGTGCCACAGACGTCAACGCGTCGACAAATCAACTTTTTAGTTAATGCTGTACTGTGAGTTGTACCACCAAAATGACCTCAAAAGTAGTGTGAAGGCTGGAAAAGTCCATTGTGTCACTTCAAATACATCTCACATAATTTCAAATGTAATTGGCAAGATACCATCAGCAATCTGTCCAAATGCCAACGTACACAGGCAAACACATGACTGCCTAAATTCAACGCTGTCAAAACAATAATTGAGAAAATGAATTCATATTGCTATGTTTTTACTTGCCAACTGGTCATCAAACAGAAACAGTTGTCATTTTAGGTCTTAACCCTTAGTTTGGGAAAGAGATCAAAACAAATGTGTCCAACAGTATGAAAAAAAATAACATTGTTAAAATGCTTGTAGTGTACAAGATGAAGAATTCAAAACATATTCAGTCCAGTTTTTGAGTTGTATTATTTGAGCATATTTAGTATGTGGTGCTATGTAGTATACTTCTTAAAAAGCCTCATGATTTAGTGTGATCCCATGCCCTGTATAAATGTGATAAATTACCATATACCTAAAACGCCTTCTGTTTTTCATGATGCAAACCTCAACTACACATAAAGCTAACTTGTTCCTTTTGGTGTGGGAACTTGTGGAACAGTCCTGTCACTTGTAATAAGAGATGAGCTCTTTGCATGGTTCTCATTGCTTCTCTTCATGTTGGTGAAGAATTTGCGGTAGCTGATCCAGCGAGCTGAAATCTGCAAACGAGCATGTGCAAGGATCCAGAGTTGTACGTAGCTGTGGCGTTGTAGTGGTGACACGGGCTGCCAGTCACCACGGTGTCACTCAGTGGATGTCTGATGAACTGGTCAGCCATCTCCCTTTGAAGGAGTTCTTTTAAAGTAGTGTTTACCACCACTGCTGCCGAAAAAAGCTCAATCACTTGGGTTTTAGAGACATTTAAAATTGAGTAATTGAAAACACTTGTCTGTGTGAACGGATGTGGGCACCCCTCCAAAATGTATTCCTGAGATGCCTGGGCTGGAGACAGATCCAGATGGGTCTGAACTGAAACCAGATGGCTGAGTGAAGGAAACACAGCCTAGGTACTACTGCATGCTGAATACAGACGGACTTCTGCTTACGTACAGCCACTGTGGTTTTGTTTAGTACGTGCACGTATGTATGTGCTTATGCAGCGGCGTGAGGAGGACAGTTACACTATTTATTGTAAGTCTATGAGAGGAGAATCCCTTTAAATAGCTGCAGACCAAACTCATCTACTGCTCTGAAAAGTTGAATAACTTTTTAACCGCTAATCCTTTCACTACATGTAAATAATCCAAGTAAAGTGCAGGTTGTCACCTTTTCAACGACATTAACTTTATCTTTATGAACATTCAAAGACTCTGATGTGGACAAGGAAACACCAGCATCTTCTGTAGCAGTGACTGACCAATAAAACATGTGTAGTTTGATATTCATTCACTCATTCATTTATTAGCCCGCCCCAAAAAGGGGAGGAAAGGACTATTGTTTTTGGTTTGGTTTCTTTGTTTTGTTTTGTTTTTTTATTGTTAACACTCTAACAACAAAACTATTGGTTGAATTCCTGCAAATTTGAGTTTGTAGATTTCCACGGACCCAGAATAGATGCGATTACATTTTGGGAAAAGTAGGTCAAAGTTCACATTTTTTATGATTTTTTTAAAAATATTTTTTTCCCTCCAACTTATAATGGCAAATGTCTATAAAATCATCAATTTCGTTTCAATTTACTTCAAACTTGGCATATATATAGAGACAAATGATATGCTGACATCAGCATATGCATAGACAGGATGACATCAGCAGAATCGATGCCAAAATAAGCAACAATACGTGCCAGGGGCGGGGTTTGTTGTGCCTGGAACCACTGGGAAAATACAGTGAAACACAGTGAACTCATACTGTACATACTGATGCTCTGCACAAAGAGTATATAGTATTGAACGTATTTGCAACTCCACTTTTTCAACAAAAATACATTTAGAGTATCAACAAGACAAAATCATGAACATCTATATGGTCAATAAATTAAACATGGGAAAAGGAGTGATTTTCACTGAGAATCAAACGTTTCAGTGGATAATAGTATAGTAAATGGTGGTAAATCACTTGTAGAGAAACATTCATTTGGAAGCCTTCACAAAAATTGTTTTAGTCTGTAAGGGTTCTGGAACTACAGAACATGTGTCTCATCAATCAAGCAGCTAAAAAATATGTCTTTTTAGAAAACTAGACCTTTGAGGAAAAGTGAATTTAAAGCAGATCCTTCTTTCTACCAGAAATATTCAGTCACATACCACAAAGGAAGCAAAAAAAAAAAAAAAAAAAAAAGCACCCTGCCCTCTCTTTTTTATTTAAAGATCTGCTGAAAAACTTGGATCAGACATAAAACATTAAGTGACATTAACATTAACTTTAAAAGGTTTCAATAAACTATGACCTAAACAAAGACAAATCTGTGAACCTTGCGTAACATCCTGGCATCACTTTGCTTATCGTTTGTTTATTGTTGTTCTTTTAACTCTCACCATTCCTTGTTTATATACGTATCTCTCCTGCCAAATGCATTAAAAATATATAAATAAAACAAAACTGTATGGTAACATTTGGCAGTTACACATGGCACTCAGCTAGTTTTCATTAAATAAGTTTGGCTGCAACACACTCTGCAAAGATTGGACTGATTGACTATCATAATGTCAAACTGAAGACCCATGGCATTAAAGTTAACGTTCTGACACAAAGAATAAATCACTGCAAAATTGCAAATCTTAAAATGTGCTCTTCATATTTTACAGGGCTCTTCAAGTACACATTCCAGATGTCACTGGCAGGACAGAGACTTTTGTGTAGCGATGTTTCCCTACATCTTCTCCTGATAATGCCAGACTTGTAAAGGTGTCCATCTGTCTTTAATCTATGGTATGTTCAGATCGACTCGAGAGAAATGGATTCCTTACTGTTGTTGAAAAAGGGAAAATACACACTAACATTTTTATCCTCTAGCTACTGCACATTCTCCCTGTAAATATTGTATTGATGGGCAATTAATATTGATCGGGGGGGGGGGCTCTCTCTTGCTCTCCTTTTCCCTCAGTCTGGCCCCGCCCCTTATACGTATATTATATATACACTAATATAGACATGATTAATTCTCATAATGTTCATTATCATAATATATTGTTCAGTATTAGCATGTAGCATTATCCGACTACATTGAATTATGTTGTGTTATATTATATTATATTATATCACATTATATCATTATAAATATTTAATTATTACATCACAATACAATTACAATACTGTTCCTCTATACAAACTTGCGCGCACACACACACACACAAACACATGCCTGACTATCCTAAGTTATTATTCACAATACACTTACTATTAATATATAACTGCTTCAGGTTGTTGTACGGTGCATATGTTTGTTGTTGTTTTGTTTTGTTCTGTATGTATGCTTTGTTTATGTTTGTCTTTTGTCACCTGGTTTGTTGGTATGTTCACTAATTTCACTAGTAAAATAAATGAATACTGATAAATAAATAGATTATTTCAGGAAAATGACTGATTAATGAGTAATAATGGTTAATAATGGCAGCAGTTTTTCATGGAGTTTACAGGGGTTTAGCTACAAAACAATAAACTGTTGTTGTTTACTATAAATACTTAGTCATTAGGAACCTGTGCATTTTGTTTTAATTTGATGTTAAATTTCTATGATGACAGGGTAATACTTTAAAAGGAAGTTTAAGGCTCCTCCAGTGATAAAGCACAGTTAGTAACTTGAAAGGCTGTGTCTGTACGGAAAAAAGTATGAGTTGGATGATTTAATGTGTTACAAATGTCTTCACCAACATATCTTAAACATATGTGGACAATATTTATTGACACCATATAATTGCCAAAGCATTCCATTTAAATATTTAGGTCAAATTTAGCTGCTTGCAACATAAAACATGTCTAAAAAAGCATACAGTGTGCAGACAAAAGTGCTCTTCTTTTGTTGAATTCTCTCAGGGAACATAGATCCTTTCCAGTGTCGTAAACAACTGTAGAACAAGCTGAACATGAGAGTTCCGATGTTTTGCTCATGTGCACTAGAAGAGGACAGGTGCTTGCATGTGAACACCCTAAACCTCCCTGATGCTGCGACCACAGGATGAGCGAAAAGTCCTGCATGTTCCCCAGTGATGACAGAAAGTAAACAGTGTAAATCAAAATGCTGCAAGAAGAGAGTTCTACTTTACCGGTGCTCAGGCTGTTTAAACAAATGGCACATTTGGACCGTATCTTAAGTAAAAGCACCGCCAGTGCAGGAGATAATCACCATGGCTGCTCTTGTGGTTATTTTGCGTGTCTGACATGTTTTAACTTGAATGATCAGTTCAAGTGGCTCCAGTTTTCAGTTACCTTAAAGGTTCGATTCAGTTCTATTCTATTCATTTATCTTCTGAACTGCTTTATCCTCAAGAGGGTCGTGGGGGGGCTGGAGCCTATCCCAGCTACCTATGGGTGAAGGTGGGGTACACCCTGGACACCACAGAGCTGACATACACAGACGAAAAAACAGTCACTGTCAGACTTATCACTCTTTAGATTAACCGATTAATCTGCTAGTGCACGTCTGTGTATGGTGGGAGGAAGTCGGAATACCGAGAGAGAACCCATGTCAACACAGGGAGAACATGCAAACTCTGTAAAGAAAGGTCCACACGTCAGCTGGTGTCGGAATTGAACCTGGGACCTTCTTCCTGTGAGGTAACAGTGTTAACCACTGCACCACTGTGTTGGAATTCAGCTCAGCTCAATTCAATTGAGTTCAATTTAATTCAGTTCAGTTCAATTTAATTCAGTTCAATTCAATTCAGTTCAGTTTAATTCAGTTCAGGTTAATTCAATTCAATTCAGTTCAATTTAATTCAATTCAGTCCAGTTCAGTTCAATTCATTTAATTTAAGTTCAGTTCAATTTAATTCAGTTCAGTTCAATTTAATTCAATTCAGTTCAGTCCAGTTCAGTTCAATTCATTTAATTTAAGTTCAGTTCAATTCAGCTCAATGTAATTCAGTTCAGTTCAGTTTAATTTAATTCAGTTCAGTTCAATTCAGTTCAATTGAATATTGTTCAGTTCAATTGAATTCAGTTCAGTTCAATTTAGTTCAATTCAGTTCAATTTAATTCTGTTCAGTTCAATTTAATTCAGTTCAGTTCAATTTAATTCAATTCAGTTCTGTTCAATTTAATTCAGTTCAGTTCAGTTCAATCAGTTTGTTCCCTGCATGATTGTTTTACGCAACCAAAGAAATCTAAGAAAATAAAGTTTACAAAAAGAAAATAATATAATACATAATAATAACAACCACTATGTGCAATAAATAACATGTGAATGTATGAATAAGGAGTGTAAACAAAGTACAGACAGGCTATGACTGAATGTAAACGTGTTGTGCATTACAGGAAATTTTATATTTACAATTGTTGATGCAGAGAAAAACACAGTTGTACCTGTTGAATTAACCACTTGCCTCACTGGTCCCTACAGCGGCCATGTACAGCCCTTATTACAGAGCCAGTGTGTCGCTTATCATAACTCTCTTTCACTTCTCACCTACTGTGGAAACATGGCTGACTCCATACAGGAGACCATCATCTCTGTAGATATGGACAGCTCATTCTGAGAGGAGAAGAAGACAAGTATTCTTATTTTCAGGTGGTTCAATAGTGAACGGCCCCTCTATTGCATCACCTGTTGGTTTATGAACAGATGATCAACATGGCCGTCACTATGTTGGTTTTATCGAAACATTACGTGGAGAAACACAGGATCAAGAGCTGTAACTGCGATATACTGAAACCACAGAGCACACCTATGGGACCTGAGTGAGGAACTTTAATGGTAGCCCTCATAAAAGTGGAGCATTGTTCACGTTTATCCTGGATTAGATTCTGTCCTTGTTAGTGTAGACCCAGATTATAACAGTGTAATAATTACTGTTGGGGAGACTTAAACTACATGTAGATGAATTCATAATCAGATAGCTTTATTCTGTCACTGCACAATATTTCAGAGCAACAAAATTATCTTTCAGTGACGACCGTCCAAGAAAACATAAAAGACAGAACATGACACGGGGACACAGGATCGGTTCTACTGGTGGATCACAGGTGGCACACACTCCAGTTTATCAGAAGGAAAAATGAAAACAATAGGATAGGAGGAGAAAAAAGACAACACACAATATCTCAACGTCATTAAACTACATTTAGCTGTAACTTACTGGTAGTTAAACTGCATTCATATTTTGTCAAGTAGTTCAAAGACTTTTTGTGTATTTTTTTGTGGTTTAACAACCCACTTTGCAAACTACAATTTTGGGCAACAACAGAAAATTAAGGTTTTTCTTGTTTTTTTTAATTTTGTAATATAATGGTGCTTTTCCACTGCGAACCCTACTCGGCTCTACTCGGCACACTTCGGCTCGACACGACTCTACCCACTTGTCGGACCGGCACGGTTGTGTTTCCACTGCCAGCCGTTACTAGTTGAAGTGGGTGGAGTTGGTGGAGTGGACACAGCCATGCCGTTGTTTTCAGGCAACTAATAAAGTGTCACGCCGCGGTCAGTAAAGTAAACAACAACGATGGAGGCACTGGATGCCATACTGCTGCTGTGGTTTATTGTTACTGACAACGCCTAAACAGACGCAGGTCTGTCTGGGTGATTATTTCAGATCCCCGAGCTTCGTCGCGCATATGACAACATTTCCTCTGACGAATAGGTGGACAGCACTGTTCACGTGATATTTTAGTGCCGGCTCAGCACGGCTAGACCCACCTCTGAAACAGGTACAAAAAATTGTAATTGGTCCCAGGTCCAACCCCCAGTGGAAAAGGGCCATATTAGGGTAGAGTTGAACCGTGCCGAGTAGAGCCGTTACAAAAACGTGCAGTGGAAAAGGGCCATAAATTGCATTTCACCACTGAACACAAAGCAGTCCCTATTTCTTTCATCCTGAATTGCTTTGAAGGCATGTTCATGTCATGACATGACAGCCAACGCTGCCTGTGATTGGTTTGCCCTGGCAGCATTCGAATGCTTTGCAGATGTGCGATCATTACTAACACTGTGTGGTCGTCACCACCATGGACAACCCTCCCACCGGCCCCGCCCCCTAATAGCGCCATGCCACACTAACTATGGTCATATTTTGTTTCACATACACAACATGTACATTCTCAATTTAATGCTGTAAATAAAAAGCAGTTGCTAAAACTACTTTTTTCTAGCCGTACTTTTACAAACTCCATTTCTCCAGCGGTAGAAATGTAGTTTGTTTGAACAACTGCAAAGCTACTCTTGCAAAGTACACTGGTAATAAGAAACACAATCAAACTCAGCTTCTTATTCTGATTATGACTACCTAAGCCAATTAGCAGGTGAGTAAACAGACCATAAAATGTGATACAAATGAATGTTAACATCGGCTGAGTTATTATAATTAAGCAGAGGTGAACTCCATGACAGGATCCTCAGATGGCTTTGTTAGTGTAACTCCTATGACAACATCGACACAGCTGCCTGTCAGAGAGCGGGACCTCTGAATGTTGAAGTTGGCAGCTGAATTTCTGCTGCTGTTCAAACGCTGTCTCCTAACTTACCCTGTGTACGTTCAGTTCTATATTGGAATGTTGGATACTCCTCACTGACAATAACCACCATCTTAACAGTTTGATGCAAGATCATTTAAATTACATCAAGATTACCTTCCATGGACTTCCACATCCACATCCCATAGACGACGGCAGTGGAATGGGGTTAAATTGAATAAAGGACTACACAAGGGTTAAAAATAAAAATAATAATAATAATAATAATAATAATAATAATAATAATAATAATAATAATAATAATAATAATAATAATACAAGTAGAAATAGAAGTTAGTGAATAATGCAGAAGAAAATGAACAGAAAGTCTGAGTATAGTGGTAGATATTCTAGTGGATGCATCACTGTTTAACCATTACTGTTATGTATACATTGCACTGTATGTATGTATACTAATGGAAAACTCACTTAGATATACATGTAAAGCCCAAACTGTAAAACACTGACACACTGTAAAAAGTGAAACACTGAATTAACTTAAATTTTTGTCTCCAAATAGGTCACACATAAAAAAATTACTTGAGTGAACCAAATTAAAGGACATTAAATTTAATATAATGTAATTTAATTTGCTTCACTCAACTAATTGTTTTATGTGTGACCTATTGAAGAAAACATTTTAAGTTAATTCAATGTTTTACTTTTTACGGCGCAGACTCACCTGCAAATCCCAGCTGATACTTCCTAATTTATGTTCAATTTTTTTTTTTTTTTTTGGCTTTGGATAATCTAAATATGTTAGTTATGGATAAATTCACCGATGCACAGCTGCAATGTCGGAGGAAATGAACGATAGAGGCCAAAACCTTTAACCAGGCTTTAAACATCACTTTATCCATTTTAGCATGAAGGTCAGTGAGGGTTTACTCACTTTTGGAGACAGCCCCTAGTGGACATTCAACTTACTGCACATTCTTCTTTGCACCATTTTCATGTAACGGCTTTGGAGGATTTTAATCAAATATTTATCATTACTTGGTATGTCTTTTCCTGTTATATGACCCAAATATAACACAGAACATGTATTGTATGAAAATGGCGCAAAGAAGCCCCCCCCCCCCCCCTACCCTAAAGAACTGGAGAGACATTGTATGTAGAAGAAATTCACACCATGAAGAGACTTATAAGTATCATAAGACTACAGCAAGCAACATGTGAAGATCTATGGAGGAAATGGACAATATACAGGACAAAAACTGACCCTAGGTTATTAATCAGGGGTGTCAAACATCTGGCCCGGGGGCCAAAACTGGCCCTCCGAAGGGTCCAGTTCGGCCCGCGGGATAAATTCGTGAATTAACTCATTGTAGTTCAGGAGCCAGATACAGACCAATGTGCTCTCAAGTAAAATAATAACATAATAATCTATAAATAATGACAAGTACAAATTTTCTTTATGGTCTAATGTGAAAAAATAACATCGCACTATGAAAATATTTACATTTAAAACTATCCCTTAACAATAAAATGTGAATAACCTGAGATGGCTAAAGAAAATTCTGCGCAATTTTAACACTATTCTGCCTGTAACTAAATGGTTTGTGAGTTTTGTTAATAATAAGCTGAGATGTACTTACTTACTGTAAAAGTTACTAAATTTTAACTGTTACCGAAATGTTCGTGTAACACACATGTATAAATGACAAGTTGAAGCTTAATTTTGTTAAAATTGCACTTATTTTTCTTATAAAAAGTAAGTTTTTTTCACGTTATTTACATCTTTTTTTTTGAGAAAGGCTAGTTTGTAAAGGTTAATATTTTTATTGCACTAAAAAAAAGAGGAAAAGTTGTTATTTACAAGCTATTATGCTGTTATTTTACTGGTGCAGCCCACTTGATATAAAATTGGGCTGTATATGTGGCCCCTGAACTAAAATGAGTCTGACACCCCTGTTATAAATGTGTAAGGCTCAGTAGTTAAAATAATTTGTGTTGAAGAAATGTAAGGTTTAATGGTGATGTGGATTCATGTTACAGGGAATAGGTTAGTCCATGTATTTGTTTAAAATATTTTGACCGTTAACTGTTTACAGAATTATTATTTCCACATTTAAATGTTCTCATTTGAAGAATATGACCAGCTAACATAATCTGTCTTTCTGGATCGCTTGCTTTTGCTGATCTGGGTGCTGTTGGCTCCTGATTGGCTGGTTCTGGTCATGTGAGGTTGTGTCAGGAAGTGTTGTGGCGGTAATAGTCAGGAGTAATAAAAGCACTGTTGAAGAAGAAGTCCGTCTCTGTCCTGCTGCCTTATTTTGCAAAAGTGACCCATTAACCACCAACGAACCCTCACGTTACAAATGTTGGCGTTGTAATTTAAAAATGAAACAATAAAATATAAGTTTAAAATAAAAACTGCAGATTTTGATACTTGCACTGGATTCAGTTTTCTCTCTCTCTTTGTAATTCTAATTAAAGTAAATAACTGTAAAGCTCATTGGATGACCAACTATTCCCACCAATGAATAATGTCAAAGGTCAGCAGCTGTAACACAATATTTTTCGTACAATTACAAACACATTTACTTATTATTGACTATAGTTTCCTCATCAGAAAGGCCTTTTACTGCATATAAAGAGGCACTTTTCATCCGTCTTTTCTCACATTTCATCCATATTGTGCAATCGTGCCTGTATGCATGTACTATCTTGATTCTTATTCCCTTCACAGCTTTGTCCTCTACACAACAGACCTATAGTACTCGTACATCTCACAGCATGTAACGCCAATACTTGGAAAATGGGAAAACATTTGTAGCGATTATCTGTAAATGTAATGTTTTGGTCCTCATGTTTCATGCTGCAGAGCGGCAGTGTGTTTTCATTCCAGCCTCCAGATGTATAGCCCTGCTCTGTTACTGGATACACATTCAGGAATGGAGATCCCCTGAGTTTTTGCGTTATGTTCAAGTCATGCAGACATCTGTTTGAGGAAGAACCCCATTCATTCAGATAACTCTAAGGACGAATTTAATTTACTGTCTTCAAAAAACTAACAGACAGATTAAACGCTCCTTTAGTTCTATGACAATAAAGTATTTTATTGATAGAAATCCCAGTTTCCTAGAAGGACAGAGGGATATTAAAGCTTTATACATGGTTTTGTGTCATTAGTGTAAAAAAAGCCCAAAAGCAAAGTGGATATGTTTCTCATTACACTTGTTTTGTTGTGGATAATAGCGGTGGTTGGCTCTGTGTCTAATGAAGAGATCCTGGTTTTGTCTGTCATGACTGTGCAGAGCTGTGACCCACAATCCTTCTGTTGATGCCTCCCCAGAAAAAAAAAAAACGGATGTTCCTCTCAAATGAACATGACAAGTATCTGCCACTGCGAAACAAGACGCATTTTCCCTCCTTAACAAATATCACACGTCAGACGACATCAATTATTATCAAAATAGAAAAGTGCAGTTCGTGTGTTAACAAAGCTAAATTAGCTCCATCATGTCATTACCTCAGGAACATCAGGTACTTCAATGACTCATGCATAATATCATAAGAGAAAAGTCCCTCTAGTGGACACATGCAGACTAACACTGTCCTTTATGTGATCTTTAAAGGGTTTTACGCAACCAGTTACATAAACTAGTCGAAAAGTTAAGAGTAGACGTGATCACAATCATAATAATTGTGCTTGATAAAAGATCAACTTGCCATTTATTAGACTAATTTCAAATCTCTTGCTCATAATGAAGAAGCTCTTAATCTTATAATTATAGAGGAAGTTGCTGTCAGGCAAACAGCAATAAGCCCGGGGCAAAATTCAACTTAGATGCAAAGTGACCTCTAATCAGAAAATCAGTTCATCCAACTCAATGGAAATGAATGCAAAACGCTCACGTAGCAGCAGACTGTTATACTGTATGTCCATCCTCTGTAGCTGATTTGTCCTTTCAGTGAACTCTTCCCTCTATTTCCAGCATGCCAGTGTTGTCTGTTATATTTCTGAAAACAAGGTGAATCACCTTTTCTACCTGACAAAGGAATTCATTATCCTTTCCCCCAAAGGACATGCAAGTGGTCTTCTCAAATGTGTTTGTGGCATGGCTACACTCCAAAAAGGAAGAGTCTGAAGTGATGTGCTAACAAGGACGAGACCGACTTTCAAACTCATGAATAAACTCTCAGTTCACATCCACACTTTGAGCTGAGACACACCGAACCAAACCCCCTCCACCGCCTGGGTGAAAAACACAGGGAAACAATAAATGCAAGAGCAGCACCATATTCATGGAAAGCATGAATATCAGCTCAACATCTGACTCAAATCTTACATTGTTAGCGGTGTTGTTTTCCTTAGGATTTAGGGAGTGCTGACATAACCAATAAACTCTCTGACATACTGTCTTCTACACAGAAGAAAACCAAACACCACCCTAGAAAGCCCTTCACAATCAAACACAATGTTAAAACACAAACTCACATTGGACTTATATCATTTTATTTGGGTATTAGGAACGTGTCTCTTAAACAGAGAACAAAACAGACTGAGATCGACTAATATAGTGTCAAAAAATTACAATAAAATGTGGATGTCAAAGCTAAAACTGAAGTGGTCCAGTCCTTAACTGGTCTAAACTGTGCCACAAAGTCTTCATTTATTAGAACCAAAGACATGTGACATCACTGTTCTGTTCTTCTCTCTTATTTGAGTAGCACGTCCCAACAATATGATGAAGACACAGTGTGTCTCTATTTCATACGAATTGATTAAAAAAGTTCAGTTTTAGTCTCTTTTCATGACTAACTAGAAAAGCACCCGGAGATCGCAGACCTCCGCCAAGACAGTGTTTGTACTTTCCTCCACTAGATGGCGCTGAATGTACAGGTGACCTCATACGCAGATCAGTGCCATCATGCCCTAACTCCCAATGATAAAGAAACCTTTAAGAAAATTCCTGGATCCAGACGGTGATCCGGATCACCACCAAAATGTAAGCACTTGTTCCTCGTCCCATTTCTAACAATTCTTGAGAATTTCATCCAAATTTGTTCAAAACTTTTCAAGTTATTTTGAACACGAACAAACAAACAAACAGATAAACACTGGCAAAAACATGGAATAAAACTGGGTGTCAGTAATCGGGTCCAGTTGATTTCATTTTTGTCTAATGTTGTTTGCAGGCAAAATATAATAATGTTAAATACTACACAGGAACAACTCCAGTTCAACCCAGGATTAACACTGACTTTGTTCTCTGTCAGAACAACAGGCTTAATTAAAGTTTGATTTATTTTTTTTTATATCTACACATCTGTCTGTCTGTGTAAATGTATATAAGTGTGTATATCTGCATCTGTATCTGAAAAACTACATCGTATTTCAGTTTGAAAAGCATACACAAGGTAGGTCTGTTCCATATCTTTGTCCTAAGAGAAGAGGATTAGCATCCGGATTCTGATATTTTAGATACATTTTCATGATTTTATCAGAAGTTAAGGTGGTTATTGCGCTGAAAGAAATACTACATGACAACATCTATCAGACGATGATGTATGATAGAAGATGATCCAGAAGTGAGAGCATATTTCCATTTCTAAGCCAACCATACCTGATAGCTGTTCCTCAGGTTCTTTTGTTGTGTACTCTCATTATTACTTCTCATGACAGATGATGATAATAGCATTGACACTAAAACCACATCCATTGCACCACAAGTAACTATAAACAACTGATAATAGAATCCTGAATCTAAATCCCTGGAGAATGTTTCAGGGGTAAGGGAACTGATTTATCCCATATATACTGTAAGTTTATTTGAGCGTATTCCCAGTATGGAGGATAATCTACGACTCCAGGATGATCTGCAATCTTTGTTTACATAACTGGTTCTTATTCACGCAAGAAAATCAGTCAAACCTATATATTAAAGTAGCCTTTGAGTGTGTGTGTGCGTGTGTGTGTGTGTGTGTGTGTGTGTGTGTGTGTGTGTGTGTGTGTGTGTGTGTGTGTGTGTGTG
>JAQQZY010000029.1:23636413-23646872 GCA_030068375.1 Ostorhinchus rueppellii
TATCATCAAGTTCTGCAGAAGCCTGAAAACAACCATCAGGTGTGTTGGAAGAGGGATACATCTAAAACATGCAGGATAGCGGACCTTGAGGACCAGGGTTGGGAACACCTGTTGTAGAGTCTTACAAGTATTTAGGATTTATACTAGACAATAAGCTGATGTTTGAGAGAAATACAGACATGATCTACAAGAAAAGCCAGCAGCATCTCTTTTGTCTTCAGTTTCCGGGTTGACTCAACCCTGATGACCATGTTATGTCATTCTTTTACCAGTCTGTGAATACCTTCTCCTTTATTTCTTTGTTCCAATCACTTAAGGTAAAGCAGAAAAACCTACTCAATAAGGTGGTTAATGTCTGCACTGAAAGAACTGGCACTGCTCAAAAAACTTTACAGGACTTTGACAACAAACAGTTGTATAAGAAAGCAGAATCCATCCTGCTAGATCGCTCTCATCCTCAACAGTTTTGAGTTTCTTCCATCTGGTTCACTTCTCAGACTTCTACAATTAATTTTTCTCAAACCATCTAACTATTCCTGAGAGTTATCACCATTTATATCTTTCAAAAAGTTTGCTTTTCTCAGGTACTTTCTTATATTTAATTTACTGATTATGTCAATGATCATAAAAGCTCAGAGTACATTCAAAATGCATCATATCAGAAAGAGTAAAAACTGATGAAAAATATACTTTTTCAGCATAAGATTAACGGCATGTTAAATCAAGTACCTGTAACCACTGCCTTTTGTCGAATTAAATGGGTTTTTCTGTTGCAGATCGTCATTTCACATGAACATCCAAATGGGTTGAGTCCAAACTAGGAAAAGCTGAGAAACTGCATTTTACCTGATTTCAGTGTATTAATAGGATTAATTCGAAATGTGTTCAGATGTTTTTGGTTACTTGTGGCTGTTTTTTGTTTTTTTTTAATATATAAAGTACTACAAATATATTCCTCCCAATATCCTTCGTGTTCATTTTTATCTCAGTGCTACTTTCTTGACAACATAAACAAACATTGTTCAACATATGTAATTCACAGTTTTCCCTTCACAGGATGCTCAGAGGTTGAATTTTCTTTCTATGAGCGTCAAAACCAACCAGCATCCAATCACACAAACCAAATTATTCAGGACAAATATTGATTCCGTCACAAAACAACACAGCTTTGTTAACTTGCATGTTTATTTATGCTCCAGTGTTACATACTGTATTATCAGCATCACCACAATCATTTCATATTTGCATGGTCTTACTTTCAAGCATTCTTGGTGTGGAGATGGCACTCATCACAAGTCATCCAAACTCCCATTTTAATCATTTGTGCGTATGTAGCGGATAAATATTTACACTGTGGAAATTTCTACTTTAAATCTTTACTTTAAAAATAAGGATGTGTGAGAAAACCAGCACAATGGTAACACTACAATAATGTATTAAAAGTAGTCTGACAGCTATTAAGGAAAAAAAGATTCGGGGGTTCACTTGATTCAACACCAACATTATGATGCATTTAATTAAAGGCTGTTTTAATAGCTTCATTTAATTTGTTCCATATCAGTGACAGGAGTCTACTAACCAAACTAATGTACTAGCTTATACAACTATTGTACAGTCAACATCTTTGATTAGAGGAATAAAAATTAGGCAGCAAATCTATTTTTCTAACATTTCCAAACATCCAGAAAGCACAATTTGATTTTGTTTTTGCATCTTTACATTATTTCATATACATATAAGTCAAGTATTTAAGTCGTAAATTAAATATGTTGGAAGAGCATGTGTTGCACTCTTTACCTGTTGCTTGACTAAGAAAAAAAAAAAAAACCTTTTAGATGTATCGAAGTTCCGCACACAAAGCTCAATAACTAAATGAGAGCTATTAACTGGTCTGGAAACAGGCACATAGCATCGTAATTACAGGATAAAAGCAAGATGCATAGAATATAGAGCATGTCTTTGGTTTATTGGGGACAGTGGGGAAGGGGGAGGGGTGGGAGCAGACGAACTCTCTGAACTTTACCAGAGATCCAAAAAAAAACAAAACACCCCCCCCCAAAAAAAAAAAAAAACGCATAATTGAAAATAAATAAATCCAGCTTCTTGCAGGGATTACATCAATATCTGCAAGAATGCCTCAACAACCCAGTGGGAAATAGTCAAAAGGCTGGAAAGAGCAGTGCGCACACAGGAAATGTGTAAATACAACAGGACGAGTGAAAAAAAAAAAAAAAAGAAAGAAACACCACTGCCTGCTTAGCGGCTGACGTAATCGCAGTAACAAAGAGCGCTGGATGGCATTGGTCAGTCAGCTGAAAGTACGTCAAATTAGGTTACAGTCTGAAGATTTCTGTCAAACAAACATCCTTCAATGTATTTGATGTACAAACTGCTACCTTCAGGTTCACAGCATATATGACAGATCACAACAGGTGACTCAGACTCTGGACGTCGCACCAGTACTAATGTGTGTGAAGGCTGAGACCCTCCAAAGTCATTTTGTCTCCCTGCATAATGGAGTTCGTGACCAAAAAGTGACCCTCAAAAATATGAATTCATCTTTCTGAATATGTAGAGTCAAGCTGCCCTCTTCCTGCAACAAGTACAAAGTAAGTCAAACTATTATTGTGCGTGATTCAACAAGTGTTGTAGTGCTGCATTATATCAAGGCAAAAAACAGGACTGTATGTCCTACACACTTAATGCTGAAAGTCAGCACTAAGGAAGGAGATAAAACATGGTGCAATGTGTTTAAATTGAAAAAAAGTGAAGAACGAATGAGTAGAAAAAGTAAAGCACAATCCAGTTTAGATCTGATAAATAACAAACAGAACTATTTCAAGATCCGGTGCTGTAACAGAATATTAGTACACTTACTTTAAAAACCTGGACTGGGGGGCTTAAAAAAAAAAAAAAAAAAAAAAGTGAAGCCACATTTAATATTTATGAGGCACATAAAGTGCAACTGTTCTGATGGCTGTGGAGTGATAGGAATGTCTGGTAATAGTTCTTTATAAATACACAGTGAAATAAAACAAGCAAACAGCATCCGCATTCATAAAATACAAGCCTTGGAAAGCTAACAAAATAAATAGAAAGTTCCAATATTAAGAACTATAAACATTATCGGAGGCGACTCACTGTAGTAGTCGCCAGATGTAGAAAAGGATTTTAAGTGCCGTTGGTTGGTTTCTTGGAGGAAGAATATGACACTCCAGTTTTTCAACATCTATTTATCCGTTATGAATTGTCACCTTTGTTGCATAACCTTGCCACGTCAGCCTATGTTGAAAACCCGACCAGGCTAAAGCAAACAACATGGAGAGGCATTGTGGCACAGCTCCACCACCAAGACTTCCTTGTGAGGTAATAACAGATGGCATTTCCTCGTGTTGGAGTCTTCTTTCCGTGTTTCTGTCACCTCCAGTCAAGGCGTCGGCTGCTTCGTTACACTTCCTGTTACAATGGGCCGGGTCCTGCCTCTTGCTCAAAGTGCTGCTTTGTCAGGAAGTACTTAAAGAACTCATATACTGACCAGGCTATGGCGGTGGAGGGCATCTGGTATATAATGCGAGCTTGGACCCCTTTGAAGAAGGCTGGCAGGCCACCGAGACGGTACACTGTCCTGAAGGCATTAGCCATCCCCGTCAGGTGGCCGCTAATGTTTACAGAGTTGAGTGCTACGTTCTCTTGTGTGTTGAGCAGCGTCTTACAAACATCAAGAGGAGTGGTCACTGCTGCGGAAACAGCTCCTGCTGCTGCTCCTGACACTATGTGGGTGCCAGGATGGTAGTGTCTGTGGGGGTTTAACTGTTCCTGCATCAGCTCATACGTGATGAAGTGGACAGCCTGAAAGGGGATGTTCATGGTCAGCTGTGTGCTGTAGCTGCGGTAGAAGGCCCCAACGCCTTCCGTACGTGTTACCGTTCGAACGCAGTCCAAAAGACCCCGATAAGGAGAGTTGTACATCTGCATTCTTTGCTTCACCACTGAGTGTTGGCAAAAGGAAAATCAAAAAGATACTGCATTAGCTTCATTTATTTCAAATAAATGTAACAAAGTCACTCTAGAATGATCTGGTCTAGTCTTTCAGTTTGGTTTCACTGATGGTTTTGCAAATACAAGAGTTGTTTTTATTTTCTGGTGAGTTTTATGGTTAGCTTTCCTGGTATTCTGAGGGGTCTTGATCTCTAAAGCAGAAAAAGTCTGAATGAAAGTATGGATGACATCAAATATAATTCCTTATACACTGAACTATAAACCTTGAGGGGAAAACAAAGCTCAATTTAACTGCTGTTCCATTTTGCTTGGTTCATTACACATTTTATTTAATCTTCATATTTTTACCTCCGCCAAGGAGGTTATGTTTTCATCAGCACTGGTTTGTCTGTGTGTTTGTTTGTCTGTTAGCAAGATAATTCAAAAAGTTATGGGTGGATTTTCATGAAATTCAGACATCATCATAAATGGGGTATCCTACAGATGATTAGATTTTGGTGGTGATCCGGATCACCAGCACCATCTAGTGGAGGAAAGTACAAACACTACCTTGGCGGAGGTCTGCGCTCCCCGAGTGCTTTTCTAGTTTAAAACTATTTTTACTTTTTTTTTTTTTCCCCACAGCTACTTTTGACTTGTTAAGTTTTAGTTTTCTTTATTCAATCCCTTACAAGAACATTCTTGACAGATTATAGTCAAAACTCAGAGCTGTTGAGGTTCAAGTTTTTCCTCTTTTCTTACCTTCAGCCGGATTCATAACTGCATCATGGAGAACAGTGGCCACACTACCTGCCATTCCTGGTTAAAAAAAGAAAAAAATAATTTCTGTATTCTAGTGAAACAAGAAAAGACATGGCATTTTATCCAGGCAACATTAGACGCAGTATCCCCTACCATTGGCTAAATGGCTGTTGCCTCCGCTCTGAATGACGTCACTTAAAGAGCGTTTGACGCGTTCGTAGCAGGCGAAGTAGAGTGCATGCGCAGGTCCTGCTCCTAACATGGTGATGTTGAGGCCTCTAAATGGTCTGAAGATCCCCTCTGTCCGGATGATCCTTTTCAGTGCCCCGTACACACTCTTGTACTGAGCATTCGGGTCCGGCTGCAGGCTCTGCATCCTCGTCTTAAAGACAGAGACACATTGTAAGCCAAGAACACTGAATATTGTTAGCTTTGGTTGGAAGTGAGAGTGACTAGAAGTGTCTTAAGGTGGGCACGTGGTGTGGACCACACTGTGATCTCTTGCTGTAACATTTTCTGTACAGCTGTCACTTCGGTGGCGTTATGAGCTCGAGGCAGCACTGAGTACTTGTTGGTCCTTGTCAGAGTGATGTGTGTCTCCAAAGGCTGGTGTGGGAGGCGATGGCAGCTCTTTGTTTTACTCCACCATGCCAAGTTATCTGGATAGCACAAAGCATGTTTTTATTTGTGAAGAGATCTGGGTCTGGTTCAGGGGATAGGCCGAGTCTATCTTCCTCAGTATGTTCCCTTGGGTTTCCTTCCTTTGGTTTAACAATAATATATCAATTACATTTCCGTTTGATACAGATTTGGGAACTTGGGGACACAAAACCTGGTAGTTAAGTTTACATTTTAAGTTTGTATAATTGAATTTGTGCTCCATGAATCGCATTGTTCTGCTAAAGACAGAGGCAATGGCAAGAAATTTCAATATCAGCCAAGTTATGGTTGGCAAATTTGACGACTAAACCTCAATTCAGTCTGAGTTTAGGAAATACTGTGGATGCATGCTGTGTTGGCACTGAACATCAGCAGTACATCACTATACAAATCTTAGGCCTGAATGAATGATCCAGTTTTGTGCATTTTTATTTAGACATGCCATAAAAACTCATATCTGGGTCTATGATGACTAAAATAACCTATTATTATTATAATAATAATAATAATAATAATAATAATAATAATAATAATAATAATTTGATGCTTGTGTTTTGTTTTCCTTTTTTGGAGTATTTTCTCAACATAGTAAAAAATTTTGTGCTTGGTTGGCAAAAAGGAAAAAGAAAAAGACAGAGTTGTTTGTTTTTGTATCAGTCAAATTGACACACAGGCAATAAAAAATTAATTAAAAAAAAAAATCCATAATTTTTTAAGGATCAACTCATTACAAAGATCCAGATTCTGCTTTGATTCTCACCTGATATTTGTTTCTATTTTCTGTTGTGGCCTAGCTCCGGCAGTTCTGACTCTGTGATGGTTTACTAATCAAATATACAACAGAGCAAACATTTACACACCCTTATTGGTGAGGCGGACTCTAAATGTGTACTACAGTGATAAGACCACCTCCTTTCATTAGTACACACCACTCCCTGGGGTCCTGGGTCCTAGATGTGGCTGATACTGTATCTTAGAAAATTAGATTTAGTTGACAGTTCAAGAAGTCTTTTCCCACTATGTCATCAACTCTGTAAATCAGATTAAACAGCCCAAGATGTACTGAAACATACATATTTAGCCAAAAATGTTCTTTCCTGATAGTTGTACCTGATGGCATTGGGATGTGTACAGTTATTTGAAATTACAACAGAAGGAAACCTTAAATCGCAGCAGATAGTCTTATTTTTTCAGATTTAGTGACATGTAAAAAACAAGTTTTGTGCCATCTTCAGATACCCATTCACTAGAAACTCACCATTGGTATAAAGTGCCTGTGAAGACTTAAGAAACCTCAGAAGGAAGTGTCAACAGTGACTTGTGTAATAAAGTAGACAAAATAATGACTTTTTTATGCAGTATATGCCACAAGTAGTTTCATTTCCAACAAGCCATAGTCGAAACAAAACTACATTGTTCAAAATAACAGCTAAGTAGAAGACCAAGGATTGAAGGGGCAAAGTTCACAGCCAAACTAAAATTTCCCCATTTGTTTAGTCAGTTCTTAAAATGCCTGAAACTAGCTGATGATTTAATTTAGTAAACAAATATATTCGCCAACTTCAAAAATACCTCCTTGTCTGTCATTAACTGATGGAGAGCAAACTAGTTTTCTAATTTGACAAGGAATAGTGTTGCAAGTTGGTTCAGGGACCATCTTGCTGTGCATTTGTAAACCACAAATGTCAAATCAAATTGATAATCATTGACTTTATACTCAGTGGCAGCAACAAATGGAGTCCAAGTTAAAATTTGAGCTGAAAATGTTTGTGTGAACACACAGTATAATGTCAGTCATCTGAGCCTTAACTACAAACACCAAAACCAGCTTTGGCCTTGGCTTGATTTAGTTTGAACAAAGTCATGGTGTGCTTTTTATTTATTTATTTAATAGCGACCATGCATATTTATAATCATGGTTGTACAAAAAAAAAATAAACCCATGTAAATATTCCAGAATTAGTTAAAAAAAAAAAATTAAATTAAAAGACTACTTTTCATCTGCAGTCCCGAATCAGGTGACAGAACAAGACATAAAACAGCCAACAACTGATACAGCAATCATTCACTATAAATTAAAAACAAAAAAAGAATGCTGTGAATGGGGTCAAAACATAAAGAATAGTGACTTTATTACTCATTTCCCTTATACTGTTTGAAGCGCATTTTTATAAACATATTTTGCTAGAACAGTGGCTATTCATTTTTTTTTAAACCTGACATGACCTAGCACAACCTCCGCTGAGTCGACAAGTAACCTATGAATGGGCGCAGAAGAAGAGCTCTTTGGGACTATACTGATGACTTTAACAACAAGGTAAGGGATCATTTAAGATTTCTTTTTCTTGATAAAGGGTACGTAAGTCTAAAAATTTTGAAGGATTCGAGCCAGTTTAGCATCTTTTATAGCCAAATCAGGCGCTTGACCTTCACTTATCCTAGTTAAGAACAGGAAAAAGTTGATCAAGTTTTCCCACTGTGTGAAAAAAACGACCCTGAGACTCAAGGATGAATTATTACACAAAGCAAAATGACCTCCTGATTAAAACACTCATAACTTTATGCTCCCCATGATTTTTAGGGTGACTTTGATAAATTAAGGTTACCTTCCACTGGACACTCAGTGTTCAACGTTAGCAAAGTTCCTCAAGACATAAGAGAAAGACAGTAGAACGGTGTGTCGATTTTTTAGCTAGCACGGGACGTTTTTGATATGATGTAAATCATGCTATCTTGCTTATCTAGTCTGTTGAGTCTACTTGTCGTGAGCGTGCTTGTAAATTAGCTAACACTGAAGCTAACTAAGGATGGGCAGCTTCAGCGTCCTCCAGCTAACGTTGGCTAGCAAACAAGAGTCAGTTGTAGCTTTGTAAGTGAATGAGCTAAAGAGGAACCACAAGTGGGCTGTTTGTGTCCGTCTGTTACCTTGACAGAGTCCACGGGGTACATCACCGTGTGCTCCAGTATGCCAGCCACGGCTCCTGCTGTCATGTGGGTCGCCACTGAGACATGAGGTGGCAAGCTCTCGTAGTCACCATCACTATTAAACGGCTCGTCGTCTTTGCTTTTGACCTGCGACATCTCAAGTGTTGCCGCCACACGGTCCGAGCTCAACTCCATGCGTAGTGAGCTCTCCCAGGTGGTCCTGTGTTGAAGATAAGTCTCAGAGAGGTGTCGGCGGCATGTACTCACAACATCATCACTACTTGCTGGAGTTCCACCGCCCGTTCGACGTCAACGGCTAGTTGAATATAAGCCAATCAGATTGGGGATAGAAGCAAATGGGGCGGAATTTAGTTTGCGACAGCCAATGAAAAGTTGTCCTGTGACACTTCAGGATCCTGCTGTTATAGTTCAGTCCATGCCTGCCTCTACTTCAACTGGTGACACTTTCTGAATGGGTTTGACAAAGTGTAATCGCACTTTTCTGCCTGAATAGATAAATAGGTTTGGTCTCTTTATCAAGCAGCATCTGTTCATTGGCATAGTAGAGACGATAGACATAAAGGCGACCCGGCCCCGAAGCCTCCCTAGTGTTTAGTGCAACAGTGCATCTAAGGTGAAGAATGAAATCAACCAAATGAAGTGCAATGATACATTTATTAAGAATAATAATAATGAAAAAAAAAAGATTTAAGAGTCTATTTAACAATTTTTAAGTTTTTGTGTGTGTGTTTTTCCTACCCACCAGTTATTACTCTTATTTGCACTGCCAGAAGATGGTGAGAAACAACTTTTCAGTGTTTTTTTAAATACTTTGAAGAATGACACTAAAGACATTTTGAATGTTGCTTCTAAAAGCACTTAAAGTCAATTTCTCAGATATGGTTTAAACTTATTCTTAGACTAGAAGAAGAAAAAAATCAGTGAAGATTTCAAGTGAAAAAAAAAGTGTCATGGACCAGGCTTAATCCAAGTATGGAAAACACCATCTGTTAAAACTAAGTCTTGGTATTACATTATAAGATTCTGCAACCACTCTCATCCTGAAACTGAATGCATATAGCTTTATTTAATATGTGTTAAAGTGAGCTGGAATACGTGCATAATATTTCCTTCAACTATTAGTTAAAGTACGAATTTACCAAGTTTTTTGTCATTCACATGATATAAGATGCACTTTATCTATCCTCTCAGGAAAATGTTATCACCCAGTAAAATAAAACAAGCAATTCATTCAAATGGATGGATGGATTATTTATTATTTGAGTAAATACGTCCTGTAGTAAATTATAATACATATACTAAGCCATAGTAGTGTAAAGTATCCCATAAAGCACTGAAGTTCATATGTTCCATGATTCATACTGTCATTATTGTCATACTGTAAGTAGCATATCTATAGAAACCATCACTTTAATTAATTAAGCTGACTGGATAACAACACTTTTTATTCATTACATCTCATATTGTAAATAATTTAATGTGTGTGTGTTTTGGCAGTGTCGCCCTGTCTCTTGTTACTGGCCAGAAGTTTAAATTACACTTCGAAATAGAATTGAATGAGTTGGATGTTTATATTTAGGAAATCATCTGATTCGCTTATAATAAAGACTAGTGACACAGATGACAAATTTTAAAAAAAAATGGTCTTATAAGATGTTGGTCCAACCAAACAGCTTAATGCACCTTGGCTCTTAGTCGACAAGTCTGTGAACTCTTCTTAATCTCTTCCAAAAGGTGTTCCCTAATTTGTGTTTTCATGACGATGGTAATGGTAGTAGGGATCACTAACACCTTGGTTTCATGGGTGTTCATTTGGATTTAGATCTGGTGATTGCAAAGGCCAAAACATATGATTCCGAGCATTTGATATTCATCAAACCATGTCTGAGGCCATTATCATTCAACCCTTGAAGACCACAACCATCTGCAGCTAAAACTTTCTGCTGTTCTAAAGTAATATTTGAGCCGCTAACTTTCTCAAAATGCTTTAAAAATTCAGGTAGAGATCATCAGCTTTTATTTGGACACTCATGGTCTAGATCAGGGGTGCCCAACCCTGGTCCTCGTGAGCTACTATCCTGCATGTTTTAGATGTGTCCCTCTTCCAACACAC
>JAQQZY010000029.1:23648578-23663193 GCA_030068375.1 Ostorhinchus rueppellii
ATCAAGTCAAATTCCTGCCACATATTGGTTCCAACCTGTTCACTGAACCAGCCCATTTTGATGAGCACAACTCCTCACTTAGGTAGATGGGATAATTAGTGGAATCACCTGTGTTCAGTCAACAGGTTGGAACCAATATATGGCAGGAATTTGACTTGATGAACCTAGGATTACACAACTCTGACAATCAGTTGAAACATTTACAGGCCAACAGCCTTGATTCCAGAGATTTAACGCTCTCTTTAGAATCAGTCAAAGGAATTAGTGTTTGTGGATGAAGTCTGAAGATTGTTCGAGGCAAATTGGATATGGACAAAAAAAATTCTTTGTAATCAAATGGAGAGTCAGATACCACAAGCATTCATCTGTTTAATTTGTCATTGCTCATCAAATTCCTTACCCACAAATTAATTTATTTATGAGGATAGTGCACATTAGCTTTAATATTTCTGTATAGGCGACAGAACTACACAGTCTAAGCCTCATCTGCACACCCATGAAAGTCCTCCCATTAAAACAATAAAATGCATATACATCAGAAAAATTATGTTTAAATGTGTTTATTTTTCTTTTGAATACAATATTTTAACTATTCATTATATTATCATGAGAGACATGCTAATGATCTTGACTAGAAATGAAATGAATGGGACTTATCTATTCACTCTGCTGTGTCAGTCACCACTGAATGAAACATAAGCCCTACACACCGGGCCCTGTGCGGTGCCATAGTGGGTGTGCCAGTGAAGCAAAGCACTGACATGTCAATGACTCAGCATTAGACCAGTGTGTGTCTTGAAGAGACATTTGTTTTAGTTGTATTCTTACGGTGTATTTACGTTCCATCTGGAAACTCAGGTTAAAACAATGTTCAGTCCCAGCTGTGACTACGATGTTTAACATGAATTTTCAGTGAAGGTCTTGAATGCTATCCTGTACAGACCCGACATGATGAGCCTACCTGTTCCCCATGCAGAGTATTAAGTATTAACATGTCCCCCCTACAGACCTCATCACATGACTGTCTCAGTGTACATTTAACTAAATGTGTTGCTAATATAATCCAAAACTAATTCTCAGCACTTTAAAAAGAAAACTGAGAATTTATCATTCAGTAGTTTTAGAACGGCTCATGATCCTCACATTATAGCCTCTACTGTCTCACATGAAGTGGTGCAGGTGAAAGCTATGATGTTTCTCTGCAAAATTGAGAGATTTATCCTACAGAAAGACAGTGTCATGTTGGACTTAACTTGAAATAGTACAAGTTCAAGTGTAAACTCTGAAGCCCCTTTTTAAAGATTTACTTCAGCCAATCAACACAAGCTTATACACCTCTTTGTGAAATACACAACCAGACACATACCAGAAAATTTTTATTACTGAATTATAACATCTTAACATTTATTTCGCATTCATCTGTGCAAACCATGTACATATAAATAGGCCGTGTGCTCTCACTTAATTCCCCTCACAGTAGTGATGTGACAGCTTCTGAAAATGAAGCCCAACATAAATAACTTTGACCATAATATATCCATATCCAACAATTTTTCTGGATAGCCAGAATTTCAACAAGAACTTCAGCAGGGCTTTAAGAGACATCAATACTGTAGAAAACAAAAGAGCTTGTGTTTTGGAGTGTTTCCCAACAGTGACAAGACATACAGTATATTGCACTAGTAGAACTATTAAAGGCTTCTTGTCTTGCAATTATAAATATGAGGCAGAACAATTTGGGAAAGACACGCACACAGAAAAAGATCTTTCCTGTTGGATAGTACTGAACACTTTTCTTGAAACTACAAGACAAAGTGCTCCTTCCACTCATTTTAAATTGTATTGCATTTGAGGTTTTTGTAAAAATGGTGAGTGTGATTTAACAACTATAAAAACAAAAAGACAAAGTTATGATCATGCATCTAAAAAGGTAAATAATAAGCCAAAACCCCACACATAAATACAGATCAAAATAACTTGCTACTACGATGGATTTGAGGATTTGTAAGATAAGTACCATTATGTTTGTTTTGTAAAAACAAACAGAAGACACATAAAGGAAGCTGCCATGAGAATGTGACAAAAGTGGCAGGCAAAACATAAAAAAAGACACTTTAGCTTTCTTAAAGAAAATAACTTAAACACTCATATTCTAATGGCTCAGTTAAGCCACAAACTTATCCTCATTTGTCCAGATCTCAGTACCAATTCTCTGCTTAGTGGACTTTAAATCCAGCACGTAGTATGGACAGAGTTCAAAGCCCCATTGAAAAAGAAGATGAGCCAAACAAGAAAATGAGCGTGGCTTTGGAAAGTCAGGCGTGCTGTCCAGACTTTACGCTCTACAAAGTTTAGAGGTTGATAGGGAGCGTGGGTGAGCCAAGGCCCTCTTCCAGCCACGGTACAGAGGAGGGGGTGCAGCGCTGTGCCGCTCGCCGATGGATGCGTCGCAGTCGCAGCAAGTACAGCATAATGGACAACAGCACAATGAAGAAACAAGCCAGGAATAGGTAGTGGTTGTTGACAAAAGAGAAACTGTGCCGCCAGTGGGAGTGTAATCCTTTCAGACTTTCTTGTTGAATGTCCCTAAAGAGTAAAAAAAAACAAAAAAAACAGGTCAAACAGGTTTTTTGTTAGTTTTAACAAGTTCAATTTTATTAAAGATTTGTTTAAGACAATTAAGAATCCAGTTTCATGCCATTGCTTTGGGGCCAGACTTTGGTGATGCTCACAAAGTGAATTTAGAAAAGACTGGATAAGGTAGGCAGGTACTTGCAAATGAAACGTGTGTAATTCTGCAATATTTATACACAAAGGCCTTAACTTGAGTGCTATTTTTTTTTATTTTGCACAAGGTATAGTGGTCTTCAGGTTCATAGGTTTTCATAGGCTTCTACCAAGACAAATAAATAAATGCATACATTTTCTAAAAGACTTCTAAAAATCATATTTATAACATTTTAAGATGAAAAACAAACATCTAATTGCACCATAGATTTTTTAAGGACATACAGAAACCCTTTTAAAGTCAACTCTATGAACAAAAACTTTTTTTAAAAGCCTGGAAATAATTATATAATTCGTACTAGGCTTTGTGTTACTCCTGTGTCAAATGTACATAAAAGTCTATGTAACCCTTACACTACTCTCATGATCAAAATAAGAGTGTGTGCATATCAAATATACGTTGCCTATGTGCTTCATCTTAAAAAGACAAATTCTGGAAATAAACCTAACCTTCACCAAAAATCTCTTTGGCCTGATAACACAAGCCATGGGACAGACTAATCAGTCTTACCTCAAAGGCAAAAACCGTGTTCTGTAGAGTATCGCTCCTAGAGTCCACTGGACCTCTTTATCATAGACCAACAGGGCAGTCTTAAGGTTTTTGTAATTCGTTGGAAATGAAAAGCCAGAGTGCAAGACTTCATACATCCATGCAGATTTAAAGCACTGGTACCTGGAAAATAATGACATGGATGATTAAAATACGTTTTCAATAAAACTAAAAGCCATGTTTGACAGTCCTGTTAAACAAAAAGCTAGAGTTATCCAGGGTTCTGATAATCTTGTGAAGCTTACTTGAGTCTGTGTAAATCAGCATGTGAGGCATACAAGCCAGAGTCAAAGCGCTCCCTTAATGTCCTCCACTGGGTGGCACAGTAACTCTGCAAATGGAAAACTATAACATTAGACAATTTCTTCCAACATATCTGAAATCACTATCAGTATTACACTAGCAAAAGTCAAAGGAGGTCATCTTGCCAAGGGTAAAAGTATTTATAGATCAGGAAAGACTCTTTGACTAAGTGACACACCCTAATATAAATAAATCAAGAACCTTCAAAAACAAAACAGTAATTCTGGAAGTCCTTATCACAGACATACTTTAAAAGAGAACAGGGAGGATGCTTTAATTACAATAGAATAAAACAGGAGCAACCAGATGATGACACATCCCCTCATAATGTGAGCTTAGTTCCACTGAGTTTGGCCACTGACAGCAGTCGAGTAGTTTTTCCAGTCGAGTAGTTTTTCCAGCCGCTGGGCACATTCCATTGCATTAAGCTAATAAAAGCAGCTTTAATTTACAGTACATGTGGTAGAGTGAGGAATTATTTACCTTCGCAGCCTGTGAATATTTAGAAGCATTGTAGTCTCCACCCATACGCAGTACATCCTCTGTACAGTAGTAGAACTCAGAGAACCCATAAAACTGGCTGTTGCTGTAGTCAATAGCAGGCTGATAGACACCACTGAGTGATGTTTGAGTCTCATTGGTTCGGTTGAGGAACGGCTGAAGGAGCTGTCGACACTGGTCAAAATCCCCTGTGCCTCGTAGATGCAGCTTCTGTGTAGATGGTCCGATTTCATCCTGCAGGTCAGTGGGTAGGCAAGGGTCCAGGAGGGGGGACTCCACTGTCTCTCCCACATGTTGACCTAAGAGCCTAGTTAGAATCAATGGAACCATATAAGTAACACTGTATTCACACATGTGGACAAGAAAACAATACGACAAATCGTGCTAGTAGCTCCATTTATTGCACTCACTTGTTTCGAGCGGCAGTGTTTCTTATGAGATTCTCTTCATATCTTTGACGTGCTGCATTTCCTCCGAAACCCAAGAAAGTGGAGACATAAACACGATAAACATGCTCTGTGCGATGTGCATCACAGCCCAAGTTGAACTCAGCCAGTAAATTCTTGGCAACTTCCTCCTAGAAAAAAGTAAAATAAATAAAATTAGCCTGGAATACACTATACTTTTGCGTAACAGTAGCATTGATAAGCATTACTAGACTGCCAGAGAAAACTACTGAAGCATAAGGCCAGTAACAGTATAATTATATAAAGACTAAGTCTAAGATCTAAAAAAGATGAGGAAGAGGAAGCAGAAAGTGCCTAACAAGATGACAGTGAATTAATGAGGGCAAAAAAGCTGTGAGCACACAGTGGAGGTTGAACCTACACTACATCAGTAACTACACACCAAGGGAAATCCATTCTAAATGCGTAACTACTACTGGGTATGACCGTTTTCATTCTTAATCCTGCTACAGAATCATGCAGCAGGCTTACAGTGATGAATGTGAGAGCAGATCATCTCCACGGGACAAAAATGGTGCATAGAGGTTTAACCAGGGAATGATAGAAGTTTGGAGGAGGGAGAAGAACAAAGGGTGAGTGACAAAAAACAAAGACAGCACAAAAACAGAATTGGTTGTGGATAATAACCTGCTGTGGAGAAGCAAAGCTTACAGTTTTGGGCACTTCATATGCGATCTGTGTGGAGACACCGCCCATATCCAGGACACCAGCTGTTCTTTTCCTGACCAGCGCCTCCTGCTGATCATTGCCTGGGACGTGCACCTCCACTACAGCCTCCCCATCTTAAAACATTTGACAAGACACATGTGAAAAACAGAAGGGACTTTCCCTGGTAAGTAAGTTTCCCTGGTAGATTAAAGGCCCTTTAATTATCTTTGACTTGCTTTTTCTTCTTTTGCAAAGTTAAGTTAACATGTTGTAGAAGAAAAACTGAACCTACAAGCAAACTAGCAGACTTAACACAAGAAACAACCAGCTGAAATTATTTTCGCTTGCATCCTTACCATTGTGCACATGGTCAAATCTTCCAAGGACAAAGTTGATTCCAATCCATGCATAAACACCTAAACAATCAGAGCAAATATGAGGGTTATTATATACACTTTTACTATTATACTGCACAGAAGGAAGTCACTGATTCAATTATGTTGCAACATCCATGTCTTTAAAAAAAAAAGAGCAACAGTGATTGTTCGTAATGTACCTTCCTGTTTTCCTGATATAACTTCCACATGAGAATCAGAAAAGAGGAAATTGAAGTGAACTGGAATATCTGTCCGCAGATCCTCAAGCAGCGCTTCTTGTTGACTGAGGCCAAACAAAAAGAAACCTTATATTAGAGACACAGTGACATTCAAGGAACAGTGTTAAAACACACTGTGTAAACAATATATCAAGTTATATTCTTGTCTTTTATAAAGTTGTACCTTTCAGGGAGGATTCTCATTCCTGCTGTGCACAAAATGTACAGGGGTGTTTCTTGGTGCTTATTTTTGGGAATGTGCTGGGCTGCAAAGCTCAGCAAAGGATAAATATAATCACTGGCTCTCTCTGGTGTTTTAGCCAGTTCTGAAATACCTAAAAGCCAAAACACAAAGAAACACAACCACATATCAATGACACAATAAGCTTTTTTCTCATGTTATAATTTATTGTCTCATTAATATCAATGCTCATAGACGAGCTCTCAATTTTTATTCTTCACATGATAACTTACCTGGCTTTATCTTCATGACCACAGGTTTGCGGTGTTGATCTCTCATTTGCTGGATATCCAGAAGCTCATGTGGGTTACCATTGTGCCGGGGCCAGCAGTACACAAACACCCTGGAGCCACTGCTGCCACAGTCCACCACCAGTCCATAGTTCAGGTTGGGGTTGCTTGTATCAGTTGCATCTACATCAGTCACCCTTGCCAAGTGCCTTTGAAACAAGAAATGTTGAAGTTGAAATAATGTCACAGATATCAAATAGAATCCATTTTTTTCCCTCTCTCTTCTCAGTTATTTTCATATTTCATTATTTATTGTGCTGTCCTGCTGACACTTTATTCTCATATACACACGTTATGTTCCTGTAAACTATATATACATACTTATTTTTATTTTTTACTGTATTTGTAATTTTTTTTACTATTATTATTCTTATTTTATACCTTACTTTATAATGTCATCCTTTGCTCTTTGGTTGATGTGCTACACTGTGTCCCTTTACTTGCCCCTTGGGGACAAATAAAGTTTTTTGATTGATTGATTGAAAGGTGTGTGTGGGCCTCTGATAGTTTACCTGTGAAAGTGGTTTTCCTTTCTGATCCAGCTGGCATGGCCTTTTCCAGTGGCGAGCAGCAGGTAAAGAAGTCCAATGAGGCAGAGCACAAGGCCGATGAAGAGCAGCTGTCTGAGTGAAGGTACCAAAAGCCGAGGGAGAACCTGGGAGGACAGGCTGAAATGCCATGAGGCTGGGAAAAGGCACGAAAAGCTTATCCTGTCAACAGATAAAAACAAGCAAAGGAATTACTTCTCAGTGACATGACAATAGTATGTGAATATCAGTGCGCTCCCACACATACCAGCACACCTACCTTCCCATGATGCAGATTGTCTTCCGGTTGATGCTTTATTTAGGTCATATGCATCGTCCATCAGTTGGTTGGCAGAAGGAGCTGCTGATTCCACGGCCCCATCCCGTTTGCGTCCCTTTTATTCATGACCTTTTAGGAAAATACATTTTTCAGCTACGTGTAAATACAACTTTACAACCTTTACGAGAAAAGGCCTGACATGTAGCTGTGAAAGTGCAGCGGCAAGATACGTTTCACTTTTAGTACTATCAATGTTTTAAGTGACAAAAAGGCTCAAAATGTTGCCAAAAATCCAAGTGGAAACTAATGTTAATGAACATTAGCTTAGGTAGTAGCTAGGTAATAACCGTTAGCTACAGCTGGTTTATGGTTTAGTTAGCTGACAACAATTTGACATAACGCTAAATTCACACCTCGTCAGTTTCAGAAGGATAGAATTAAACGTAGAAAGTGTCAAACTGATTATTATACTTACGTTCTAAAACGTGACGACAACGCCTTCACCGGCAAATGTGTAATTTGTGAGTACCCAGATGGTAACCGCTGGCTAATGTTGAGCGAGTATGTGGCAGATCTCCGGTATGTGACGTGTGTCTCAACTGGGGTGTGTTTGGTTTCCGTCTCCGTACAACCCGGATAAAAAAAAACCATAAACAGGTAAACCTCATTCCGCCCAACATATCTCTTCTTCTTCTTTTTAATGGCGACCTGTAGGCAGTACTGAAGAGCAACATCGCCACCCTCTTGGTAGAATATGATAAAGGAGAGAGAAACTACATTAGCTATTTAATTGAGCAGGGATGGCCCATGGGATGAATTTATGAAGTATAAAAATGACACAGAGAAATGCATAAATACTATATTCTTCAGTTCCAGATGACTGTGACTAAATGTTTTGCACATGCATAAATGATAAGCTGAGGTATAATATTTTTAAAATGAATAACTTTGCTTAATAATGTTCAGGTTGTTCATGTTATTCATATGTGTGAAACAACAGTTTGCAAGTGTACACATTCTTACAATTTAATTTTACAATTTTTTAAATTAAAAACAAAGAGGAAAAATGGCATTTTTCACTATTTATAGGTTATGCTATTATTTTACTGGTCTGACTGCTTAAGGTCAAACTGCCCCTAAACTAATATGAGTTTGACACTCATGAATTAGATCAAGTACTGGAAACTCCTTTACCCAAGATTAAACAAATGTATCATAAATACAACTTATCTTGGATTTTTATTGTGTTTGTCCAATCATTTCTTTCATTATTATGAATTACCTCACATTTCAGACATTAAAGGTGGGGTCTGAGGCATGGCTTTGTTCCCCAAAGCCATGCCTCCAGACTCCAGAATGCACAGTGCAGGGGGCAGGACAAATAATTTTGTCAGCTGATTTTGATAGACATATCAGTGTTCAATCATTTTGAGTGGGTGCTCGAAATGATTGGATGTTGTTTTTTCAGTCCTGTCTGTCCCACAGGTGACTAAAACTTTTAATTTTTATGTCAGAGCATTTAATCCTTTGTTTGCAATCAGGATGGGAAGGAGATTTTTAGCAATTTAGTAAAAAATGCTCCAGGAAAACATCTCAGACCCCACCTTTAAATCTAATGCAGTCATGCTGATACTGCGGAGTAGACTACAGGAATAAAGGTCAATAAAACATCTTTTATTGAATACAGAGTATTTTCTGTTTAAGCCGTATCAGTCATGAAAGCAAATACATATCAAAGTATAATACATTACATTACATTGAATACAGTACAGTGCATACGTTTTAAGCAGGCTTTGTTGTTTATGAAGTGTTGTAATGAGCATGTGTCTTGATTTCAAAGATATGCACACCAAATATGTGTACAGTACTGAAAGACACATATACACACAAAATACTTACATAGAACTAGACCACTTCTGCTGGTCAAGTCAGTATTTAGTGAGGCCTCCATTTTCATTTAATAAATCTTACACTCTCTTGGGTCAACTGCCTGGATATTTCCTTAAATAATCTTGTGTAATATTACACACCTTCAGAATATCCCAGACACTTTCATGGTCTTTTATCCTTTTCTCTGGCCAGATGATCCCATATAGTGTCTAAAATATTTAGATTTTGTTTCTGAAATCCTTTTTTATTTATAATTCTGTTTACATATCGGCTGTATATTCCAGTTGCGCACATACTAGTAGAAAGAAAAATTCATACGTTTTGTTATGTTCTTCCTCAAACAACAAACCTAATGGGGGCCTAAGACTTTTGCATAGGACAGTATGTAGTAGTGATAATATTCCATGAGTGGCCCTGTTATGTAATAATAATATTACAAAGATATGATAAAAACATATGATAACTGTTGTACTTCCTTGGATTAAATTGAAATGTTTCTGTAAGCATGATAACTCTAAGTTCATGTAAGGCACTACACGGTACATTTTGCATATGTTGATGAAATATAAACATTTTAAGGATATGCTGTAGTCTTCTCAGTGCAATAGGTCAGAAAGACACACTAGTCTGTGGAACTGTAGAAGTAAATTTTCCAAATGTGCATAGTTGCTTTCTTTAAAAAAAAAAAAAAAAAAAAAGCTAATAAGCAAAATCATGTTAAATTTGTGCAAATCTATTCATTTCATTTACAATTTTTATACATTCAAAGCTAACATCAACAATCTATGTGGTTGCTCCTCAACTGGAACATGACCTTACACCCAGTTAAGTTGAACTTTACCTAACCTCCGGCAGCCTATAAACTGGGTAAACTGGGACTTACTGATATTCCAGCAGCAACTCAAGTCTAAAACCTTCAACCTCCTACTTTGTTGTATTATGCTTTTTACTGTTTCAATCATCATATCTGATCGTGTCACGTTAAGGTGTTGTACATGTCCTAGCACCTGAAAAGCTTGAGGATCTGAATTTAAATGGTAGTGCAAGTTGAACTGATGAAGTAAATCCTTAAAGATGCAGTCCAGAGGGCAGGGCACCGAGACCAGTGAGATCTTCTCCAGCAAAGGAGAACCAGCCAGGAGGCACTTGAGCACCTTTTTCAAGGACAACCAGGAATAGACAGGCTTCATCTGGCTGTGCTCGTAGGAGAAACTTCAGAAAAAAAGGGGCACAAAATGACAAAAGAAAGGACATTTTAATTTATAGTTAGAAATTACAACATGCAGTTGTGCTCTTCCAAACAGGATCTTTTACTACTATTATAACTGCAACTGCTACTGATATATTTTCTGTTTTCTAAACTACTTTCGTTTCAGTTGGATAAAGACATTTTGTTGTCGTACAAACACCATTTTTAAAGAATTAAAGCTCAAAACACTGCTGTGTAAGTTATTGTAGAATAACAGAGGTCTTACTTTAGTATGAGAGTAGAGAGGTTAGGCAGACGAGGAAGATCCAAATCATCACGCCTGGCTTCCATGTCTTCTTCCAGTACTCTGGTGGGAGGGTCAGCAGTGATGTGCAGATTTCTGAGTCGAGGACAGACCCGGATGACATCCAGCAGAGAGGTGTGATGGCTGGTTTTCACCCCTTCCAAGGTGAGAGAGACCAGGGACGAGCCAGTGACACTAATAGCTTCAAATAGAATCTCCATTGGACCTGGGTACTGTACTGAGAGGCTCTGCAGCTGGCCTGACCAGGTCTGGAGGCCTCTTGCTAACAGAGACCCATTTTTTCTTCTTGTTCCAGCATCCTGACAGGCATCAATGTTCACAGATATGGTGCTGATGTTTGGGCATAAACATCTTAAACTCTCTAGACAATCACAGGACAAGCCCTGGACCTCCCTTAGCACCAGGGTCAAGCAGTCCTCACCTGATCGCCTGTCTCTTTTGTCGTCTGCTTGTTCATGAAAGCAATTTGGCTCTTCATCTGTTACTGTGTCTTCCTCACTCTCACTACTGTAACCCTCACACAATACCTTATCCTTCTGCTCCTCTTCTTTATCTGTTATGGCTGCCTCCTCCTTCTTCCAGCTACCCATATTCTGCCTGTGCCTGCACTCTTTCCACACTTTCTCCATCCGAGGAATTCCTTCTCTGTCAGTGAACTCATCCGTCTGGTCAAATTGTCTGTGCTGGATAAGAGAGCAGGCCTGTCCAACACCCTCCAAAGCCACGCTCTCCAAGTAGGGCAGCGTGAGAAGGAGGTAGGTGGCCACAGCAACAGGGTCTGTCTCTTGTTCCCCAAAACCAATATCCAGAGCCAGCAGACTCCGGAGGGGGAGAGGGTATGGGGGTGCAGAAAAGGAGGTGGAAGGGTCAGAGCAAGAAGGGGAAAGAGAAGATGGTGACGCAAATGTGCTACAAAAAGATGAACCAGAAGGCCTGCTAGATGACAAGCAGAAAGCTCCACCTCCAAGAACAAGTAATGCGGCAGGGGAAAGGAGATGGCAGCGGGATACATCTAGGTGGCGCAAGAAACGGCAATGCTCTGCAACTACCCTCATTACACCGTTGTCACAAGGGGTCCCAGCCAGGGAAAGCGAACGCAGAGATGGTAAATGGCAGAGAATTTCCGACAAGGCTTTTGAAGGTAGTTGCTGGGCTCCAGATAGGTCCAGACGGTAAAGACCCTGAGGTGAAAAATAGAATACATAACAACTAGGATTGTGGAATTGTAAATGACGATTAATAGGTAGACAAATAATCATGATTTAAATTTACAGTTTAAAAGGCTTTCTATTATTGCGTGCCATCACTAGTAGAACAGTACATCATATGTGGTAGTATATAGCATATAGTGTCATAAAATACTTCATATAGATACAGTAACCTAATAAAGAAGAAGAGAGAAAACTATTTTACTGCCTTTTAGGCTTGATAAATAAAATTCGCACAGTGCAGATTTGACAAAATTAGCTTACACAAAACCTATTACTGAAAAATCCAAATAAATTACTGATCATGCTGAAGGGCTACCATGACATCACATTATGGGAGAGCCAGTCAACTCTCAAGTAGTGTAAAATGACATGGAACATAAGTTTAATTTTTCTGTTTTTGAGACGGTTATGATGGTGCAAAATAAATGGGGCACCTCACTATAACTCAAAACCAGTAACTCAGATAAATGTGTAATAACTGTGACCTAAGGCCTAATAACAACATCAAAGATGGACATGAGGTACAAATGACATCAAAAGAAAGCCATTTGAGCATGTACAAGCAAATAACAGCATGTGAATGGAGGAAGTAGTTTCTTCCCAACCTGGCAACGTGCCGCAATCTGGGCACAAAGTGCAGAGGTGACCAGACCAGGACAGCCTTGTAGAGACAGACTGCGGAGCTGTGGGACCAGGAGGAGATGTAGGGCCGGGCGGGATAACTGTTTTCTGGAGCACAACAGCAACGTCAACTCTTCAACCAGTTCACCCGCTGAAGGGAGGAGGAGAGTGAAAAAGTAAACGGATGCATACTTTAACAGAAGCAGACATTATCACAATCTAAATAATTCACCTGAAATGAAGGTATACAAAAACACACACAAATATTATCTCAGCAAAATAAAAATAAATCCTTACAAATAGACTTTTATTATATAATGTATGTATATATAAAGTAAAACTGTGACTTAGACAAATCTGACCTTTTTAATTTCTTTTAGAAGTTCATAACAATCTGGAAAACTCACGCAGTAAACTGAAAGGCCCCATGATGTATCTAAATGAATACTGGTCCAAGTACTTTTCAGCGTAGTCCTTCACCCACATCTCCTTCATGTTGTCTGCCAGACTAAGCAGACACAGCCTTTTCAGGGATGGCAGATGACTATTTTCATCTCTCGTCCTGCGGCTCCCCATAAACGTGCCCCTCATCTTTTTCGTTCCGGGCTCAAGGCCTTTTTTGCCTCTACCAAACAGAGGCATTGGGTGCTTCTGTGCTGGAAATAAGAACACATATTTACCAGATTATACCAGTAGACCAAGTACCATCACTGACCTGCTTAGTTATTGGTGACTGTCACTGACCACCACAGGGATCCTCCTCATTCTTGACATTCCAAAAGTGATAACCAAAGTTCTCTTCTGGCAGCAGTTATTCAGCTATTCAGCTAAAACTAAAAGTGGGACTTATTTCTATTCTATTCTATTCTATTCTATTCTATTCTATTCCTTAACATTTTCTTATTTACGGATTACTTTTATAAAAGACGTGAAGCTGGAGAGTTAGCTGACTGAACTGAGAGAAAGAGAGGAACAGGTAGGAGGTAAAGTAGGAGGAAGTATTTCTATGGCACTTACCTGTCAAACAAAACAATGTGTAGAGATATAAGATACATATATTGTGTATTTAAGCTGTTAACGGTGTGCGCAATCAACTACTACTTAGGCGTGATTCTTCTTTATAACACTTCCTCATTCTAGCAGAGAATATTATAGCCCTGCGTATGGTTTCTCAGGCACAACTTCCTGTCATGCTGTCACTAAAGAAGCCTTATATCTTAGCCATTGAGGAAATAGCCTACAAAAACAACTGCATTATATCGTATATAACGGATTATAAGATATATATGATTGGTGCAAAGACAGAGTACAGTCTGGGGGATTTATAAATCCTGAAAGACAAAATTTAGGGAACATTAATATTCCAAAGAAACAAGTAGTGTGTAAAAGATCATGTATGAGAATACATAACTACAGTATTTAGATAGATAGATAGATAGATAGATAGATAGATAGATAGATAGATAGATAGATAGATAGATAGATAGATAGATAGAGTGAGAGTAATTGAGTAATAGTAGTACTAGTAATTGAGTTATAATTTCCCCAGGTCTGATCTGCACAATCTTTTGTTGTTCAGTACATTTGTTTTCAATGTCAACTTTAATGCCTGTTTTCACTGTTGCTGCTGCTCATGCTCCTGCTGCATGCACCATCACTTTAACTGTACTGTTGCTGCATGCTGTGTAATTTTGTGCATATTAAGAAGTTACTTTATAATTTGCATATTTTATGGTAGTTTTTATTCTATTCTATTTGCTTTTTATATATTTTATTCTTTTATTTTTCTCATGCTACAAACACTGAGACCTGGGTAATATTTAATTCTATCATGTATCATTAATTGAATGACATTAAAGCTGAGTCTGAGTCTGAAATGAAAGATGTTTGTCATTAATGTTTCATCAGCTTTTTTCATGTAATCTCTACTGACCAGAAAGTGTTTGTTCCACTGTATGAATGTTTACTATTTTTATATAATCAAAAGTTTGCCTTACAATGTATTACTGGATGACACTTTGAAGAGCAAAAGGGATTTGGAGATAACAGTTATTAGAAAGTGTGAGAAAGTACTCAATTTCTTTTTGGAAAGTTATAGTTAAACAGCTAATCTAAATTGACCATAGGTGTGAATGTGAGAGTGATTGTTTGTCTCTATATGTCAGCCCTGCGATGAACTGGCGACTTGTC